>JAWZYT010003745.1:1800000-2167500 GCA_034508575.1 Petrolisthes manimaculis | reverse complement strand
ACCTGCAGCCCTACCACTACCGTAAGATCCTTGAATATCATTGTCACTCAGCCTTCTTCATCTCCATCGTCGTGGCTCAGTGGGGGAACCTTATTGTATGCAAGACACGACGCAACTCCATCTTCAGGCAGGGAATGAAGTAAGTCCAAAAACACTCACTCACTCACTCACTCACTCACTTGCTCACTCACTCACTCAATTGCTCGTTCATCCATTCTTTCACTCACTCACTCACTCACTCACTCACTCACTTGCTCGTTCATCCATTCTGTCACTCACTCACTCACTCACTCACTCACTTGCTCGTTCATCCATTCTTTCACTCACTCATTCATTCACCAAATCACTCATTTACTCAATCGTCCATTCTTTCACTCGCTCACTCACTCACTCACTTGCTCGTTCACCCATTCTTTCACTCATTCACTCACTCACTCACTCATTTGCTCGTTCACCCATTCTCTCTCTATCTCTCATTCTCTCTCATTCTCTCTCTCATTCTCTCAACACAGGAACAAAGCAGTCATCGTGGGTTTAATCTCAGAGACCCTACTTGCTGCCGTCCCTCCATTCATCCCAAAACTCAACTTGATGTTACGCCTCTACCCATCAAAGTAAGTCGTGTAGTTTTAAAAAAAATTGAGGGCCCTTACTGGAGCTCTATGAATCCTCCAAAATAATCCAGGCCACAGAACCCTTCAGTATTACTAATTGGGAATCTGTTGCCTGGAGTAGTTTGGAGAATTCATGGAGCTCCAGTAAGGGCCCTCAAATTTGGGGTAAAAAAAAGTCCATTCAGCTTCGTGTGAATGAATGAATGGATTAATTTTGATTATTTAGGGGGTGCGGGAGTAGGGGACATGCAGGCTTGGTGGGGGGGGGGGACTGGTGGGGTGTGGGAATAGGAGGGCAGGCTTGGGGTGGGTAGAAAGCCTGTCCCCTTTTCCCGCACCCCCCTAACCCCCCCAATAATAATAATGATAATAATAATAATAATAATAATAATAATAATAATAATAATAATAATAATAATAATAATAATAATAATAATGAAAATAATGAAAATATAAATATAAACAATAATAATAATAATAATAATGAAAATAAGGAAAATATAAATATAGATATAAATCATAATAATAATAATAATAATAATAGTAATAATAATAGTAATAATAAATATGTATTAAAAGCATATTGTGTTAACTTGTATTTTGTTGTGCAGGGCTGTGTGGTGGCTTCCTGCTGTCCCCTTCTGTCTTCTCATCTTTGTATACGACGAGTGCAGGAAGTATGTCATTCGTCGACGTCCTCAAGGTTGGTTGGCGAAAATCACTTATTGGTGATCGGTACACTCATCACACAACAACAACAACAACAACAACAACAACCACAACCATAACAACAACCACAACAAGAACAACAACCACAACAACAACAACAACCACAACCTCAACACACTCTATAGTAAACAAAAATTACCACAACAACAACAACAACAATACACACTATAGTAAACAACAACAATAATACCAACAACAATACCAACAACAATAACAACAACAACAACTGCCCATGATAAAAAATATCTGTTGGACTCGACTTACTCAGACTCGTGGAATACTCATTATAATCTTGGACAAACAGACATATACATTATTCCAAGATGAGAAATTAGTTGATGAAAAAAAAAAAAGAGTTTGGGATGGATTAGATTAGGTGAACATGAACATCAGTCTGGTACTTGTTGGAACACACCTACAGTTTTAGTTGAAAGTCAGACTGTATAATCCAGTTAAAAGAAAGACTGTATAATCCAGTTAAAGTCAGACTGTATAATTCAGTTGTAAGTAAGACTCTATAATCCAGTTAAAAGTAAGACTGTATAATCCAGTTAAAGTCAGACTGTATCATTCCATTAAAAAAATCAGACTGCATAATTCGGTTGAACGTCAGACTGCATAATCCAGTTAAAGTCAGACTGCATAATCTTGGTTGAATGTCAGACTGCATAATCCAGTTAAAGTCAGACTGCATAATCCAGTTAAAGTCAGACTGCATAATCCGGATTGAAAGTCAGACTGCATAATCCGGTAAAAAGTAAGGTATACCGGATATCATTTAATCACCTCACATTGGAGAAGAAAGAAGAAAGAAGACTGCATTCAGCCTCAAAAAACCCCTGTAAAATCACTAAGAAGAAAAAGAAGAAGAAGAGAGAAGAAGAAATGGGAAGATAAAGAAGAAAGATGGACAAGCAAGTAAAAAGCAAATGGATGAAGAAAATGGAAGAAAAAGGACAAACAAGCACACAGAAAATGGAAGTAGTAAATGGAAGAAGAAAATGGAAGAAGAAAATGGAAGAAAATGGAAGAAAATGGAAGAAGAAAATGGAAAATGGAAATGGAAAAAGAAAATGGAAGAAGAAAATGGAAGAAGAAAATGGAAGAAGGAAATGGAAGAAGAAAATGGAAGAAGAAAATGGAAGAAGAAAATTCAATACCTGCTGAAGATTACAAGGTGTGGTTTGATATCTCGACGTAAATTAAATCAATCAAAGTAAGGGATCGTGAGTACTTGGTTTAATTAAGTAAGAAACCTGTGATCGTGTATAAGAGACGTGGAGGCTTCTGATTTCTCCTGACTCTGCCACCAAACAAAACTAACCTCCTTCCATAATAATTATAGGTGTGAGTGTGTTTGTGTTTCATGGCAATGTTTGAAGGACTCGTTTATCTCCAATTTTCTGACTACATCACACTCTTCATTACGTAAAGTCATGGTCTAATGTACTGCAACATCTTCCAATGAGATGGCTTCGAAAAATGACCCGAAACTATAGCTGTTGGTGTGCAATTTTGGTTCATAAAATTAACTCAAATAGGTCGCTTTTATTCACCAGGTTGCAGTACATTAGACCATGACTTTACCATGATTAATATTTCATTGTACAGTCACGACACATAATCCAAGTTTGACCAGATTGCCTTTCCCTTACTACACCCTAATGAAGGACTAAGTGCCCGTTGTTTAAAAAAAAAATTGAGGGTCTTTACTGGAGCTCTATGAATCCTCCAAAATAATCCAGGCCACAGGATCCTTCAGTATTTCTAATAGGGAATCTGTTGCACGGAGTAGTTTGGAGAATTCACAGAGCTCCAGTAAGGGCCCTCAATTTTTTTTTAAGGGACCCTGTGTTGTTGTCCGAAAATTGGAGATAAATGAGTCCTTCAAATATTGCCACGAAACACTACCACCTATATAGAAGGAGCTTGTTTCGTGGCATAGTCAGAAGGAATCAGAAGCCTCCAATTTCCATACACGAATGAATTATTGTATGTGTGTTCAGAAGCATCGTATAAATAGAATAAATATTGTCGTACGAACTATGTATGGTGTTTGACTCTCTCTTTAAAGGGGGGGTGCGGGAATAGGGGTACAAGGTTGGGGGGAGGGGGGTAATTAAGTGGGTGTGGGGGGTTGGAAGGTGCGGGAGTATGGGGGGACTGGCTTAGGGGTGGTCGGGTACGATAGAAGGGTGCGAGAATAGGGGACAGGCTTTGTACCCACACCACAAGCCTGTCCCCCTATTCCCGCACCCCGACCCCCCCCCCCCCCCCAAGCCTGTCCCTTACTCCCACACCCCTTTAAGGCGATATATTTATTAAGTGACAGAGTGTATGTTGTTGGACTCATCAACACCTCCACTTGACAACACCACTTCCTCTCTAGGTTGCAGGGTGAAGTGGTTTAACACTTGACTATTTAAATTTATTTTAATACTTCGTCTCTCTGCTGCCACCATCACTGAGGGATGGAGAGAAGGTGTCCTTCACTGTGGAAGAAGGGAGGAAGGGAGTGGAGCCGGGCTTGATGGTGGTAATGTCCTATGTTAGTCACTCCATCTCCATGCCCGTGGGAATAATAAGATGACTGACGCCCAACCACTGCAGCAGCAGGCAGATAATATTGTTACCGTCTGTACTAAGACTGCTGTTGTCTTACATGTAGCTGCAAAAGGGCTATAATATTAGGTTGTCTTTCCGACCTCCTCCAGGACATTTTCGGGAGAAATGGCTTGCCACCAATGGCCATTTCTCCCGATTTACAACCATCCACCATCGCTACTATAATACCACCATCACCAACACCACCACAACCAATAACCTTGAAAAGTTACAAGTTATTTATAAATAGTATTTATACCGTAGTGAGAGTAACATAATAGGCTTGGGGCCTAATATCCATTTCAGAGACAGTGAGTCATCGTTTTTCACAAATATCTTTCAAACTAATTAATTGATCAGAATGATACTTTGACACAATATATAAGACACCTTCCGCTAATTTTTGGTAAAATAGGACATTGACAATTGGTGTTAGTGAAGGCGTTTACTCCTGACGTAAAATTGGCAAAGTTAGGCTATATGAGACGCCAATAGGGTACATCCTTTACCTCCATATGTCCCTTACCACTCTTTCCCTCACCTCATCCTTACCTCCATTACCTCTATATAATAATATACAAAGTTGTATGATTGGCCATTAGGCTACTAATGTTTGTACACATTGGAACGTCCTCTACCTCCATCCCTCTATGTTAATATACAAAGTTGTACTAATTTACATATTGGAACGTCCTCTACCACCATCCCTACCCTAATAATTACCTCCATTACCTGTATGTAATATACAATATGCAATATAATACAATTTACCATTAGGCTATATGTTAATTATCAACATATGCTCAATTGTTTGCATCACTTTTCCTCCTATTATGCTTATAATACGAGAAAAAGAGAAAGAGAGACATTTCATAATTTCCTTACCATCCTATTATGTTGTGATATATTTTTAATACCATATCTTACCTGCTCGTAGTAAACACGTCAATACGGCGGGGTAAAGGAATTAATAGATGGTAATAGTAACTACATTATATTAAGTGAATAAGATGATGGTATGCATACGCTCTTTAGTCTAAGATACTCACGTTTAAATAACTTTAGGACATACAATTATAATGATTAAATTAACACACACATTCTATAAACACCAACATATTTATGACATCCACTATTAAATATTTTAACATAATATAGAGTGGTCAGGGAGGAAGGGATGGAATGGGGGATAATGGATGTTTATAGGCTATACATAGCCTATGTTGGTGATGTTAGACAATGTCATTTGGCAATGCTCTATATTACCAAACATTAGTGGAAGGTGTCTTGTACATTGTGTCAAAGTACAATTGAGATCAATTAATTACCGTAGTATGAAAGATATTTGTGAAAATGATGACTCACTGTCCCTGAAATGGATTAGGTCCCAGTAGTAGTAGCCTAACACGACTTGATTCTCTCTCTCCGCTTTGTAAAACCATTTATACACTTGTCTCAATAATATTTGATAAACTCAGTTACCTAAATCGGACACAAAGCAGATGCTGGGACCGCCAAAAGAGAACCAAGGAAATGGTGAGAGACTGAGAGTATGAGATCTGTTTCGTCGAAGGTAACGGAAGAGAGGACAACTGTGTCAAGGTCATGTAGTATATCCCCGAGTCAATACACACATTAACTGATTTTAAAGTTAATTACACTTATTCTGTGTGTAAGGGTAGAGAGTAGCTACAGTTTGCTACTTGAGATGGAAGTAAGAGGGAGACAGGGAGAAACATCAGAATAGGGGGTCGGGGGGAGGTTAGAGACTGTATCATGCTATTGGTTACTTTTTAACATGTGGTACGGTACAGCAGCACCACATCTACCAACCCAGAACTGTGTACCAGCCAAGGATCATACACACTGTTTTGGCTGGTATTTATCTGACAAGAATTTATTTACAATTTTGTAGAACCTGGTCTTACTATAACCATTATTTGAAAACATTTTTTTCTTAAACATTTTTTTTTCAAATAATGGTTATAGTAAGACCAGGTTCTACAAAATTGTAAATAAATTCTTGTCAGATAAATAGCAGCCAAAACAGTGTGTCCCAACAGTTGAGAGGGAGTCCGTTTATCTAGTGTTACCTTTCTTTGGTGACGCTTCATTAAAACTCCAGCAACAATTGTCAAAGAACCTCAGTAAATTCTATCCTCATATTAACTTTCGATACATTTTAATGAACTCTTTTCGTATAGGTTCACTATTCCGAGTCAAAGAGCCTATGCCTACTGACTTGTGCTCGTCGGTAGTTTACCAGTTTACTTGCCCTATTATAGCTGCCAAGCAGGATATATTGGGAGCACCAGGCGTCCACTCAAAATCCGCACCAGCGAGCATATGGGTCAGTCAGGCAGAACGGGTCGTAAGGTACGGGTCCACTTGAGAGCTGAGAGTGAAATAAATGTCGAGAGAACTCACAAAGAGCGTGTCCACCTGAGAGAACTATATCACTCTCGAGAGTCGCTGAGATAAAATGTCCGCGAGAACTCTCAGAAGCGTGGCCACTGAAAACACAGACAGAGCAAGTCGCCGAGAGTAAAGAGTCTCAAGTGAATTCAGTGTGTGTGTGTGTGTGTGTGTGTGTGACATAATATATATATTTTATGGAATATGAAATTAAACCAAACCAAACTTTTGACGTCAACTTTTACTAAACATTAAAGTATATTTGTGATAATCTATTTACAATATTATTAAAGGTACGGGTCCACTTGAGAGCTGAGAGTGAAATAAATGTCGAGAGAACTCACAAAGAGCGTGTCCACCTGAGAGAACTATATCACTCTCGAGAGTCGCTGAGATAAAATGTCCGCGAGAACTCTCAGAAGCGTGTCCACTGAAAACACAGACAGAGCAAGTCGCCGAGAGTAAAGAGTCTCAAGTGAATTCAGTGTGTGTGTGTGTGTGTGTGTGTGTGACATAATATATATATTTTATGGAATATGAAATTAAACCAAACCAAACTTTTGAAGTCAACTTTTACTAAACATTAAAGTATATTTGTGATTATCTATTTACAATATTATTATATTTTTGACAACCACTGAAATATCCATAATAATCAATATTTTGAAATTATAATCATATTTACATTAATATTTTTTTGGAAAACTTGTTTTTGAAGACAGCTGTATATGCTTATTATTATTATTATTATTAAATATTATACTTATTATTATTATGTTTTATTTTTGTTGTTGTATCTTGTATTTACACTATTTAACTTCCGCCCTTTCACTCTCAGCTTTATCAACACACTGAAAGTGGCTGAGAGTACTCTCAGGATAGTGGGAGAGCTGTGTCCACTAGTGTCACGAATCACTCTCCGACATAAATCGCAGAACTCTCCGAGAGTACTCTCCAGTCTGTGTCCACTTACTTTTTACCAACTCTCGACATTTATTTCACTCTCAGCTCTCAAGTGGACACGTACCATTACAGCCGAGTATCTAAATACTATTTGGTGAACAGGGACATAGGAGGATGGCAGAATTATCCAACTAGCCTACTACAAAAAAAAGAAGATTTAGTGTTTTATACCAATCAACTCCTGGTGATGGTCATAAATTATATTGTTTTACGTAACATCCACACCCATGGCATGGATTACAGGGCTCAACAAAAGTGTCTTCTTATTGATCGAGATATAAAGTGATATTGATGTGATTTATTGCAATGTTGTCTATCTATCTATCTATCGCCAGACGCCTTAATCCCGGGGGGGGGGGGGGGGGGTGGCCACAAATGAAATGCCTCCATGCATTCCTATCCCTTGTTAACTGTCATCCCTCCTCCTTCACTCATATACCTCCTAACTCCATCCTTCCATCTCGATCGTTCTCGGTCTGCCTCTTCCTCTCCATCCCTCCACCTCACTCTCATACACCTTCTTGACCAATCTCTCGCTCCCCATACGTTCTATATGACTGAACCAGCTCAAGGTGTTCCTCTTCACACTCTCCAGCACATCCACATCCACATTGCATCGTTCACGCACTTCTTCGTTTATCAATCTATCTCTCCATGTCACTCCACATGAGCTTCTCAGGTAACTCATTTCCACACCTCTCACTTTTGATCTATGCCTCTATGTCATGGTCCACGCTTCACTCCCATAATTATGTCAGTGTTGGGATTACAACACTATTATGCAGAGTCTTCTTCACTTCCATACTCATCACCCTATTCCTTGTCACTGACTTCAGCGTTCCTACAACCCTCTTGCCCTGTTGTACCCTCTCCTGTATCTCATCCTCCAAACCTCCATCTTTACTCATCACACTGCCCAGATACTTAAATGAACTGACATTCGCCATAACCTGGCCATTCAACCTCACCTCACAGTCTGTGGCTGCCCCTCTCTCAAAGACCATAACTTTGCCCTTTCCCACATTTTCCTTCAAATTCCGTCTCTCGCACACAGTTCCAATCATGTTCACCAGACCCTGCAACTCCCACTCATTGTCACTCACCAGTACTGTATCGTCAGCAAACAGCAGCACAGGAAGCTTCCACTCACTCCCCTCCCCCATCATGGGAACACCAACCACGGGGACATTACACAACCTTGCTTTAACCTTACACTGAATAATATTCAAAGAACTCACTCTACTCACTCTCTACCCTGACTGCCGCTCTTGCACCCTCATATCAACTCTTCACTGCCCTCAATAACTTCCCAGGCACTCCATAATATTCTCAGTATTGTTCATAGACCTTCTTAGAGGTTATCTAACTCCTTTATGGAACTGTTGATGATGACGTAGGTGATGTGAAAAATGATAAATTATTTCCAGTAAAAGAGAGTACAGTACGTAGTCAAAATGAAAATGAGAATGGTAATAATGACATTGTAACAACGGCCACGTCATCCCCTATACTGTACTGATAATGTACTTCCAGTAACATGTGTGTGTGTGTGTGTGTGTGTAGAAAGTTACTTTGATCTGTATAATACTGAGCACAATATACAACTTTAAAAGTACACATACATACAGTAAGGCTTGTATTTTTCAAGTAATCACGTACAGTACAGTAGGTCTACGTATTGTGTCATCATCATCATCATCATCATCATCATCATCATCATCATCATCATCATCATCAGGTGGTGCTCCAAGGCACTGAAATAAAAGAATATCGGAATTTCACAGGGCTGGAAAACAATATCCTACAAAACAAATTATGTATAACAAATGCCAAAAAACAACTAAATTTAATGATGGAAAAGAATAAAAGATGTAGCTTATAGTTTATGGGCGGGACTGTACTATATCTCCCTCACTACTACCACCAACCAGAAAGTCACACAGTTTTTATCTATTCACTCGGTAACTCTTGGTGATATACATACCTATTCTAATGACTGAAAAGCTCATACAATTCTGCTTCTTGCGTTAAATTCGGCCCAGAAGAGTTTGAACAAAAAAGTATAAAGTTACCGACAGCTTGGCCTGACCTGCTGAACGTACACACACGAAAAACACCCACATAATACACACACCGACTGCCTCTCACCCCACAGGACAGGCTAGCTCCATGGGCTGGACCTAATTTATTACACTTCTCTCCACACAGACACACACCTTAACACACACACTTACACTACTCCACTTAATACATATATCGCCTTAATACACACACACACACACACATACACTCTGTTACTTAATAAATATATCGCCTTAACACACACACACACACACATATATACCCTAACACACACACGTACACTACTCCACAAATTCACATACTCTGTTACTTATAATTTAATAAATATATCGTCTTAACACTCACACACATATAGGCTACCCTAACTCACACACGTACACTACTCCACATACACTCTTTTACATAATAAATATATCACCTTATTGACCATTACGTAGTCTATTATAGGCGTTAACCACAAATAACAAACACAACAAACGTCTGCTTGTCCAAACTCTTGCCAGCCAGCGTCCAAAATGGTCATCTCAACACAGACAGACCTGAATTGCTGCCTTGCCTACCCTGCCCACCACATCACACACACACACACACAGTCACACATTATACACCCTGTCATACACACATTGCTGCCTTGCCTACCCTGCCCATCACATCACACACACACACACACACACATTATACACCCTGACATACACACATTGCTGCCTTGCCTACCCTGCCCATCACATCACACACACACACACACAGTCACAGTCACACATTATACACCCTGACATACACACATACATTTCCCCACATATACACTCTATCACTCTATAAATATATTTCCTAAATGACCATAACATATACACCCTGACATACACACATACATTTTCCCACATATACTGTACAATATACACTCTATCACTATAAATATATCGCCTTAATTAATAACCATTATGTAGCCGATACACGTTAACCTCAACTAACACACACACACACATACACACACACACAAAACAATTCCAAATATACAATGTATACTAATTTGAAATTTCAACAGTTTTTCTCTCCATTGAGCAGTGTTGCTTTATAAAGATAATTCACGCCCACTATGGCTAGTTACTTCTACAAACTGGGTTATGTATTTAATGTTGTAGGGTTATTTTTATGATATTACAGTACTTGACAGGTATTATAAAATATTATTTATATTAATTGAATTAAATGTCAATATAATTATCAACAAATTGGTTATATGGTTGAATGTTTGGGCTAGTATTGGCTGGATATTGGGCTGGTTTTATGAAGGAATATAGCCAAGGTTTGAAGACACTGGTAATTTGGCGGTAAAATATTGTCAGTTTACCATTAACTTGTGTGAGGTGAGGATGTGTGTGTCATATAATAGATATCTGGTTATCACAAAACATTATTACCGCCTTTGTCCACAATATAGAAAAATATATATAATTATTGTGAGTGTTAAAAATAATCATCTAACGTTAGTTAAAATGTCGGTATCTTTACCTTTATTTATTTCTTGAGTGAACACAAAATATTTATAATTAACGTAATGTATAAAGTGAATAATTCTAACTTTAAATACCTTTTATTAATTAAGTTTGTGTTATATGGAGATAGTAATAGTTTGATTCCTCCAAAGTATGCCAGGAAACACAACCAGATTAACGTGGATTTATTTAACTTAAGTTATATATACAACACGTCCAACACAAACCAGTTCTTTGGGAAAAAAAAGTACAAAACGTATAGGCCTACTCTAACGTTACTGAACATTGTAAGGAAAAGTCATGGATTAATATAGATGAAATTTTATACGAGAACTGACGACTTGATGAGATGAGAAAGGTAAGAATCTTTTGTATCTGTTTATTCCTAAACTCTTATATAGAGTAACATAATTTATTATGTTATTATGTTAAGTTTACTATATTGTATATTTTAGTATAATTACCCATTATTTTGGACCATTCTAAAGGGGATATCACACTATAATATAGCACCGCGTACGAGGTACACGTGGGACTGGTGGAATTAATATTAAACCTGCAGGAATGTCTGGCCAGCAGTAACAATGACACTGTTGGTGCTGGGCTACACGAGGTTGAAGGTGGAATTAATAATAACCTGCAGGAATGTATAGCCAGCAGTAACAATGACACTGTTGGTGCTGGTTAGTGGCTACACGAGGTTGAAGGTAGAATTAATAATATCCTGCAGGAATGTCTGGCCAGCAGTAACAATGACACTGTTGGTGCTGGTTAGTGGCTAGTTACATGACACTGGTGGTTAGTGGCTACATGAGGTTGAAGGTGGAATTAATAATAATCTGCAGGAATGTCTGGCCAGCAGTAACAATGACACTGTTGGTGGTTAGTGGCTACATGAGGTTGAAGGTGGAATTAATATTAAACCTGCAGGAATGTCTGGCCAGCAGTAACAATGACACTGGTGCTGGTTAGTGGCTAACTACATGAGGTTATAAACACTTGTTGGGTCTCGGCCTCACGGGAGTCTTGACAAGCAATTTGATGTAAACACAGCAAAATATTGACATCGTATTTTCTACTTTAATTGTGTTTTTTGTTGTTTCTCGATAATATTTGTATTGCACAAATGTTTTCTGATATTAATCCACCTTTTTTGCTTAGAATTAATGTATATAAATACATTATTTATTGACTTGATTCTGTATAGGAGGAATGGTCTTGGCTATTATAGGGTATCCATTCCATCTTTGTCCCACGAATGTCGCCTCGATTCCTCGTTCTCAGAATGTTATTCCGCCAGTCCCGCGTGTATCCTACCTCGTACGCGGTGCTATATTATAGTGTGATAAACCCCCACCCCCCCTTTAATAAGACATTTTTCATCTATGGTGTTTTTCTCGGAGATGGGGCTACGTTTTACATTAACATAATTTGGAAATTAGTCTGACCTAAACCTAACCTAGACTACCGGGACCTAACCTGGGCAAACTACCGGGATATAACTGGTGTAACCTATTATAAAGTGACCGGGGCAAATTCCCGGAACCTAACACTTTGTGGCCCTGTTGGTCAAGAATACAGTACTTCTGTAATAATACCGTCATGTACTTAATTAATATTAGTACAAATTGTGCTCAATACCACTGTGTGTGACATGGTACAGGATTTGCGTCTCCGCCGTTACGGCGAGGCCGCAGCGGCGGAGCCGCAGTGTGACAACGGCCTACTATAATCCTATATAATCCTATTATAATCTAAGGTGTGTGGTTTGATAACAAGGTGGGAAGGTTCTGTTGGTAATAATATTATTATTCTAGTGTTGTGAGTTAATGTGTTATAGTTTTATTACATTATAATGTAACGTTAAGGTAAGTAGGAGTTGTAGCCTATTATGTTGGAAGTGTTGCCTTTGTATCGGTCCTTCCTAATGATACTTTTATACGTGGTTTGACGCTCTGGGTCTAGTTTGAAATATCTATTTATGTCCTTTGATGAACTATTCTTAATTTTCTTTTCTCTTATTTTCCATAACTTGTACAATATTTCCTTGCTCTTTTCGATTATATTGTTGTTAAATAGTTGGTTCCCGATTATAATGTCCTCCTGCCAGGTTTTCTCTTCTCACTTCTTCGTATGTAAGATGAAATGTTTCAGATCTTTTTCCTCGCCACACATCACACACTCAGTCCACTTCTGATTTTTAAATGTATTTTTATCAGCCAGGTTGTTACTCGTACACTTGAATAAGATCGTTGAAGCCTCTCTGTGGACTGGGCCTGTCTACAGCGGGACAGTTCTTTATTAATTAATACGCTGGGCATATATATGTTAGGTATTTGTTTATATTACACACCTACTAAATAATAAGGGTCTTAAGAGGCTTTGTTCAACAAAGTTTTCCTCCTCTGAAAATATCTTATCTTATAACTAGTGCATTTATTTACTGACTCTAGAGGTATTCGAAGTATATCTGAATATTTATTAGTTACAGAAAGAGAGAGAGAGAGGGGTAGGGGTTGTGACGGAGAGGGAGAGAGAGAGAGTGGGGGAGAGGGTGTGTGTGTGAAAGAGATGTGTACAGTCATAACCAAAATAATGAAGATGAGTGTGTGGTGTGTGTGAATGTGTTCATGTGTATTCGTGTATGTGTATGTGTGTGTGTTCGTGTGTAGGCTATGTTTGTGTGTGTTCGTGTATATATGTATGTTTGTGTTTATGCTTTACTGACGATGGCTATTTTTTCATTTTTTCAACGTGACCTCCCTTGGTGTATTGCCGCTGCCGGGAACAAAACTCCGACAGTTGGGACTTGCCACAATATATTTCCATATGTATTTTGTATACAATACCTCTAAATGAGAGGGTTATTTTCTACCCTCCCTCTTGTAATCCAATTTGGTTGTCTTTCCCACAATTATTTTTCTCTATTTGCTTTTCTATGCCATTTCTCAAAACAGCCATCATTATTTTATATCCAATGTTTTTCAGTTCAATGGGTCTGTATTAATTTATTTACCTTTGACTTTCGTTTTTGGGATCATTACCATATTTGATTGCCTCCTAAAATGTGGCAGTTTTTTTTTAGCCTATAGGCCTACTGAGACAAGTTCCCTCAATAGTAGCCTGCTATAGTGTTGACAGTCATCAATGGCAGGTGTCCTCTGAACATTGTTTATTATATAGCCTATAGGCCTACTGAGAAAAGTTCCCTCAATAGTACAGTACCTTGCTATAGTGTTCACAGTCATCAACAAAAAACAATAATGTTCTCATTGTACAAAAAAATTAATGGTTTTATCTCAATTCTCATATGAATGCCATTCTAAAATATTTTGTTTAGAGTTTCTTAAAGTTTCTTTTAACTTATTAATTAAAAGGATTATAATTATTTTATTCCGTTTTCTTCTTGAACAATAATGCGAACACTTGTAATACATTACAATTATTTGGTACATATAATGATAGGATAAAGAATACAACATACAGTAAAAGTCCTGTAATCCGAATTGCAGGGGACTGAAGGTCATTCGGACTATTGATTTTTTCGGACTATTGGTTGGACCTCCAAATATGCCTACAGATATGGAAAAAGAAACACACACATTATAGGATTACAGTAAACCCTCGTTATTTGGGATCAATTGAGGAGAGACCCTTGACGAGTTATCAGAAGATCTGAGATACCCGAGGGCTTAAATTTGATGAGTATGACTGATTGTCTGTCTGTACACTCACTCTCAAAACTATGTGTGCTTTCACTCGTATCTCTGGTTCCCATACACAGCTAGTAACTAAAATAATTCTAAACTTGAGCCCAAAGTATGGAAAATGAATGTTTATAAAGGTTATTCATTCTAAAAGGTTAGGCCTAATAGCGTGAGTGTAGTGCGTGACGAGTTGACAAGTTCAGTTAACACCAATAATTCATGAGTTTCTACTCATACAAACACATTTCCTCAGTTTATATTAATTATTCTTTGTAATTTTCTCAT
This sequence comes from Petrolisthes manimaculis, assembly GCA_034508575.1. Classification (NCBI taxonomy): domain Eukaryota; kingdom Metazoa; phylum Arthropoda; class Malacostraca; order Decapoda; family Porcellanidae; genus Petrolisthes; species Petrolisthes manimaculis. The sequence continues at coordinate 2,152,608 of JAWZYT010003745.1, read as the reverse complement.
ACAATCACTTGCACTTTTCACCATATCAAATGTCTGTACCGGGATATGTGTTAAAAGTATGAAAAATGCCCGTATTGAGAAGTTGTTCACTATAAAGGGGTTAGGTTTATCACGTGTGTATCAAGCCAGCACCTTCTAGAAGGCTCTGATCAAGCCAGCATGAGTGACAGTGGGGTGGAAATCAGTTATCACTAAAGCTCATTGAATTTTCATTCGTGCTCAGACATTCCTTAGTTTGTATTAATTAATTTTGGTAATTTTCTTTGAAAAATCACTTCCACTTAATTAATATTAATTTGCGCATAGGTACGCCTAATAGGTGGGAGAGTGTGGGTGGCCCAGCTGTACGCGAATCACGTAGGCATATGTGACGATACACCCGGAAAATCCCCACATAGGCCTCTCGGACACCAAAATTGAAATGTTTATTACCACTTTAAAAAATTCGGACTATTGGGATTTTCGGAGTATCCGTGGTCGGATTAACGGACTTTTACTGTAGTTTAGAAAAACTACTGTATTTTTATTTTAAATAAAACATTCTTTATTGATTATGAAGACAATAAAATATAATGAGTCCCCTTTGTAAAGAATACAATTATTAATAAGCTCTTTAAACTAAGAACACAAATAACAATAATTTTATATTTGGGTAACTTAATACAATAAATCGATAAACAAAATATATATATTATTATAAAATAAAAGTAATATTAATGTGTCCTCAATATAATATTACATTACAGAGCTACTGTACTACTATTATTACAGTACGGTAATTAAATACTTGAATATACAGTATAGGCTACAGTGGTTTGTTGTTTATAAAATAAATACATTATTATAAAATAAAAGTAAAATGAATGTGTCCTCAATACAATAGTACATTACAGAGGTACGGTATTGGACTATTACTATTACTGGTACCGTAGCCTAATTAAATATTGGATATATACAGTACAGTGGTTTGTTGTTTATAAAATAAATATATTATTATAAAATAAAAGTAGTATTAATGTGCAATACAACAAAACTCACAATCCTTAGATTATCCATGCATTATGAAAAAAGAATATATATATATATATATAATGTATATAAGAATTTTAATTACCGTATCTACAAAATTATCAGACAAAATAATATACTGTACAATTTGTTCAAAGAAAATCAAAATATTTTTTGCTCTAAAACTATAATAACAAAACTGAAAACATTCGGTAATTCTATCCATATAGAAAATATTATATTTGATTTTCAAACAGACTATAGCTTAACACTAAATTCTAAAATGTTGAATTACATGCAATTAATGTTCTGAACACTTAGTGTGTGTCTTTATCACTAATCGGCAGCATAAGTTTGTTTCATTTTCACCTACGTATGTATGTATGTATGAGCTATATTGATGTTGTAACATAATTTGAATGCAGAGATGATAGATATATTTCACATGTGGTAAATACACATGTTTTTAGGATGGTTACTGGTTCAGAATGCAACTATCTGGTCATATTAGCATTATTAAGTACATGAGATGGACGCGAATTTGTGCTGTCGGCTGTACATGTCCTCATCATCAATAAATACACCTTCTCTCTTTATTATTATTTTAAGGTATCGGCCGAGGAATATAGTTAGGTGTTGGACCTTGCCGTCACATCCAGAGTCAATAACGTAACATACAGTCGCGGTCATATATAATCATCCATATAGGGCTAACTTACGTAAGAGTTTGACAGCTTCTCTCTGTTCCTTAGATGATAAACCTTCCAATAAATAGAGTAACTACCATCTTTTAATTTGATAAAAGCAGCAACACACTACTTAAAACAGTAACATCATATGTGAACGTGAAAACATTAGACAGTAAAATGTTTGAGATACCCATATTTGGATGATTATTATTGACTGCAACTGTACATCAACTATGACTGTGTCGTGTGTAATGATGATGTCTTGGACCAGATGGACCTTCATATCTTCAATATTACCATCCATTGTAGGACACGACAGGTAAGTAAGTAAGGCTTGGTGAATACAGTAACAATCTCCTGTACGTATGTATTAAAGATATACACTACATAATTATCTAGTTTAACCAGTATTATTATTAAGGGTGTGTGGGAGTAATTAGGACAGGCTTGTAGGGGGGTAGAAAGCCTGTCCCCCTATCCCCCCCCCCCCGAGCCTGTCCCCCTATTCCCACACCCCCTTAACCCCTCCTCCCCCAAGCCTGTCCCCCTATTCCCACACACCCTTAATTAAAACTCTCCAACCACCACCAGATCCTGAAGGAATACACAATGGTGGAATTGATGAGTTAAGGTCCAGTACCAGCCAGCCCAGACAGCCACAGTTTATTCCTTACATAATTATACTGTACCGTACTGTACTGTACAGGGACGGCAGCTGCAGGAGACCAAGCCAACACCGCTTTATTCCTCCACGCACAACTCATCAATGCACTTTGCAAGTTTGTGGATATTTTTGTTGATTTTGTGGAATTTTTGTGGATATTGAGTATATTTTGTGGATTTTTTTTTTGTTGATTTTGTGTATAATGTGTATATTTTGTGGATTTTTGTTGTTGTGGATTTTGTGTTGATTTTGTGGATATTTTTGTGGTTATTGTGTTTTTTGTGGATATTGTGGAATTATTTTGGTTATCGTGGAAATTTGTGGTTATTGTGGATTTTTTGTGATCATTGTGGATTTTGTGGTTATTGTTAAATTGTGATTATTGTGGATTTTGTGGTTATTGTTGATTTTGTGGTTGTTAAATTGTTGATTTTGTGGTTATTGTGGATTTTTTGTTCAAGCTCACTAAATATATGTACAGTACATATTTCAGTTTAGATACAACATTTAATATATGGCAAAATTGTATTGTTCTATCAGGCCCTGTCACTCCATCACATCACGGCCATATTTATCTTTAATAGTACAGGTAGTTAGATTATCCCCTTTATTATCTGTACCATAACCAATATCATATTTTAAGGTCCTGAAGGTTGTAAGGTTGGATGTTGGAATGAAGGGCAGAAAATATTGTTTACAACTGTACATACGGTACATAATTCGTGTTTTACCTTAGCAATGTGATGTGAAACTTTTTTTTTTTTCTATTAATAAGAGAAATAATACATTAAACTAATTTGTGCCACCATGCCTTCCAGGTGGCTGAGTTTGAGGATGCCGAGCAGTTTGTAAAGAATTTTGGAGGTCGTCTGTGTCGCTACCCAAAATCTACTTGTGACCTGCGTTTCATTGGACAACAAGAGATATGCCACCATCAGGTTAGAGATTTTTTTTTTGTATAAATTGCAGCCATATGAATAAGTAAACCAGTGGAGATGAGAATTTCACCTTTTCAGTATTGTAGTTGGTGTGTTTGACTTAGTTTTGTAAATGTGTCACAGTAGATGAGACAGTGAAACTTGGTGGTGATGTTTGTACCGTAGCTTCTCTTCTGCCCCACTAGATGACCACATCTTATTATTTATACATGTCACTATACAGAAGTGGGTGGGAGGTCAATAATTCTGTCCTGATCCATAATACAACATGTATTATCTCAACCAACCTCTCATTCCACTCCTCCCAAATCATTTCAGTTGGTAGAGATTCATATTGTTCCTCAGATCAGGACAGAATTATTAACCCTCAGTATAACAGACCACTAAGATAATTGATAGAGCTTGGGTCATATACAGTATAGAAAATATTTGTGTCACCATTAAAAGTATCAAGGGTCAACATAATCACTGAGAGTTCTGCATCACCATCTCCACAAAACATATCCACCTCCTCTTCTAGGCTAGCATTTTTGTTTTCATTTATATTTGTTCAACATAAAATAATCTCCACTCTCCCCACCAAAAAAAATATATACACACCTTTATACTTTATATATATGTATCATATTTGATATTATACCGGTAATTATATTGTCATTTGTTTACTGTATAATTTTTATTATTTAGTTTATTGTAATGTAGGAATAGATATTGACCTTTGTTTGTTTGTTTGTAGGCAGTGTGATGTTACCATGAGGGACAACTAAACCAACACTACTATCACCACCACTCATTACTACAACTACCTGTATTACTACCACCACCACTCATTAATACCACCACCACTCATTAATACCACCACCACTCTATACTACCACCACCACCACCACCACCACCACCACCACCACCTCCTCCTCCTCCTCATCATCATCATCATCTACCATCACCACCACCATGAAACCAAAGTCCTCAAAATCAAGGATCATCTTGACATGATAGGCACACAAACACTTGCTGCAGCCTCCACAAACCCACACCATCCACTACACTACATGGCACAACACCCACACATGCCAAGGAACATCAAAACAACACCCAGTACACGATACTATCATTTCTTACACCCTGCCCACCCAAATCAATCTCCAGAAATGCATCCATACTCAAATCACTCATCAATCCATTCAAACACTCAAAATCAACACACAATTGCATGCACGACCTCCTGACATTCACCCATCTGAATCCTCCCTTCCCCGTGAGGACAGAGTCCACCTGGCCAGGCTGCAGTGTGGCCACCACCCGGCCCTTCTGACATACCAGAAGAGGCTGGATGGAGCCATTGCGGATGCCTGTCTGGGATGCAACACAGCACCCCATTCTATTAAACACATTATTGAAGACTGCAATACACACAACCACACTCGCCAACAACACAACATACACTCTCTCAGGGCACTGTGGGAAAGCCCGGTTCAGGAGCTCGGGGCTGCTCAGCCAGACAGCCTGAGGAACTTCAACAACCGCCACCACCACTCTTTACTACTGTATACCTCTATCACCACCTCTATGAACACAACCACACAACATACTCTCTGAGAGCACTGTGGGAATGCCTGGTACAGGCCACAGCCTTCCTCAGGAGCTTGAGGCTGCTCAGCCAGACAGCCTGAGGAACTACAACAACCACAACCACCACTACAAGACTCAAGTGACCAAGTTATCAAGTCTTCTACAATCCACCTTCACTACTTTGGAATGCTACCCACACAGCATCACTTCACACTCTACAGACATGGTTAGTGTCAAATAATTAATTAGTTCTCATGTTGAAGGGATTATGGTGTTTTAACCCAGTGGTCAGATAAGCATCCCTGTAGAGTATAATTGGAAGATGATCTATTTATCTATAGCTCCAATGCCTCGCTCCCTCTGGGAACTTTCCCAAGGGGGTGGCCATGGCAGAAGAATTTCCAGTTTTCCCTGTTCCAACACTCCCGCCTTACTCGGTCAACCCCCCCCCCCCCCCTTCCCCTCATGTTTCTCTCCTTTACATACTCTTCCACTCTGTTCTGCCATCTTACTGGTGGTCTGCCTCACACCAAGTGCCACAATTTCACTTCCATACACCTTTTTTACAAACTCTTCACCTTGCATTCTCTCTACATGTCCAAACCACCTCAGTGTATTATGTTTTACTCTCTCAACCACTCCACACTCAGTATCAATTGCCTTCTTACTCATACCACATCTCTCATACACACTCTTATTACTTTCTCCATCCCACCTTGTCAGTCCACATGTACCTCTCAAGTAACTAATTTCCACAGCACCTATTCTCGACTGATGAGCCCTACTCCATGTCCATGTCTCCAACGCATATGTCAGTGTTGGCAGGATTATACTATTGGAGGAAGATTTTATTCTATACAAAATTGTGGAATAAGAAGTTTGAGGTGACAGGTTAAAAACAAGTTTTGGAAAATAAGTTTTGTTGGTACAGTTGTAGACAAAAGTTAGTCACCCACACACCAGTCTGAAAATTTACTTGTTAGACCAGAAGCTTTTTCTAGTGCTGGTCAAAATGTCCAGGGTTGTCCCAAGTACAGTATTGTTATTTTAATATTAAGAGCACTTCCCAATTTACTGTAGACCCACGATAAACAATTAATAAGTACTTATATCCACCACTTCATTTTACATTCAGTCACTCATTGAAGACCATAAAATGTTTTCCCAGATCTCTGTTCTTCATTACCATACTGTACAGACTAAATAAGTGATTTACTGAGCCTGTGTTATAAGGATAGTACAGTAATACATTCATTCATCATATATCAAAGGCCTACTCTACTATTGTGTTTTGCTGTGTGGTAAATTGTTGACATTGGACAGTATAAAGTAACATACAAATTTGAATCATAATAATAATACTGTAATAATAAACCTTTGGAGTGGTTACAAAATGGTGTGGAACTTTTATCTGTGACTGTATAGTTAGGGGAGATTCTCTTATTGGTGAATAGAAAGGTCTCTGATTCTTGTAACCTATGCCATGAAACCTTCCCTATTAGTACTGTTGAGGGAGTCTGTTTCTTGGCATAGTTTGGAGGAATCAGAGACTTTCCAGTTCACCAACAAGAGAATCTTCCCTTAAACTTTCCACAAGGGTACATTCAGACCAGACAGTCTAGGGAACAACAACAACAACTAACTTTCACACCTAAAAGTCAGTTGCTGTTGTTGTTCCCTAGACTGTCGGTTGAGCAGTCCTGGGTCAGGTTGACTGAAGTCACTCAGATGCTTGGACTCAGATAGTGAGATTTGTTTCTTTCAAGGCAACAGTAGAGGGAACTACTGACTCACAGCCATGTACCCCTGTGTCAGTCGTACTCTTTCAACAACATTATAAAGATTTCTCTTCATTGGAGGCTTCTAGTGACTCCAAACTGTGGTACAAACAGCCATATGTAAAGATCAATATAATTATAGGTTCTATATTTTAGTTCCCATATTGAATGTCTGCATCCTTTTAATTCTGACTTTATTTAACTGCTTCATTTGAGTTGGAAGAGATGTGATTCCTCCAAATTATGCTAAGAAACAGCTCCTCTATTAGTACCATTGGGGTTGTCTGTTGTCTGGTATACTGTAGTTAGGAGGAATCAGTTGCCTTCCAATTTACCAACAAGAGAAATCTCCCCTTATGTTTTATAGCATTTGCATATTCCATTTTTCTAAAACCTAATAATTATGATTAAAGACTTTGATTTGGATTGGGAGAATATTTAATTGTTTTACAAAAACAGTTTGAAAGAGGGATAAACCTTATTAATACTGTACATGTATCATGTACAAAAATAAGTAGGGTCTTCACAATTAATGTTAGCATATGACTGAAAGGGTTATATTTAAGAACATTCATGGTGCAGACAATTAGTAGTAGTACAATGATTCTGTTGTTTGTCTATGGAGCCATCGTACCAGTACCATGCCATAGTAAACACCACAGATGTTCTTGCATAACATCCCAAAAATCTATACCATAGGGTGTTTTTGGCCACACATTGTTAACACCATTAAGGGGAAGGTATATATTTTGGTTCATTGAAGTGCTTTGATTCCTTCAGAGTATGTCAGGAAACAGCACCAGATGAACTATAATAATAATGGCCGGTTGTTGCTTGGAAAAATTAATTACTCCATATTTATCACCTCCTTAATTATATCTCTGTATATTGAAGCCTACTTACTGTCCAACACCACATAATTTGTTTTGTTAGTGACCTTTGAGTGAGACATTAAGGGGAGGCTCTCTTAGGACCGATTCCACAGTCGTCAATAATTGTTTGTTAGCCAAGTTGCCAACAAACGAATACTTTTGGTAACGTGTCCGATTCCAGTCGTTTTTCGGGACCCAGTTTGTTCGGGCTCCAACCAAAATCATTAGCATTATTGGTGATGGATCTTTGGTACCGGGTATACCGCCTCAATCGAGCTTACTAATTATATATTAATAAAAATATTTATATTATTTGCATACCAAATGATTATTTTTCATTGTATAATGCATGTCCATTGTTTTCTATAGAAGGCATCCACAAACAAGGAAAAACAGCAAGATTGTATTATTTTTACGATAATTCTGATGATCGCAGTAAGTTCACGTCTGTCGTCTGCTGCTGCTTCAACCAGTGTTGCCAAATATGGGAAAGTTTCCCTAGACATGATAAGAGGTAGCAATGGAGAAATTATATTAAAATTATTGCAGTATAAATGGGGAAATTTCTACAAGACGAAATATACGACTATCTTCAAGAATAAACAGGAATTTTTGTATGTAAAGAGGGAAAATTTGATGTTGAAGATGGGAAAATTTCGTCAAGCAGACCTGGCAACGCTGGCTTCAATTTTGCTAATAAGCATCACAGCATTTCATTACTTTACATCTATTGTTCTTCCAACACGTTACCCCAGATTCATTATAAATTAGCCTATGAAACATTTATTATGGTATAACTTTATACAAGTACTTGGAACTGAGTAGAGGGAATTAATTATAACTCAAATTAACACTAGTGTAGACACGTCAAAGAACAATCTTCCGTAAGGTATAATTTGTACAGTTTGTATGGTCTTTTTAATCAAATTACCCGCTATGACAGAAGACAAATGTATTATTAAAACATTATTTATATATTTGAAATATATTTAACATCAGTATTTCTCAAGTTTTATGTTATTTAGTGAAAATTAACTGGTGATAAGTTACAGCACCCGAGCCTTGTTACGAGGAGAAATTGTGGCCGTCAACTCGTTATGTGTTCTCTCTTCCAAATTCCTTCTGCTCACAACACAGGTGACAATTCATATTTCACTGCCAGTTTGTTATAGTTCCTTGGCCAATATCCACCATTCAGGTGTACCAACCCTTCCGGTTAGTGTCCAGGGATTTGTTTGCGCTGCTACCAAGTTTGTTGGATCCCTAACCAAAGATCAGACGACTGTGGAATCGGAAAGGGTTATTGGTTAGGGGTATCACCATGTTGGGGATGGTTTTCGTTCGGGCTGTAACAAATCGACTGTGGAATCGGCCCTATGTACACTATTATCATGTATGATTGATGTGTATAAAATTAATGTTGAGAAAAGTACAGTATAGTTACCAAGTAGGATAATGCAATATTTCTTAATTTACTTGAAGGTTGAGTTTAATACAAGGGATACATGAAATGCATATACAGTTCAGTGATATTTGTTTTTCAGGTGGTGAGGATGCTATCCAACAAGACTACCCAGATTCCCAACCCCCCACTCACCAGAACCAACATGACATCTACTACCAAGCACTCATCAATTCCTGAGGCAAGATGGTACTGGTGGACAAGTTGCTGCCCAAACTGAAGGACAATGGTCACCGTGTCCTCATATTTACACAGATGGTGAAGCTGCTGGATATCTTGGAACACTACTGTACCTCATTTTTAGGAAGTGAGTGGAGAGCAATTTCATATTGGGTAAAAAAATTTTTGCAATAAACTATTTGGAGTTATTTTGATAAACTTGTTAATGGTATGATGAGAATAATTTGTTTTAAACCAATGTGTCTTCATTATATGTATAGATTTTAATGTGTATAGATTTCCGGTAATAGAATATTGTGTTTAAAGTTGCAGTACAAGTAAGTATTCAATATACTATAGAGGGTCATATTCATATGATGATAATCTAAACAGATACCCGTACCAGAGACTAGATGGTAGGATACGGGGCAACATGCATCAGGCTACCATCCACCGTTTCTGTAAGCCAGACTCGGATTGTTTTGTCTTCCTACTGTGTACTTACACCCGTAGTTTTAAAACATTTGAGGGCCCTTACTGGAGCTCTATGAACCCTCCAAACTACTCCAGGCAACAGATTCCCTATTCGAAACACTGAAGCGTTATGTGGCCTGGATTATTTGGAGGGTTCATAGAGCTCCAGTAAGGGCCCTCAAATGTTTTAAAACTACGGGTGCAAGGCTTTGGGCATCAACCTGACTGCTGCTGACACTGTATCATCTATGACAGTGACTGGAACCCACAAAATGACCTCCAGTCTCAGGCTAGCTGCCATTGTATTGGCCAGTACAAGAGTGTCAAGATCTACCACCTGGTCTGCCACAACACTTATGAGCAGTGAGATGTTTGACAAAGCTTCCCACAAGTTGGTGTTAGACAAGGCTGTAAAGTCATGGTCTAATGTACTGCAACCTGGTGAATAAAAACGAGCTATTTGAGTTGATTTTATGAACCAAAATTGCACACACCAACAGCTATAGTTTCGGATCATTTTTCGAAGCCTTCTCATTGGAAGGTGTTGCAATACATTAGACCATGACTTTACACTCTCCTCTTTTTTTATGGTAGGTTAGGTTGGTGAAGGGGTCGCATAAAGTGAATTTTGCATAAAGTAAATTGTACATTTCCATAAGAAATAATGGTACTTTAACTTAAAAATTGAACCTCCATGTTCGTGTTATTTTAAGAGTTCGTGTAAATTGCATTTATTTAATTTTTTTCATGATACGCACTATTTCAAATTCGCATAATTTAAACTCACATAAAAAGAGAGGAGAGTGTATTACAGTCCATGAACACTGAGCAGAATAAGAGTGTAGTGGCAGGAAACTCTCTAGGGCTGTACAAATCATATACGTATTGAAGAGTTGCTGAAGAAAGGTACACATGGTTTTCATGGCTACCTTACTCAAGTTTACAGTTTCAGAATAATGTTGCAGTAAAATTTAGGTTAAAAAAGCAAAGACATACAATTGTGGAGGGATGGACTGGAAGTTTTAAGGAAAGGGAGAGTTAAAGTGAAGTACACTCTCCTCTCTTTTTATGTGAGTTTAAATTATGCGAATTTGAAATAGTGCATATCTTGAAAAAATTAAATAAATGCAATTTACAGGAACTCTAAAATAACAGGAACAAGGAGGCTCCATTTTCAAGTTAAAGTACTATTATTTATTATTGAAATGTACAATTTACTTTATGCTAAATTCACTTTATGCAACCCCTTCACAAACCTAACCTGTAATAAAAAAAAGAGGAGAGTGTACTTTTGTGTAATGTGATGTTATGGAGTCAGAAGAACTGATATACTGAGAGGTTCTTGTTTTGAAATGAAAAATTTAGTATCAGGCTTTCAGAACAATTTTTGTGTATCTTTTTACTGTTGTATCCAGGTGTTCATGATTGGTTCCTGTACATTGTGTCCATTTATGGATCAGATATAGTAAATATTCTAATAAATACTTGAGCATTTAGGGGATATGCTTTAAATATGGTGCAAAGTTAGCCCTCAGGAATTCATATTTCATAAAATACACAAGTTCATAATATGATGGTGTGATGTGTGTTTGTTTCAAGAATCTGTGCTTACAGTTTCATCCAGAGTAATGTACAGTTGCCAAAAAAGGTATTGAGACAAATCTTGATAGATCTTTAACCCTAGTAATATCCACAACTATTTGTAGGGACTATAAGCATGTATAACAGAAGGAAATATACATATCCTTCTGTAATACATACTTATAATCCCTACAAACAACTGTGGACATTAATATAATTAATATTGTATCAATAGTTGTCACAATACCTTTTTTGGCAACTGTACATGCTAAAAACTACCCTGTACTATGAAGTACAGTATGGTCATCCTTAATTTGACTTGTTAACAGGTACAGTTGGACACAGGAATTCGAGGAATAGCCCAAGTGAAAGATGGTCAATTTCTCCCAATATCAAGTTCCTTAGTGCCAAATAGGAGACATCAGGGGCAGAAGTCAGTATTGAGGATGGTAATAAGAACCAACTACCTGATAATAGACACTGGTTACTCAAATGGGACAAGTATATTTCACTTGGGCTGTAGCACAATTCCTGTGTCCAACTGTACATATGGGACTCTGATGGAGGAGGACAATTGTGAGGATGACTTCTGTGAAGAGGACATCAACCAGATATTGTCTCGGAGAACAACTGTCATTCAGCACGAGAGTGAGAAAGGTTCATCCCATCCTTCTCCAAAGCCTCATTCACCGTCTCAAATAACCAACCGCTCTGACATAGAGATTGACCATCCCGACTTTTGGAAGAAATGGTCCAAGAAAGCAGAGATTGATATGGAAGTTGGAAACAGATTGAGGAAGGTATGACTATTTTACACCTGTCCAGTTGTTGTTGTTGAAGTTGGTCAAGGTGTCTGGCCGAGCAGCCTCGAGCTCCTGAGGAAGGCCATGGCCTGAACTGGGCTTTCCCACAGTGCCCTCAGAGAGTGTATGTTGTATTGTTGGTGAGTGTCGTTGTGTGTATTGCAGTGTTTAATAATGTGTTTAATAGTATGGGGTGCTGTGAACCCGGGTAATACCACACCTGTCCAGTATTATACAGTAGTGACATACCGGTACATACATTTTTGTGGTGTGGAGGAGCCTTGTTGTAATGAATTTACTATTGTGGGAAAACTGGCTTATATACCCTCTGCAGTTTATCATAGGAACTGATGTCTTTTGAGGACTATCAATTTGGTTTTGGTGTTGTGTTCTATAGTCTGTTCAAACCTTGTGTTCCACTAGTCTCTATCTATCTATCTATTTCTATCTGTCTATCTATCGCTATTTCTATCTATCTATCTAACTATCTATATCTATCAATCTATCTATATCTATCTATTTCTATCTATCTAAGCATAAGAGGCCAGCGGAACACAAGTTTTGAACAGACTATAGTTAATGATGACTAGCCATGCTAATACTGAGGTACTGCAAACACAAAAAAGAGAAAGAGAGAGATGAGAGAAAAAAAAAGAAATAGAGGGAGAGAGAGAGAAAGAGGAAGAAAGAATGTAAAAGAGAGAAAGAATGTGTGAAAAGAAGAGAGAAAGAGAGAAAGATGTGTGTGTGTGTGTGTGTGAGAGAGAGAAAGAAATATGTGTATATGTGTGTGAGAGAGAGAGAAAAAAATGTGTGTATATGTGTGTGTGTGAGAGAGAGAGAGAGAGAGAGAGAGAAAAATGTGTATATGTGTGTGTATGAGATGGTTGCACACCTTTGAGTTTAAATTTTAAGTTACTGATTGATCTTCCTTGCTCTTAATATTTTCAGTTTTACACATAAGGGAATTAACAACTTTGTCTCTCTACAGAAAACTGTGATTGTAGAGGAACCAAGAAGATGATGTCAGATGAGGAGATATGAGGTCGATTCCACAGTGGTATTGGTTTGTTAGCTCCCCAACCAACCAAAATTTTAATGTGTCATTATTTTGCAAAAGGTGAGTATCCACATTCACAATATCTATCCATCAGTTAGATAATAATGATCACTGTATAGATTACTCACCAAATTCATTAAATAATTCACCCATAAGGCATTTAATAATAATAATAATGATCACTGTATAGATTACTCACCAAATTCATTAAATAATTCACCCATAAGGCATTTACACGACATACATTCTTTCGTTTGCGAGCTTACAAATAAAAAAAACCCACTGTGGAATCTACCCCTGGACATGATGAGTCTGTCCTAGATTGTAGTGACCTGGAGTCCTCTACCAGTGACTCTGAGAAGGAGTGAGAAGTTGAACCAGAGATGATTCCTGAACCCATTGCTAGGTAACGTGGTGGCAGGGGTAGTAGAGGTGACAGGGGTAATACAGTAACTCCCCAACTAACGAACATAATGGGGACCAAGAGGCTGTTCGTAAGTCCATTTGTTCGTATGTCCAAAATCGGGTCCCCATCAGAATTTTCCCCACGTTTTAAAGCCTCATTTACATTAAAAAATAGATAAAACCCTATACTGTACTTACAGCATACTTAATACCCATACTTGTATTACTCAGCACTTTTAATGCTATTTGAAGGTGATTTACACAATGTTAACATTGAAAAAACATTTATTTAAGCAAAAATTGTAGTAGCAAGTCAGCTGTCGATGTAAACATACATACATAATTTACCGTATGAGAACTATATATATATCTGTCATCTCTGTATTAAAATTGTATTACAATATTACTATACCTAATACATACATACACACATACATACATAATTTACCATATGAGAACTATATTTGTTATCTCTGTATTAAAATTGATATTACAACATTACTATACCTAATACATACATACACACATACAGTACACATACATACATACATACATACATACATGTGTTACATACATACATAGATAGATAGATAGATAGATAGTTTATTGACCACAAACAAAATACAAATTTTTACAAGTTGAAATTACAAAATATAATACTATTATATCACCAACTACACATAATCAGCTATTTGTAGTCCACAATGGTAAATAATACTCCGAAACAAACTAACAATTATACAACTAAGCATACGACCTCAATATATCATGAACAATCTTGCAAACAACATCATTACTAAATTTACAAAACAAATCATCCAAAGTGTTAAATATATAATCATCTCGTAAGTGTCTAGTTACAGGACAGGACATACATACATACATACAGTACATACATACATACAGTACATACATATCACACAAGTTTGGAGGAATCAGAAGCCTCCAAACACACACACACACACACACACACTCTCTCTCTCTATCTTTTTCTTCTCTTTCCTTTTCTTTATGTGGGCAAAGATTATTATTATTATTATTATTATTATTATTATTACTATTATTATTATTACTATTACTATTATTACTATTACTATTATTACTATTACTATTACTATTATTACTATTATTATAATTATTATTATTATTGCTATTATTATTATTATTATTATTATTATTATTATTATTATTACAGAACCACAGCCGCCGGGAGAAAGCCAACTTGCACAGCCATGACTCACAGTGTGTGTGTGTGTGTGTACCAGTACCTACACACACACACACACACACAGCCACCACACACAGGTTAGTTCCCAGTAGTTTGTCCAGGTTAGGTCCCGGTAATGTGCGTGTGTGTGTGTGTGTGTGTGTGTGTGTGTGTGTGTGTGTGTGTGTTAGAGGCAAGGGTGGCAGTACGGTACAGTATGAAAAAAATATAATTCCACACGCTTAAAAATATCATACACTCTGCTCTCTTTTTATGTGAGTTTAAATTATGTGAATTTGAAATAGTGTGTATCATGAAAAAAATAAAATAATGCAATTTCCATGAACTGTTAAAATAACATGAACAAGGAGGCTCCATTTTCAAGTTAAAGTACCATTATTTCTTAAGGAAATGTACAATTTACTTTATACAAAATTCACTTTATGCGACACAACCCTTCACCAACCTATAATGTAATAAAAAAAGAGCACAGTGTACATATATACATACATACATACATTTGCTCACAGCTGATGCGCCAAAAACAAACACTGGTAAGCCCTCTTCAGAAATATATATGACATTTTAGCATAACACGAGACATTATCTTCAAAATACATAAAGAAAATATTATTTTGAAGTGGCATGAGTACCCTAATCAGTAACATTTGAGGGAAATGTCTATTAATGTTTACAAACAAAGGAATATCAACCCGGGTTGGTGGTCGGTGTGTTCTATTTACACCATCCAACCCGGGTCTTTCCCACCAACCCAGGTTGATCAAGTGGCATAAATAGAAGACGCCTTATGTGTGTGTATATATATGTATGTATGTAGGAATATTTTGTACTTAAACACATATAAAGGTTTTAATACTAATTAATCTATTTATTTTACAGATGTGAAGAGGAGACAACTTCATAAACAACAACAACAACAACAACAGTACAGGCCAGACAGCTTGAGGAACTAAAACATCAACAACAACAACAACTGTAGTGTTTATGGAATTATAGTGTTGTAGTTGTGTATGTGTGTGTGTATGTATGTATGACAATGTGTGTGTGTGTTTCTCTCTCCGTGTATGTGTGTGTTTGTTTCTCTCTCCGTGTATGTGTGTGTGTGTTCCTCTCTATATGTGTGTGTCTTTCTCTCTCTCTCCATGTATGTGTTTCTGTTTCTCTGTGTGTGTGTGTGCGTTTCTGTTTCTGTGTGTGTGTGTGTTTCTCTCTCCGTGTGTGTCTTTCTCTCTCTCTCTATGTATGTGTTTCTGTTTCTGTGTGTGTGTGTGTGTTTCTGTGTGTGTGTGTGTGTGTTTCTGTTTCTCTGTGTGTGTGTGTTTCTTTCTCCGTGTATGTGTGTATCTCTCTCCGTGTGTGTGTATCTCTCTCTCCGTGTGTGTGTGTATGTAAATTGGAGGCTTCTGATTCCTCCTGACCAAACCACCTCCTTCCATATAGGTGTGTGTGTATTATTTGTGTGTGTGTGTGTGTATATATTATTCCTGTGTGTGTGTATTATTTGTGTGTGTGTGTGTGTGTATTATGTGTGTGTGTGTGTGTGTGTGTTTGGAGGCTTCTGATTCCTCCTTCCATATAGGTGTGTGTGTGTATGTGTGTGTGTGTGTGTGTGTGTGTGTGTGTGTTTCGTGGCAATATATGAAGGACCCAATTTCCTCCAATTTCTTTTTAGTGTGTATGTATGTGTGTGTTAGAAGGATAGTGTATGTATGTATGTTTGTGTGTGTATATGTGTGTTCTAAGGGTAGTGTGTGTGTGTTAGAAGGATAGTGTGTGTATGTATGTGTGTTATTATACTAATTACACTGTATGATTTATTGAATATACAGTTTGTATGTATGTATGTAGCTTGGGGGAAAAATAATTTGAAGGACTCATTTATTTATTATTATTATTTTTTTAGTTTGTATGTATAGATTGTATGTATGTATGTATAGTTTGTATGTACCAGTATGTATGTATGTATGTATAGATTGTATGTATGTATAGAATGTATGTATGTATGTATTGTATGTATGTATGTAGCTTGGATTTAGAAATATTTTGTACTCAAACACACACAAAGGTTTAACACTAATTTTAATCTGTTTATTTTATAGGTGTGTAGAGAGGAGAGAAGAGACAAGAAAGAAGGAGAGAAGAAAGGAAGGAAAGAGGGAGGAGAAGAGAACAAGAAGAAGATAGAAGAAAGGAAGGAAGGAGGGAGGAGAGAAGAAAGATGGAGAGAAGAAAGGAGGAGAAGAGAAAGAAGGAGAGAAGAAAGGAAGGAAGGAGGGAGGAGACAAGAAAGAAGGAGAGAAGAAAGGAAGGAAGGAGGGAGGAGAGAAGAAAGGAAGGAAGGAGGGAAGAGACAAGAAAGAAGGAGAGAAGAAATGAAGGAAGGAGGGAGGAGAGAAGAAAGGAAGGAAGGAGGGAAGAGACAAGAAAGAAGGAGAGAAGAAATGAAGGAAGGAGGGAGGAGAGAAGAAAGGAAGGAAGGAGGGAAGAGACAAGAAAGAAGGAGAGAAAAAATGAAGGAAGGAGGGAGGAGAGAAGAAAGGAAGGAAGGAAGGAAGAGACAAGAAAGAAGGAGAGAAGAAATGAAGGAAGGAGGGAGGAGAGAATAAAGGAAGGAAGGAGGGAGGAGAGAAGAAAGGAAGGAAGGAGGGAAGAGACAAGAAAGAAGGAGAGAAGAAAGGAAGGCAGGAGGGAGGAGAGAAGAAAGGAAGGAAGGAGGGAGGAGAGAAGAAAGAAGGAAGGAAGGAGGGAGGAGAGAAGAAAGGAAGGAAGGAGGGAGCGAGGAGACAAGAAAGAAGGAGAGAATAAAGGAAGGAAGGAGGGAGGAGACAAGAAAGAAGGAGAGAAGAAAGGAAGGAAGGAGGGAGGAGACAAGAAAGGAAGGAAGGAAGGAGAGAGGAGGAGGAGGAGGAGGAGGAGGAGGAGGAGAAAAGCCACCACTCAGATTCACAGATTAAACATAATTAAGGTAAGGTTAGGGTTGGGTAGTAATATTCATTAATGTAGAATTAATTCTTAATTAATTTAAAGTGACAATAGAAGCCATCACTCACACATTAAAATTAATTAAGGTAGTTTGAGTTAAGTCATTTTAATTAGTTAATATAAAATTAAACCTACATTGAGAACAATTATCCAGAATTAATAGTAAGTTTTATAAGTTGTTTTGTTAATCTATTTTTGTTAACTTATGAAATGTAAACAGCTGTTTGTGTATTAATAATTATAATGAAAATAATAGTAATAACAATAGTGATAATAATTTGAAGGACTCGTTTATTTGTTATTATTATTTATATTTATTAGTTTGTTTGTATGTTAGAAATATATTGTACTCAAACACAAAGATTTAATACTAATTAATCTATTTATTTTACAGGTGTGAAGAGGAGACAAGAAAGGAGGGAGGGAGGAGGACAAGACAAGAAGAAGAAGAAGAAGAGAAACAAGAAGAAGAACAACAACAACAAGAGAAGAACAACAACAAAAGAAGAAAAAGAAGAAAAAGAGGAAATAAAATAAAAACCATATTATTAATTAAATTTTATTTACATACATAAACATATTATCCTCTCACCTGGTGAAAATATTAATTAATTTTTACCTGTAAGGGTGTAGGGTTCAATTAAATTTTTTTGATGTAATAATAATTGTGTGTATGTGTGTGAGAGAAAAGAAAGATATAAATCCCTCCCTCTCACACACACACACACACACACAGACAAATTATTATTATTATAACATAATTATTTACATACCTAAAAGAGTGTAGGGTACAAGTCCAAATTATTGATGCTATTATATTATTTGTCTGTGTGTGTGAGAGAGAGAGGGATATATATGTATCTCACTCGCACACACACACACCATATAATACCATCAGTGATAATGTATGTGTGTACAGTATGTGAGAAATACATACACACACAGTAAGTCAATAACTCACATTAACTGGTAGTGATGTTAGTAGCAGTAGTGGTGATAGTAGCAGTTATTTTTCTTGTACAACAAATCTGTAAATAAAATACAGCTTAATTAATTTATGGAGGGTACAATATAATACAAATGAATTAATTATTTTAAAATTACTACATTAATAATACAACTGATAATGATGATGATAATAATAATAATAATGTCAGAAGAGTAAAAATAATGGTGTTTTCTTGCTTGGAATAATTTACTCCAGATTTATATTGCAGTATTTTGATTCCTCCAAAGTATGTCAAGGAAACACGACTAGATAAACAAAAACAATAACTAATAATAATAACAATAGATAAACAAAAATAATGGTGTTTGTTCTGTTACTTGGAATAATTTGGAGGAATCATTTACTCCAGATTTACCAACATTAAACTCCAAAAAAATAATCACTGTTAAATTGTAGTGGTAGTGGTAGTGGTGGTGGTAGTGGTAGTTAGTAGTGGTAGCTCTCTGTAACAAAATATAACCTAATTAATTTATGCATGGGATAAAATACAAATGAATTAATTATTTTAAAATTATTACATTATTTTTATTATTATTATTATTATTATGAAGGTGAGGAGAGAAGGGAAGAAAGGAGAGAAGGAGGAAGAGTAATGGAAGAAATGAACGAGAAGAGGAAGGAAGAAAGGAAGGAAGGAAAGGAGGGGAGGGAAGAAAGGAAGGGATGACAAGAAATAACACATACAGGTATGTACAAAATATACCAGAGTAACACAATATTCACTGTAACACTAACACACCACAATATTCACTGTAACACTAACACCACAATATTTACTGTAACACTGTAACACACCACAAATATTCACTGTAACACTAACACCACAATATTCACTGTAACACTGTAACACACCACAAATATTCACTGTAACACTAACACCACAAATATTCACTGTAACACTAACACCACAATATTTACTGTAACACTGTAACACACCACAAATATTCACTGTAACACTAACACACCACAATATTCACTGTAACACTAACACCACAATATTTACTGTAACACTAACACACCACAATATTCACTGTAACACACCACAATATTTACTGTAACACTAACACCACAATATTTACTGTAACACTGTAACACACCACAAATATTCACTGTAACACTAACACCACAATATTTACTGTAACACTAACACCACAATATTTACTGTAACACTAACACACCACAATATTCACTGTAACACTAACACACCACAATATTCACTGTAACACTAACACCACAATATTTACTGTAACACTGTAACACACCACAAATATTCACTGTAACACTAACACCACAATATTTACTGTAACACTAACACACCACAATATTCACTGTAACACTAACACACCACAATATTTACTGTAACACTAACACACCACAATATTTACTGTAACACTGTAACACACCACAAATATTCACTGTAACACTAACACCACAATATTCACTGTAACACTGTAACACACCACAATATTTACTGTAACACTGTAACACACCACAAATATTCACTCATGCACAATATAGCTCAAAGTAACAGAAATATTTGAGAGGCACGACAGCCAGTGAGGAAAACGGCTACTTGGGGTGAAGCTGTGAGCACTCTCTCTCTTTCCTATCTCTCGACACTCTCTCGACACTCGCTTTCTTTCCTATCTCTCGACACCCTCTCTCTCTCTTTCCTCTCTCTCGACACTCACTCTCTTTCCTCTCTCTCTTTTTCCTCTCTCTCTCTCTCTCTTTCCTATCTCTCGACACACTCTCTCTCTTTCCTATCTCTCGACACACTCTCTCTCTTTCCTATCTCTCGACACTCTCTCTCTTTCCTATCTCTCGACACTCTCTCTTTCCTCTCTCTGAACACTCTCTCTCTTTCCTATCTCTCGACACTCTTTCCTCTCTCTCGACACTCTCTCTCTCTTTCCTCTCTCTGAACACTCTCTCTCTTTCCTATCTCTCGACAATCTCTCTTTCCTATCTCTCGACACTCACTCTTTCCTCTCTCTGAACACTCTCTCTTTCCTATCTCTCGACACTCTCTTTCCTCTCTCTCGACACTCTCTCTCTCTTTCCTATCTCTCGACACTCACTCTTTCCTCTCTCTGAACACTCTCTCTCTTTCCTATCTCTCGACACTCTCTTTCCTCTCTCTCGACACTCTCTCTCTCTTTCCTATCTCTCGACACCCTCTCTCTCTTTCCTCTCTCTGAACACTCTCTCTCTTTCCTATCTCTCGACACTCTCTTTCCTCTCTCTCTCTCTCTTTCCTATCTCTCGACACACTCTCTCTTTCCTATCTCTCGACACTCTCTCTCTTTCCTATCTCTCGACACCTTCTCTCTCTCTTTCCTCTCTCTCGACACTCTCACTCTTTCCTCTCTCTCTTTTTCCTCTCTCTCTCTCTCTCTCTCTTTCCTCTCTCGACACACACTCTCTCTCTCTTTCCTCTCTCTCGACACACTCTCTCTCTCTTTCCTATCTCTCGACACACTCTCTCTCTTTCCTCTCTCTCGACACACTCTCTCTCTTTCCTCTCTCTCGACACACTCTCTCTCTCTTTCCTCTCTCTCGACACTCTCTCTCTCTTTCCTCTCTCTGAACACTCTCTCTCTTTCCTATCTCTCGACACTCTCTCTTTCCTCTCTCTCGACACTCTCTCTCTCTTTCCTCTCTCTCGACACACTCTCTCTCTCTTTCCTATCTCTCGACACTCTCTCTCTCTTTCCTCTCTCTGAACACTCTCTCTCTTTCCTATCTCTCGACACTCTCTCTCTTTCCTCTCTCTCGACACACTCTCTCTCTTTCCTATCTCTCGACACCCTCTCTCTCTTTCCTCTCTCAGGAGAACTATAGACACACAAATGAAAGTCTTCTGTATATGTCTGTCTGTGTCTATATGTATGTATGTATGTATGTCTATATGTATGTAATGTATGTCTGTATGTCTATATATATGTATGTATGTATGTATGTCTGGCCAGGGTTCAATTGTATGTACAGTTTATCTTCCCTTTACATATACTGTACACACACAAAATAATGACAAATATATACACACACACATATATATACATACACATGAGGAGATACAGAAGATGGAAAACTGATAGGGAAGTAGTGCAAGAAAACTTTAAAGACATTATTAACCAACAACTAGAGGAACGGGCAAGGGAGTCACTACACTCTCCTCTCTTATTATGCGAGTTTAAATTATGCGAATTTGAAATAGTACGTATCATGAAAAAAATTAAATAAATACAATTTACACGAACTCTTAAAATAACACGAACAAGGAGGCTCAATTTTCAAGTTAAAGTACCATTATTTCTTATGGAAATGTACAATTTACTTTATGCGAAATTCACTTTATGCAACCCCTTCACCAACCTAACTTACCATAAAAAAAGGTAATTAAAGAAAATGAAGACTTAGTAAGAGAAACTGTGGATAAGCAGAAATGTGTGATAGATAGTGTTTGGAATCAAGGAGGATAATGTACCAAATAAACTTGAGAGAGAGAGAGAGAGAACGGAGAGAGAAAATATTGTAAAATTAATTAAGGAAATTGAGAATGAGGGCAGTAAACTGGAAGATGAAGGAAGTAGTTTCGAAGGTTGGGAATCAAGGTAAAAAAAGGCCGTTGAAGTTGAAGGTAAAAAAAGGCCATTGAAGTTGAAGTTGAAGGTAAAAAAAGGCCGTTGAAGTTGAAGGTAAAAAAAGGCCATTGAAGTTGAAGGTAAAAAAAGGCCATTGAAGTTGAAGGTAAAAAAAGGCCATTGAAGTTGAAGGTAAAAAAAAAGGCCATTGAGGTTGAAGGTAAAAAAGGCCATTGAAGTTGAAGTTGAAGGTAAAAAAAGGCCGTTGAAGTTGAAGGTAAAAAAAGGCCATTGAAGTTGAAGGTAAAAAAAGGCCATTGAAGTTGAAGGTAAAAAAAGGCCATTGAAGTTGAAGGTAAAAAAAAGGCCATTGAAGTTGAAGGTAAAAAAAGGCCATTGAAGTTGAAGGTAAAAAAAAGGCCATTGAAGTTGAAGGTAAAAAAAAAGGCCGTTGAAGTTGAAGGTAAAAAAAAGGCCATTGAAGTTGAAGGTAAAAAAAAAGGCCATTGAAGTTGAAGGTAAAAAAAGGCCGTTGAAGTTGAAGGTAAAAAAGGCCATTGAAGTTGAAGTCACAAGTGGATGGTGAAGAAGCCTTGGCAGGGACAAATAGGTTGACAAAGAAGGAGGAATATAAGAACATTTGGATTAAAAAGGACCTAAATGACCAGGAAAGGGTAAAAAGCAATGAATTGTGGAATGAGGCAAAGGCAAAAAATGAGGAGAGAACAGAAAGAGAGAGGGGGATGTTTGTTCTATTGGAAAGTGATGAACATGAAAATAAGGAAATGGTATATAAAGCCCAGGGGAGGGATGAGAGAAAATTAAAAATGACTTATAATAATGTAAATGGGGTGGTTGCGGTAAGTAATGAATTAACCCTTACAGTGCTGCAGTCATCATATGATGATTGCTACAGGTCACTCCCCAGTGCCACAGACATCATAATTTATGCTGATTGACGTAGGCAAGACAGAATGTGGCATCACGAGGGAGGGGCTGCTTATACACAAAAACGTGGAGCACAAGTGAGGCCGCCCTCGAGAATAATCCCTCCACTTCACTACTTTACACTCCTCAAACGTACTCTTACGGCTGTCCTGTCCTGGCTCACAGGGTTTCCAAAATTCCATGAGCTCCGAGAAATATTACCCTAGAATCGAGACAGTTTTACCCTATATTACTAAAAAGTATAATGAGTGAAATCATCATATGCTGTCGGTGGCACTGGGGAGTGACCTGTAGCAAACAGCATATGATGACTGCAGCACTGTAAGGGTTAACTTAATTAATAATTCGGCACACGCCAATTACCAAGCGTAAACAAAGCGGCAGCGTAAGGGTTAAATAAACATCTCCGAATGAAAGAACCAGATATTGTGGCGCTAACAGAAATAAAATTGGATAATCCATCGATTGCTTAAATATAGGTGATGGAAAATACAATATGTGGTTAAAGTCTAGAACAAATAAACAAAGAGGAGGAGTTATGATCTTAACCAAGAAGAATCTAGAGGTGGATGAAGTAACCTATAGGAGGAATAATGTTGAATTTATTAAAGTTGGGATTCAAAGTGAGGATAAAACCACAAGGAACTTTGCAGTAATATATATACCACTTAAAACAAGGCCATGGAATAATATAGAGCACAGAAAACTACAAATAGAATCATTACTAGACATGGAGGAACTTATAAGAAATTGTGAAAACGTGACTACATGTATTATGGGTGATTTCAACTGTAGGGAGATAACTACTGAAGGGAGTGATGAATCATGGGGAAGTGAAGTGTTGAAATTAGCAATGGAAAATGCCTTTAACTCAATGGATATTAACTAATACCAGGTTTAGGGGCGGGGATGAACCATCGAGATTGGACTTGGTATTCACTAATAAGGACCCAGGAAGTGTAGAGAATATTACCTATGAATGTCCCTTGGGTAAAAGTGATCATGTGTTGGTGGAAATTATTATGACAGAAAATTTAAAATACATGAGAGAGGAGGGTTACAGAAATGGAAGGTTAAACTATAAAAAGGCAGATTTTGAATCCATGAAACAATATTTTGTCAATACAGATTGGAGAGACTTTGACACGGCTAATACAGTAGATGGAAAATGGGAATTTTTCCTTAAAATTCATGATTCCTGTGTCAAACAATATGTGCCAAGAATGAGCAAGAGGGAGAAGTGATTGGTTTAACAGGAAGTGTATGGAAGCAAAAACAAGAGGGATTAGATGTGGAGAAATTGGAGAAGAAAAAAAAGGCAAGATCTATGGGTGAAGTATACGGATACTAGAAATGAGTAGGACCTATGTGTGTTTATGCAGAGAGGTGAAAATAAACTATGAAAACGATATAGTGATTAAATGTAAAGATCAACCCAAATTATTTTACAGATTTGTCAATAGTAAACTAAGGAATAAAGAGGGGATAAGTAAACTGGTAGTGGATGGAGTGGAGTACACAAAGGTCACTGAAATGGCAGAAGAAATGAATGACTGCTTTCAGAAGGTATTTACTAGGGAAGACGAGTTTCATAGTAAAGAGGAGAGGAATATGAATGTTAATACCCTAGATGAGATCCAAATATCGGTGGAGGATGTGGGAAAAATATTAAATGGGTTAGATGTAGGAAAGGCCTTTGTCCCTGATGGAGTGTCTAACTGGATGTTGAAGGAATGCAGTACATGTAGTGTGTTAAGTGATAAAATATATAGCATTATAACTTGTTCATTGAGGGAAGGAAAAGTGCCAGCAGACTGGAAGAAAGCAAATATTGTACCCATTTATAAAGGAGGCAAGAAGGAAGATCCATTGAATTATAGGCCGGTGTTGTTGACTAGTGTGGTGGCCAAGATATGTGAAAAGGCAGTCAAGGACAAGTGGATGGAGTACTGTACTTGGAAAATAGAGAACTGTTAAGTAATAGACAATTTGGATTCAGGAGGGGGAGATCATGCATGACCAATCTAATATGATTTTACAACAGAGTTATTGATATAATCCAAGAAAGGGATGGATGGGCGGATTGCATTTACTTAGATCTGAAGAAAGCGTTTGATAAAGTTCCGCACAAAAGACTTGTGTGGAAACTGAGAGAAGTAGGTGGTGTGTGAGGAAGATTACTATATAAATGATATGACTGAAGGAGTACAAAGTTACACAAGTCTGGCACCAGTCATGTTTACAGTCTATATAAATGATATGACTGAAGGAGTACAAAGTTACACAAGTCTGGCACCAGTCATGTTTACAGTCTATATAAATGATAGGACTGAAGGAGTACAAAGTTACACAAGTCTGGCACCAGTCATGTTTACAGTCTATATAAATGATAGGACTGAAGGAGTACAAAGTTACACAAGTCTGGCATCAGTCATGTTTACAGTCTATATAAATGATAGGACTGAAGGAGTACAAAGTTACACAAGTCTGGCATCAGTCATGTTTACAGTCTATATAAATGATAGGACTGAAGGAGTACAAAGTTACACAAGACTGTTTGCTGATGATGCCAAGGTCCTGAAAGAAGTGAAGAAGAAAGAAGACTGTGATATGCTACAAATGGATCTGGATAAAATTTATGAATGGAGTAAAGAATGGAAAATGGATTTTAATGCAGGGAAATGCAGTGTACTAGAATTCGGGAAAAGTAAAACTAGACCTGTGGGAACGTACATGTTGGGGGAAGCAGACATCCAGAAGAAGAACACAGAGAAAGATCTTGGAGTAACAGTTAAAGAAGATATGGCACCGGGAAAGCACATTAATAAAATTGTAGGGGAAACTTATAATCTTTTAAAGAACATAAGAGTGTCATATTCATACATGGATGAAGATATGATGAAGAAGATTATTGTAACTATGATACGGAAACTGAAGAAGGATATAAGGAAACTGGAGAAGGATATAAGGAAACTGGAGAAGGATATAAGGAAACTGAAGAAGGATATAAGGAAACTGAAGAAGGATATAAGGAAACTGAAGAAGGATATAAGGAAACTGAAGAAGGATATAAGGAAACTGGAGAAGGATATAAGGAAACTGGAGAAGGATATAAGGAAACTGGAGAAGGATATAAGGAAACTGGAGAAGGATATAAGGAAACTGAAGAAGGATATAAGGAAACTGAAGAAGGATATAAGGAAACTGAAGAAGGATATAAGGAAACTGGAGAAGGATATAAGGAAACTGAAGAAGGATATAAGGAAACTGGAGAAGGATATAAGGAAACTGAAGAAGGATATAAGGAAACTGAAGAAAGGAGCAGAGAAGAACAAGAGGAGATTTGATAGCAATGTATCGACTGCTGGAAGGAATGGAGAAAATGGACAGAGAAGATTTGATAGTGAGGGATGAGCGGATCACAAGAGGAGACATGGAAGGAAAGTGAAGAAGGGAAGATGCACGAGAGACATTAAATAGTACAGTTTTCCATATAGAACTGTTGATATTTGGAATGCTCTAGACAAAGGAATGGTTAACGCCACAACAATACATAACTTTAAAAAGAAGTTGGATAAATATTGGGATAATAGAGACGGGACAACACGAGCATAGCTCTCTTCCCGTATGTCAAAAATAGGTAAATACACATATACATACAAACACACACATCCCTACCATACACACACACACACACACTAGGTAAGGTAAGGCTTGGGGTGGGGGGGTTTAGGGGGTGCGGGAATAGGTGGTGGTGGTAGTGGTGGTGGTGGTGGTGGTAGTAGTGGAGGTGGTAGTGGAGGATGTAGTGGTGGTAGTAGTGGAGGATGTAGTGGTGGTAGTAGTGGTGGTAGTAGTGGTGGTAGTAGTGGAGGTGGTAGTGGAGGATGTAGTGGTGGTAGTAGTGGAGGATGTAGTGGTGGTAGTAGTGGTGGTAGTAGTGGTGGTAGTAGTGGAGGTGGTAGTGGAGGATGTAGTGGTGGTAGTAGTGGAGGATGTAGTGGTGGTAGTGGTGGTGGTAGTGGAGTTTGCATTAGTATCATATAATTGCATTAACGGAAACTCACTCAAAATACGATAGATTTTTGCGAACAAAAGAATTAAGTAAAACAGAACAATATAGATGTGCTAATGATAGGAAAGGTTTGGGCTTAATGTTGCTGTACAAAGATTTAAACAAAATGGAAGTTCAGAAATTGGAATCAAAGCACAAAGATATTTGTTCACAAAGGTAACAATTCAAGAATATTCCTTTCATATAATTCTCACATACTTCTCAGTAAACGATAAAGAAAGAAATGTAATTATAAAACATAATACAGTATTGAGAATTTCTTGAAAGATAAATAAGAAGAAGCCATAATATTGCTTGGGGACTTTAATGGTCAGGTGGCTTTTCTCGCTGACCAAACACTAAATCAAAATGGAAAAATTATACTAGATTTGCTGGATAATTTTGACCTAATACTCCTAAACGATGTCGAGGAGTGTATACTTGGAGAAATAATAATAGGAGAAGTGTTATTGATTGTGCCCTAATAAATACAAAAATGCAGATTTTTTTTTAAATAATGCACATAGATGAAAATAAAAACCTTTTTGATCTCTCAGATCATAATTTGATAACGGTAAACTCTGAATTAAGCACAAACACTGGATCGATTTTTAACAAATGCAAATGGGAGATAAAAAACTATTTAAAAATAGATAACATAACCAAAGACATATTCTTGCAGAATATAGAAAGATCAATACAAAGTGAAATATAACAAATATCAAAGAAATGGACAGAATAATAATTGAGAACGCAAATAAAATAATGGGAAGAACAATTAGAATAAAAGTAAATGAAGACAGAAAGGTTAAAGAACAAATATGGATGAACAATGATATAATGAGAGGAGAGATATAAATAGGAGAAAAAGAAGTGATCAAAATATGGAAGAAAAACAGCACCTATGGGACCTGTACACAAAACAAAGAAAAAAATACAAAATATGGTTAAAACAGAGAAAGAATTGTACGAGAAAAAAGTTGTTGAGGAAATAAAGTGATAAAAGTAATAAAAAGATATGGGATTATATCAAGAAGTTAAAAGGGAAAGGACAGACATGTTATACGGTGTAGATGACAGACCAGTAAGTAGGGATATAGCTGGGCCCAAAAAGTCGATTTGTGCATGCATCTTCGATACCCGTTTATATCCCAAATTTAGCCTAAAAACACCGAAAAATGGAGTTTTTTGGGTCTCAGAAGCGATTTGTACATGTTTACACTGTGCTAGAAAAATTTCAATTTTCAAGCAAAAAAAATGCTAAAACACGTTTTTTGGGCCCAAAAAGTCGATTTATGCATGCATCTTCGATACCCGTTTATATCCCAAATTTAGCCTAAAAACACCGAAAAATAGAGTTTTTTGGGTCTCAGAAGCGATTTGTACATGTTTACACTGTGCTAGAAAAATTTCAATTTTCAAGCAAAAAAAATGCTAAAACACGTTTTTTGGGCCCAAAAAGTCGATTTGTGCATGCATCTTCGATACCCGTTTATATCCCAAATTTAGCCTAAAAACATCGAAAAATCGAGTTTTTTGGGTCTCAGAAGCGATTTGTACATGTTTACACTGTGCTAGAAAATTTTCAATTTTCAGGCAAAACAAATTTTAAAACACGTTTTTTGGGCACAAAAAGTCGATTTGTGCATGCATCTTCGATACCCGTTTGTATCCCAAATTTAGCCTAAAAACACCGAAAAATCGAGTTTTTTGGGTCTCAGAAGCGATTTGTACATGTCTACACTGTGCTAGAAAATTTTCAATTTTCAGGCAAAAAAAAGTTTAAAAGACGTTTTTTGGGCCCAAAAAGTCGATTTGTGCATGTATCTTCGATACCCGTTTATATCCCAAATATAGCCTAAAAACACCGAAAAATCGAGTTTTTTTGGTCTCGGAAGCGATTTGTACATGTTTACACTGTGCTAGAAAAATTTAAATTTTCCGGGAAAAAAAAATGCTAAAACACGTTTTTTGGGCCCAAAAAGTCGATTTGTGCATGCATCTTCGATACCCGTTTATATCCCAAATTTAGCCGAAACACACCGAAAAATCGAGTTTTTTTGGTCTCAGAAGCGATTTGTACATGTTTACACTGTGCTAGAAAATTTCAATTTTCAGGCAATTTTTTTTAAAAATACACGTTTTTTGGGCCCAAAAAGTCGATTTGTGCATGCATCTTCGATACCCGTTTATATCCCAAATTTAGCCTAAAAACACCGAAAAATCGAGTTTTTTTGATCTCAGAAGCGATTTGTACATGTCTACACTGTGCTAGAAAATTTTCAATTTTCAGGCAAAAAAAATTTTAAAACACGTTTTTTGGGCCCAAAAAGTCGATTTGTGCATGCATCTTCGATACCCGTTTATATCCCAAATTTAGCCTAAAAACACCGAAAAATCGAGTTTTTTTGGGCTCAGAAGCGATTTGTACATGTCTACACTGTGCAAGAAAATTTTCAATTTTCAGGCAAAAAAAAATAACAAAACACGTTTTTTGGGCCCAAAAAGTCGATTTGTGCATGTATCTTCGATACCCGTTTATATTCCAATTTTGCCTAAAAACACCGAAAAATCGAGTTTTTTGGGGCTCAGAAGCGATTTGTACATGTTTACACTGTGCTAGAAAAATTTCAATTTTCAGGCAAAAAAAATGCTAAAACACGTTTTTTGGGCCCAAAAAGTCGATTTGTGCATGCATCTTCGATACCCATTTATATCCCAAATTTAGCCTAAAACACCGAAAAATCGAGTTTTTTGGGTCTCAGAAGCGATTTGTACATGTCTACACTGTGCTAGAAAATTTTCAATTTTCAGGCAAAAAAATTTTTAAAATACGTTTTTTGGGCACAAAAAGTCGATTTGTGCATGCATCTTCGATACCCGTTTGTATCCCAAATTTAGCCTAAGAACACCGAATAATCGAGTTTTTTGGGTCTCAGAAGCGATTTGTACATGTCTACACTGTGTTAGAAAATTTTCAATTTTCAGGCAAAAAAAAATTTAAGACACGTTTTTTGGGCCCAAAATGTCGATTTGTGCATGCATCTTCGATACCCGTTTATATCCCAAATTTAGCCTAAAAACACCGAAAAATAGAGTTTTTTGGGTCTCAGAAGCGATTTGTACATGTTTACACTGTGCTAGAAAAATTTCAATTTTCAAGCAAAAAAATGCTAAAACACGTTTTTTGGGCCCAAAAAGTCGATTTGTGCATGCATCTTCGATACCCGTTTATATCCCAAATTTAGCCTAAAAACATCGAAAAATCGAGTTTTTTGGGACTCAGAAGCGATTTGTACATGTTTACACTGTGCTAGAAAATTTTCAATTTTCAGGCAAAACAAATTTTAAAACACGTTTTTTGGGCCCAAAAAGTCGATTTGTGCATGCATCTTCGATACCCGTTTGTATCCCAAATTTAGCCTAAAAACACAGAAAAATCGAGTTTTTTGGGTCTCAGAAGCGATTTGTACATGTCTACACTGTGCTAGAAAATTTTCAATTTTCAGGCAAAAAAAAATTTAAAACACGTTTTTTGGGCCCAAAAACTCGATTTGTGCATGCATCTTCGATACCAGTTTATATCCCAAATATAGCCTAAAAACACCGAAAAATCGAGTTTTTTTGGTCTCGGAAGCGATTTGTACATGTTTACACTGTGCTAGAAAAATTTAAATTTTCCGGGAAAAAAAAATGCTAAAACACGTTTTTTGGGCCCAAAAAGTCGATTTGTGCATGCATCTTCGATACCCGTTTATATCCCAAATTTAGCCGAAACACACCGAAAAATCGAGTTTTTTTGGTCTCTGAAGCGATTTGTACATGTTTACACTGTGCTAGAAAATTTCAATTTTCAGGCAAATTTTTTTAAAAATACACGTTTTTTGGGCCCAAAAAGTCGATTTGTGCATGCATCTTCGATACCCGTTTATATCCCAAATTTAGCCTAAAAACACCGAAAAATCGAGTTTTTTTGATCTCAGAAGCGATTTGTACATGTCTACACTGTGCTAGAAAATTTTCAATTTTCAGGCAAAAAAAAATTTAAAACACGTTTTTTGGGCCCAAAAAGTCGATTTGTGCATGCATCTTCGATACCCGTTAATATCCCAAATTTAGCCTAAAAACACCGAAAAATCGAGTTTTTTTGGGCTCAGGAGCGATTTGTACATGTTTACACTGTGCTAGAAAATTTTCAATTTTCAGGTAAAAAAAATGCTAAAACACGTTTTTTGGGCCCAAAAAGTCGATTTGTGCATGCATCTTCGATACCCGTTTATATCCCAAATTTAGCCTAAAAACATAAAAAAATTGAGTTTTTTGGGTCTCAGGAGCGATTCGTACATGTTTACACTGTGCTAGAAAATTTTCAATTTTCAGGCAAAAAAAATGCTAAAACACGTTTTTTGGGCCCAAAAAGTCGATTTGTGCATGCATCTTCGATACCCGTTTATATCCCAAATTTAGCCGAAACACACCGAAAAATCGTGTTTTTTTGGTCTCAGAAGCGATTTGTACATGTTTACACTGTGCTAGAAAATTTCAATTTTCAGGCAAAAATTTTTAATACACGTTTTTTGGGCCCAAAAAGTCGATTTGTGCATGCATCTTCGATACCCGTTTATATCCCAAATTTAGCCTAAAAACACCGAAAAATCGACTTTTTTTGTTCTCAGAAGCAATTTGTACATGTCTACACTGTGCTAGAAAATTTTCAATTTTCAGGCAAAAAAAATTTTAAAACACGTTTTTTGGGCCCAAAAAGTCGATTTGTGCATGCATCTTCGATACCCGTTAATATCCCAAATTTAGCCTAAAAACACCGAAAAATCGAGTTTTTTGGGTCTCAGGAGCGATTTGTACATGTTTACACTGTGCTAGAAAATTTTCAATTTTCAGGTAAAAAAAATGTTAAAACACGTTTTTTGGGCCCAAAAAGTCGATTTGTGCATGCATCTTCGATACCCGTTTATATCCCAAATTTAGCCTAAAAACACCGAAAAATCGAGTTTTTTTGGGCTCAGAAGCGATTTGTACATGTCTACACTGTGCAAGAAAATTTTCAATTTTCAGGCAAAAAAAATGCTAAAACACGTTTTTTGGGCCCAAATAGTCGATTTGTGCCCAAAAAGTCGATTTGTGCATGCATCTTCGATACCCGTTTATATCCCAAATTTAGCCTAAAAACACCGAAAAATCGAGTTTTTTGGGTCTCAGGAGCGATTTGTACATGTTTACACTGTGCTAGAAAAATTTCAATTTTCAGGCAAAAAAAATGCTAAAACACCTTTTTTCGGCCCCAAAAGTCGATTTGTGCATGCATCTTCGATACCCATTTATATCCCAAATTTAGCCGAAACACACCGAAAAATCGAGTTTTTTTGGTCTCAGAAGCGATTTGTACATGTTTACACTGTGCTAGAAAAATTTCAATTTTCAGGCAAAAAAAATTTAAAACACGTTTTTTGGGCCCAAAAAGTCGATTTGTGCATGCATCTTCGATACCCTTTTATATCCCAAATTTTGCTTAAAAACACCGAAAAATCGAGTTTTTTGGGTCTAAGATGCGATTTGTACATGTCTACACTGTGCCAGAAAATTTTCAATTTTCAGGCAAAAAATTTTTTAAAAGACTTTTTTTGGGCCAAAAAAGTCGATTTGTGCATGCATCTTCGATACCCGTTTATATCCCAAATTTAGCCTAAGAACACTGAAAAATCGAGATTTTTGGGTCTCAGGAGCGATTCGTACATGTTTACACTGTGCTAGAAAATTTCAATTTTCAGGAAAAAAAAATGTTTAATCACGTTTTTTGGGCCCAAAAAGTCGATTTGTGCATGCATCTTCGATACCCGTTTATATCCCAAATTTAGCCGAAACACACCGAAAAATCGAGTTTTTTTGGTCTCAGAAGCGATTTGTACATGTTTTCACTGTGCTAGAAAAATTTCAATTTTCAGGCAAAAAAATTTTAAAACACATTTTTTGGGCCCAAAAAGTCGATTTGTGCATGCATCTTCGATACCCGTTTATATCCCAAATTTAGCCTAAAAACACCGAAAAATCTAGTTTTTTGGGTCTCAGGAGCGATTTGTACATGTTTACACTGTGCTAGAAAAATTTCAATTTTCAGGCAAAAAAAATGCTAAAACACCTTTTTTCGGCCCCAAAAGTCGATTTGTGCATGCATCTTCGATACCCATTTATATCCCAAATTTAGCCGAAACACACCGAAAAATCGAGTTTTTTTGGTCTCAGAAGCGATTTGTACATGTTTACACTGTGCTAGAAAAATTTCAATTTTCAGGCAAAAAAATTTTAAAACACGTTTTTTGGGCCCAAAAAGTCGATTTGTGCATGCATCTTCGATACCCGTTTATATCCCAAATTTTGCTTAAAAACACCGAAAAATTGAGTTTTTTGGGTCTCAGATGCGATTTGTACATGTCTACACTGTGCCAGAAAATTTTCAATTTTCAGGCAAAAAATTTTTTAAAAGACTTTTTTTGGGCCCAAAAAGTCGATTTGTGCATGCATCTTCGATACCCGTTTATATCCCAAATTTAGCCTAAGAACACTGAAAAATCGAGTTTTTTGGGTCTCAGGAGCGATTCGTACATGTTTACACTGTGCTAGAAAATTTCTATTTTCAGGAAAAAAAAATGTTTAATCACGTTTTTTGAGCCCAAAAAGTCGATTTGTGCATGCATCTTCGATACCCGTTTATATCCCAAATTTAGCCGAAACACACCGAAAAATCGAGTTTTTTTGGTCTCAGAAGCGATTTGTACATGTTTTCACTGTGCTAGAAAAATTTCAATTTTCAGGCAAAAAAATTTTAAAACACATTTTTTGGGCCCAAAAAGTCGATTTGTGCATGCATCTTCGATACCCGTTTATATCCTAAATTCTGCCTAAAAACACCGAAAAATCGAGTTTTTTGGGTCTCAGATGCGATT
Source organism: Petrolisthes manimaculis (assembly GCA_034508575.1). NCBI lineage: Eukaryota > Metazoa > Arthropoda > Malacostraca > Decapoda > Porcellanidae > Petrolisthes > Petrolisthes manimaculis. The sequence continues at coordinate 2,118,376 of JAWZYT010003745.1, read as the reverse complement.
TGTACATGTCTACACTGTGCTAGAAAATTTTCAATTTTTAGGCAAAAAAAATGCTAAAACACGTTTTTTGGGTCCAAAAAGTCGATTTGTGCATGCATCTTCGATATCAGTTGATATCCCAAATTTAGCCTAAAAACATCGAAAAATCGAGTTTTTTTGGTCACAGAAGCGATTTGTACATGTCTACACTGTGCTAAAAAAATTCAATTTTCAGGCAAAAAAAAATTTTAAATACGTTTTTTGGGCCCAAAAAGTCGATTTGTGCATGCATCTTCGATACCCGTTTATATCCCAAATTTAGCCTAAGAACACTGGAAAATCGAGTTTTTTGGGTCTCAGGTGCGATTCGTACATATTTACACTGTGCTAGAAAAATTTTCAATTTTCAGGAAAAAAAATGCTAAAACACGTTTTTTGGGCCCAAAAAGTCGATTTGTGCATGCATCTTCGATACCCGTTGATATCCCAAATTTAGCCTAAAAACATCGAAAAATCGAGTTTTTTTGGTCTCAGAAGCGATTTGTACATGTCTACACTGTGCTAAAAAAAATCAATTTTCAGGCAAAAAATTTTTTTAAACACGTTTTTTGGGCCCAAAAAGTCGATTTGTGCATGCATCTTCGATACCCGTTTATATCCCAAATTTAGCCGAAACACACCGAAAAATCGAGTTTTTTTGGTCTCAGAAGCGATTTGTACATGTTTTCACTGTGATAGAAAATTTTCAATTTTCAGGCAAAAAAAAATTTAAAAGACGATTTTTGGGCCCAAAAAGTCGATTTGTGCATGCATCTTCGATACCCGTTTTATCCCAAATTTAGCCTAAAAACATCAAAAAATCGAGTTTTTTGGGTCTCAGGAACGATTCGTACATGTTTACACTGTGCTAAAAAAATTTCAATTTTCAGGCAAAAAAAATGCTAAAACACGTTTTTTGGGCCCAAAAAGTCGATTTGTGCATGCATCTTCGATGCCAGTTGATATCCCAAATTTAGCCTAAAAACATCGAAAAATCGAGTTTTTTTTGGTCACAGAAGCGATTTGTACATGTCTACACTGTGCTAAAAAAAATTCAATTTTCAGGCAAAAAAAAATTTTAAACACGTTTTTTGGGCCCAAAAAGTCGATTTGTGCATGCATCTTCGATACCTGTTTATATCCCAAATTTAGCCTAAAACACCGAAAAATCGAGTTTTTTGGGTCTCAGAATCAATTTTTACAGGTTTACACTGTGCTCGAAAAATTTCAATTTTCAGGCAAAAAAATGCTAAAACACGTTTTTTGGACCCAAAAAGTCGATTTGTGCATGTATCTTCGATACCCGTTTATATCCCAAATTTAGCCTAAAAACACCGAAAAATCGAGTTTTTTGGGTCTCAGGAGCGATTCGTACATGTTTACACTGTGCTAGAAAATTTTCAATTTTCAGGCAAAAAAAATGCTAAAACACGTTTTTTGTGCCCAAAAAGTCGATTTGTGCATGCTTCTTCGATACCCGTTTATATCCCAAATTTTGCCTAAAAACACCTAAAAATCGAGTTTTTTGGGTCTCAGAAGCGATTTGTACATGTCTACACTGTGCTAGAAAATTTTCAATTTTCAGGCAAAAAAATTTTTAAAAGACGTTTTTTGGGCTCAAAAAGTCGATTTGTGCATGCATCTTCGATACCCGTTTATATCCCAAATTTAGCCGAAACACACCGAAAAATCTAGTTTTTTTGGTCTCAGAAGCGATTTGTACATGTTTACACTGTGCTAGAAAATTTCAATTTTCAGGCAAAAATTTTTAATACACGTTTTTTGGGCCCAAAAAGTCGATTTGTGCATGCATCTTCGATACCCGTTAATATCCCAAATTTAGCCTAAACACACCGAAAAATCGAGTTTTTTGGGTCTCAGGAGCGATTTGTACATGTTTACACTGTGCTAGAGAATTTTCAATTTTCAGGTAAAAAATATGCTAAAACACGTTATTTGGGCCCAAAAAGTCGATTTGTGCATGCATCTTCGATACCAGTTTATATCCCAAATTTTTCCTAAAAACACCGAAAAATCGAGTTTTTTGGGTCTCAGAAGCGATTTGTACATGTCTACACTGTGCCAGAAAATTTTCAATTTTCAGGCAAAAATTTTTTTAAAAGACTTTTTTTCGGCCCAAAAAGTCGATTTGTGCATGTATCTTCGATACCCGTTTATATCCCAAATTTAGCCTAAGAACACTAAAAAATCGAGTTTTTTGGGTCTCAGGAGCGATTCGTACATGTTTACACTGTGCTAGAAAAATTCAATTTTCAGGCAAAAAAAATGCTAAAACACGTTTTTTGGGCCCAAAAAGTCGATTTGTGCATGCATCTTCGATACCCGTTTATATCCTAAATTTAGCCTAAAAACATCGAAAAATCGAGTTTTTTTGGTCTCAGAAGCGATTTGTACATGTCTACACTGTGCTAAAAAAAATCAATTTTCAGGCAAAAAAAATTTTTAAACACGTTTTTTGGGCCCAAAAAGTCTATTTGTGCATGCATCTTCGATACCCATTTATATCCCAAATTTAGCCGAAACACACCGAAAAATCGAGTTTTTTTGGTCTCAGAAGCGATTTGTACATGTTTTCACTGTGCTAGAAAAATTTCAATTTTCAGGCAAAAAAATTTTAAAACACATTTTTTGGGCCCAAAAAGTCGATTTGTGCATGCATCTTCGATACCCGTTTATATCCTAAATTTTGCCTAAAAACACCGAAAAATCGAGTTTTTTGGGTCTAAGATGCGATTTGTACATGTCTACACTGTGCTAGAAAATTTTCAATTTTCAGGCAAAAAATTTTTTAAAACACGTTTTTCGGGCCCAAAAAGTCGATTTGTGCATGCATCTTCGATATCAGTTGATATCCCAAATTTAGCCTAAAAACATCGAAAAATCGAGTTTTTTTGGTCACAGAAGCGATTTGTACATGTCTACACTGTGCTAAAAAAATTCAATTTTCAGGCAAAAAAAAATTTAAATACGTTTTTTGGGCCCAAAAAGTCGATTTGTGCATGCATCTTCGATACCCGTTTATATCCCAAATTTAGCCTAAAAACACCGAAAAATCGAGTTTTTTGGGTCTCAGGAGCGATTTGTACATGTTTACACTGTGCTCGAAAAATTTCAATTTTCAGGCAAAAAAAATGCTAAAACACGTTTTTTGGGCCCAAAAAGTCGATTTGTGCATGCATCTTCGATACCCGTTTATATCCCAAATTTAGCCTAAAAAAAACGAAAAATCGACTTTTTTGGGTCTCAGATGCGATTTGTACATGTCTACACTGTGCTAGAAATTTTTCTTTTTCAGGCAAAAATAAATTTAAAAGACGTTTTTTGGGCCCAAAAAGTCGATTTGTGCATGCATCTTTGATACCCGTTTATATCCCAAATTTAGCCTAAAAACATAAAAAAATTGAGTTTTTTGGGTCTCAGGAGCGATTCGTACATGTTTACACTGTGCTAGAAAATTTTCAATTTTCAGGTAAAAAAAATGCTAAAACACGTTATTTGGGCCCAAAAAGTCGATTTGTGCATGCATCTTCGATACCAGTTTATATCCCAAATTTTTCATAAAAAACACCGAAAAATCGAGTTTTTTGGGTCTCAGAAGCGATTTGTACATGTCTACACTGTACTAGAAAATTTTCAATTTTCAGGCAAAAACATTTTTAAAAGACGTTTTTTGGGCCCAAAAAGTCGATTTGTGCATGCATCTTCGATACCCGTTTATATCCCAAATTTAGCCTAAGAACACTGAAAAATCGAGTTTTTTGGGTCTCAGGAGCGATTCGTACATGTTTACACTGTGCTAGAAAAATTTCAATTTTCAGGAAAAAAAATGCTAAAACACGTTTTTTGGGCCCAAAAAGTCGATTTGTGCATGCATCTTCGATACCCGTTGATATCCCAAATTTAGCCTAAAAACATCGAAAAAATCGAGTTTTTTTGGTCTCAGAAGCGATTTGTACATGTCTACACTGTGCTAAAAAAAATCAATTTTCAGGCAAAAAAATTTTTTAAACACGTTTTTTGGGCCCAAAAAGTCGATTTGTGCATGCATCTTCGATACCCGTTTATATCCCAAATTTAGCCGAAACACACCGAAAAATCGAGTTTTTTTGGTCTCAGAAACGATTTGTACATGTTTTCACTGTGCTAGGAAATTTTCAATTTTCAGGCAAAAAAAAATTTAAAAGACGATTTTTGGGCCCAAAAAGTCGATTTGTGCATGCATCTTCGATACCCGTTTGTATCCCAAATTTAGCCTAAAAACATCAAAAAATCGAGTTTTTTGGGTCTCAGGAACGATTCGTACATGTTTACACTGTGCTAAAAAAAAATCAATTTTCAGGCAAAAAAAATGCTAAAACACGTTTTTTGGGCCCAAAAAGTCGATTTGTGCATGCATCTTCGATGCCAGTTGATATCCCAAATTTAGCCTAAAAACATCGAAAAATCGAGTTTTTTTTGGTCACAGAAGCGATTTGTACATGTCTACACTGTGCTAAAAAAAATTCAATTTTCAGGCAAAAAAAAATTTTAGACACGTTTTTTGGGCCCAAAAAGTCGATTTGTGCATGCATCTTCGATACCTGTTTATATCCCAAATTTAGCCTAATAACACCGAAAAATCGAGTTTTTTGGGTCTCAGGATCGATTTGTACATGTTTACACTGTGCTCGAAAAATTTCAATTTTCAGGCAAAAAAAATGCTAAAACACGTTTTTTGGACCCAAAAAGTCGATTTGTGCATGTATCTTCGATACCCGTTTATATCCCAAATTTTGCCTAAAAACACCTAAAAATCGAGTTTTTTGGGTCTCAGAAGCGATTTGTACATGTCTACACTGTGCTAGAAAATTTTCAATTTTTAGGCAAAAAAATTTTTAAAAGACGTTTTTTGGGCTCAAAAAGTCGATTTGTGCATGCATCTTCGATACCCGTTTATATCCCAAATTTAGCCGAAACACACCGAAAAATCGAGTTTTTTTGGTCTCAGAAGCGATTTGTACATGTTTACACTGTGCTAGAAAATTTCAATTTTCAGGCAAAAATTTTTAATACACGTTTTTTGGGCCCAAAAAGTCGATTTGTGCATGCATCTTCGATACCCGTTAATATCCCAAATTTAGCCTAAAAACACCGAAAAATCGAGTTTTTTGGGTCTCAGGAGCGATTTGTACATGTTTACACTGTGCTAGAGAATTTTCAATTTTCAGGTAAAAAAAATGCTAAAACACGTTTTTTGGGCCCAAAAAGTCGATTTGTGCATGCATCTTCGATACCCGTTTATATCCCAAATTTAGCCTAAAAACACCGAAAAATCGAGTTTTTTTGGGCTCAGAAGCGATTTGTACATGTCTACACTGTGCTAGAAAATTTTCAATTTTCAGGCAAAAAAAAGGCTAAAACACGTTTTTTGGGCCCAAAAAGTCGATTTGTGCCCAAAAAGTCGATTTGTGCATGCATCTTCGATACCCGTTTATATCCCAAATTTAGCCTAAAAACACCGAAAAATCTAGTTTTTTGGGTCTCAGGAGTGATTTGTACATGTTTACACTGTGCTAGAAAAAATTCAATTTTCAGGCAAAAAAAATGCTAAAACACCTTTTTTCGGCCCCAAAAGTCGATTTGTGCATGCATCTTCGATACGCATTTATATCCCAAATTTAGCCGAAACACACCGAAAAATCGAGTTTTTTTGGTCTCAGAAGCGATTTGTACATGTTTACACTGTGCTAGAAAAATTTCAATTTTCAGGCAAAAAAATTTTAAAACACGTTTTTTGAGCCCAAAAACTCGATTTGTGCATGCATCTTCGATACCCGTTTATATCCCGAATTTAGCCTAAAAACATAAAAAAATTGAGTTTTTTGGGTCTCAGGAGCGATTCGTACATATTTACACTGTGCAAGAAAATTTTCAATTTTCAGGCAAAAAAAATGCTAAAACACGTTATTTGGGCCCAAAAAGTCGATTTGTGCATGCATCTTCGATACCAGTTTATATCCCAAATTTTTCCTAAAAACACCGAAAAATCGAGTTTTTTGGGTCTCAGAAGCGATTTGTACATGTCTACACTGTGCCAGAAAATTTTCAATTTTCAGGCAAAAAAATTTTTAAAAGACTTTTTTTGTGCCCAAAAAGTCGATTTGTGCATGCATCTTCGATACCCGTTGATATCCCAAATTTAGCCTAAAAACATCGAAAAATCGAGTTTTTTGGGTCTCAGAAGCGATTTGTACATGTCTACACTGTGCTAAAAAAAATCAATTTTCAGGCAAAAAATTTTTTTAAACACGTTTTTTGGGCCCAAAAAGTCGATTTGTGCATGCATCTTCGATACCCGTTTATATCCCAAATTTAGCCGAAACACACTGAAAAATCGAATTTTTTTGGTCTCAGAAGCGATTTGTACATGTTTTCACTGTGCTAGAAAAATTTCAATTTTCAGGCAAAAATTTTTTAAAACACATTTTTTGGGCCCAAAAAGTCGATTTGTGCATGCATCTTCGATACCCGTTTATATCCTAAATTTCGCCTAAAAACACCGAAAAATCGAGTTTTTTGGGTCTCAGATGCGATTTGTACATGTCTACACTGTGCTAGAAAATTTTCAATTTTCAGGCAAAAAAAAATTTAAAAGACGATTTTTGGGCCCAAAAAGTCGATTTGTGCATGCATCTTCGATACCCGTTTGTATCCCAAATTTAGCCTAAAAACATCAAAAAATCGAGTTTTTTGGGTCTCAGGAGCGATTCGTACATGTTTACACTGTGCTAGAAAATTTTCAATTTTCAGGCAAAAAAAATGCTAAAACACGTTTTTTGGGCCCAAAAAGTCGATTTGTGCATGCATCTTCGATATCAGTTGATATCCCAAATTTAGCCTAAAAACATCGAAAAATCGAGTTTTTTTGGTCACAGAAGCGATTTGTACATGTCTACACTGTGCTAAAAAAATTTCAATTTTCAGGCAAAAAAAATGCTAAAACACGTTTTTTGGGCCCAAAAAGTCGATTTGTGCATGCATCTTCGATACCCGTTTATATCCCAAATTTAGCCTAAAAACACCGAAAAATCGAGTTTTTTGGGTCTCAGATCCGATTTGTACATGTCTACACTGTGCTAGAAAATTTTCTTTTTTCAGGCAAAAATAAATTTAAAAGACGTTTTTTGGGCCCAAAAAGTCGATTTGTGCATGCATCTTCGATACAAGTTGATATCCCAAATTTAGCCTAAAAACATCGAAAAATCGAGTTTTTCTTGGTCACAGAAGCGATTTGCACATGTCTACACTGTGCTAAAAAAAATTCAATTTTAAGGCAAAAAAAAATTTTAAACACTTTTTTTCGGCCCAAAAAGTCGATTTGTGCATGCATCTTCGATACCTGTTTATATCCCAAATTTAGCCTAAAAACACCGAAAAATCGAGTTTTTTGGGTCTCAGGAGCGATTTGTACATGTTTACACTGTGCTCGAAAAATTTCAATTTTCAGGCAAAAAAAATGCTAAAACACGTTTTTTGGACCCAAAAAGTCGATTTGTGCATGTATCTTCGATACCCGTTTATATCCCAAATTTAGCCTAAAAACACCGAAAAATCGAGTTTTTTGGGTCTCAGAAGCGTTTTGTACTGTGCTAGAAAAATTTCAATTTTCAGGCAAAAATAATGCTAAAACACGTTTTTTTGGCCCAAAAAGTCGATTTGTGCATGCATCTTCGATACCCGTTTATATCCCAAATTTTCCCTAAAAACACCGAAAAATCGAGTTTTTTGGGTCTCAGATGCGATTTGTACATGTCTACACTGTGCTAGAAAATTTTCAATTTTCAGGCAAAAAAAAATTTAAAACACGTTTTTTGGGCCCAAAAAGTTGATTTGTGCATGCATCTTCGATACCCGTTAATATCCCAAATTTAGCCTAAAAACACCGAAAAATCGAGTTTTTTGGGTCTCAGGAGCGATGTGTACATGTTTACACTGTGCTAGAGAATTTTCAATTTTCAGGTAAAAAAAATGCTAAAACACGTTTTTTGGGCCCAAAAAGTCGATTTGTGCATGCATCTTCGATACCCGTTTATATCCCAAATTTAGCCTAAAAACACCGAAAAATAGAGTTTTTTTGGGCTCAGAAGCGATTTGTACATGTCTACACTGTGCTAGAAAATTTTCAATTTTCAGGCAAAAAAAATGCTAAAACACGTTTTTTGGGCCCAAAAAGTCGATTTGTGCCCAAAAAGTCGATTTGTGCATGCATCTTCGATACCTGTTTATATCCCAAATTTAGCCTAAAAACACCGAAAAATCGAGTTTTTTGGGTCTCAGGAGCGATTTGTACATGTTTACACTGTGCTCGAAAAATTTCAATTTTCAGGCAAAAAAAATGCTAAAACACGTTATTTGGGCCCAAAAAGTCGATTTGTGCATGCATCTTCGATACCAGTTTATATCCCAAATTTAGCCTAAAAACACCGAAAAATCGAGTTTTTTGGGTCTCAGAAGCGATTTGTACATGTCTACACTGTGCCAGAAAATTTTCAATTTTCAGGCAAAAAAATTTTTAAAAGACTTTTTTTGGGCCCAAAAAGTCGATTTGTGCATGCATCTTCGATACCCGTTGATATCCCAAATTTAGCCTAAAAACATCGAAAAATCGAGTTTTTTGGGTCTCAGAAGCGATTTGTACATGTCTACACTGTGCTAAAAAAAATCAATTTTCAGGCAAAAAAATTTTTTAAACACGTTTTTTGGGCCCAAAAAGTCGATTTGTGCATGCATCTTCGATACCCGTTAATATCCCAAATTTAGCCTAAAAACACCGAAAAATCGAGTTTTTTGGGTCTCAGGAGCGATGTGTACATGTTTACACTGTGCTAGAGAATTTTCAATTTTCAGGTAAAAAAAATGCTAAAACACGTTTTTTGGGCCCAAAAAGTCGATTTATGCATGCATCTTCGATACCCGTTTATATCCCAAATTTAGCCTAAAAACACCGAAAAATAGAGTTTTTTTGGGCTCAGAAGCGATTTGTACATGTCTACACTGTGCTAGAAAATTTTCAATTTTCAGGCAAAAAAAATGCTAAAACACGTTTTTTGGGCCCAAAAAGTCGATTTGTGCCCAAAAAGTCGATTTGTGCATGCATCTTCGATACCTGTTTATATCCCAAATTTAGCCTAAAAACACCGAAAAATCGAGTTTTTTGGGTCTCAGGAGCGATTTGTACATGTTTACACTGTGCTCGAAAAATTTCAATTTTCAGGCAAAAAAATTTTAAAACACGTTTTTTGGGCCCAAAAAGTCGATTTGTGCATGCATCTTCGATACCCGTTTATATCCCAAATTTAGCCTAAGAACACCGAATAATCGAGTTTTTTGGGTCTCAGAAACGATTTGTACATGTCTACACTGTGCTAGAAAATTTTCAATTTTCTGGCAAAATTTTTTTTAAAACACGTTTTTTGGGCCCAAAAAGTCGATTTGTGCATGCATCTTCGATACCCGTTTATATCCCAAATTTAGCCTAAAAACACCGAAAAATAGAGTTTTTGGAGTCTCAAGAGCGATTTGTACATGTTTACACTGTGCTCGAAAATTTTCAATTTTCAGGCAAAAAAAATGCTAAAACACGTTTTTTGGGCCCAAAAAGTCGATTTATGCATGCATCTTCGATACCCGTTTATATCCCAAATTTAGCCTAAAAACACCAAAAAATCGAGTTTTTTGGGTCTCAGAAGCGATTTGTATATGTTTACACTGTGCTAGAAAAATTTCAATTTTCAAGCAAAAAAATGCTAAAACACGTTTTTTGGGCCCAAAAAGTCGATTTGTGCATGCATCTTCGATACCAGTTTATATCCCAAATTTAGCCTAAAAACATCGAAAAATCGAGTTTTTTGGGTCTCAGAAGCGATTTGTACATGTTTACACTGTGCTAGAAAATTTTCAATTTTCAGGCAAAACAAATTTTAAAACACGTTTTTTGGGCCCAAAAAGTCGATTTGTGCATGGATCTTCGATACCCGTTTGTATCCCAAATTTAGCCTAAAAACACCGAAAAATCGAGTTTTTTGGGTCTCAGAAGCGATTTGTACATGTCTACACTGTGCTACAAAATTTTCAATTTTCAGGCAAAAAAAAATTTAAAAGACGTTTTTTGGGCCCAAAAAGTCGATTTGTGCATGCATCTTCGATACCCGTTTATATCCCAAATTTAGCCTAAAAACACCGAAAAATCGAGTTTTTTTGGTCTCGGAAGCGATTTGTACATGTTTACACTGTGCTAGAAAAATTTAAATTTTCCGGGAAAAAAAAATGCTAAAACACGTTTTTTGGGCCCAAAAAGTCGATTTGTGCATGCATCTTCGATACCCGTTTATATCCCAAATTTAGCCGAAACACACCGAAAAATCGAGTTATTTTGGTCTCAGAAGCGATTTGTACATGTTTACACTGTGCTAGAAAATTTCAATTTTCAGGCAAATTTTTTTAAAAATACACGTTTTTTGGGCCCAAAAAGTCGATTTGTGCATGCATCTTCGATACCCGTTTATATCCCAAATTTAGCCTAAAAACACCGAAAAATCGAGTTTTTTTTTATCTCAGAAGCGATTTGTACATGTCTACACTGTGCTAGAAAATTTTCAATTTTCAGGCAAAAAAAAATTTAAAACACGTTTTTTGGGCCCAAAAAGTCGATTTGTGCATGCATCTTCGATACCCGTTAATATCCCAAATTTAGCCTAAAAACACCGAAAAATCGAGTTTTTTTGGGCTCAGGAGCGATTTGTACATGTTTACACTGTGCTAGAAAATTTTCAATTTTCAGGTAAAAAAAATGCTAAAACACGTTTTTTGGGCCCAAAAAGTCGATTTGTGCATGCATCTTCGATACCCGTTTATATCCCAAATTTAGCCTAAAAACACCGAAAAATCGAGTTTTTTTGGGCTCAGAAGCGATTTGTACATGTCTACACTGTGCTAGAAAATTTTCAATTTTCAGGCAAAAAAAATGCTAAAACACGTTTTTTGGGCCCAAAAAGTCGATTTGTGCATGCATCTTCGATACCAGTTTATATCCCAAATTTAGCCTAAAAACATCGAAAAATCGAGTTTTTTGGGTCTCAGAAGCGATTTGTACATGTTTACACTGTGCTAGAAAATTTTCAATTTTCAGGCAAAACAAATTTTAAAACACGTTTTTTGGGCCCAAAAAGTCGATTTGTGCATGCATCTTCGATACCCGTTTGTATCCCAAATTTAGCCTAAAAACACCGAAAAATCGAGTTTTTTGGGTCTCAGAAGCGATTTGTACATGTCTACACTGTGCTACAAAATTTTCAATTTTCAGGCAAAAAAAAATTTAAAAGACGTTTTTTGGGCCCAAAAAGTCGATTTGTGCATGCATCTTCGATACCCGTTTATATCCCAAATTTAGCCTAAAAACACCGAAAAATCGAGTTTTTTTGGTCTCGGAAGCGATTTGTACATGTTTACACTGTGCTAGAAAAATTTAAATTTTCCGGGAAAAAAAAATGCTAAAACACGTTTTTTGGGCCCAAAAAGTCGATTTGTGCATGCATCTTCGATACCCGTTTATATCCCAAATTTAGCCGAAACACACCGAAAAATCGAGTTATTTTGGTCTCAGAAGCGATTTGTACATGTTTACACTGTGCTAGAAAATTTCAATTTTCAGGCAAATTTTTTTAAAAATACACGTTTTTTGGGCCCAAAAAGTCGATTTGTGCATGCATCTTCGATACCCGTTTATATCCCAAATTTAGCCTAAAAACACCGAAAAATCGAGTTTTTTTTTATCTCAGAAGCGATTTGTACATGTCTACACTGTGCTAGAAAATTTTCAATTTTCAGGCAAAAAAAAATTTAAAACACGTTTTTTGGGCCCAAAAAGTCGATTTGTGCATGCATCTTCGATACCCGTTAATATCCCAAATTTAGCCTAAAAACACCGAAAAATCGAGTTTTTTTGGTCTCAGGAGCGATTTGTACATGTTTACACTGTGCTAGAAAATTTTCAATTTTCAGGTAAAAAAAATTTTAAAACACGTTTTTTGGGCCCAAAAAGTCGATTTGTGCATGCATCTTCGATACCCGTTTATATCCCAAATTTAGCCTAAAAACACCGAAAAATCGAGTTTTTTTGGGCTCAGAAGCGATTTGTACATGTCTACACTGTGCTAGAAAATTTTCAATTTTCAGGCAAAAAAAATGCTAAAACACGTTTTTTGGGCCCAAAAAGTCGATTTGTGCCCAAAAAGTCGATTTGTGCTGCATCTTCGATACCCGTTTATATCCCAAATTTAGCCTAAAAACACCGAAAAGTCGACTTTTTTTGTTCTCCGAAGCGATTTGTACATGTCTACACTGTGCTAGAAATTTTTCAATTTTCAGGCAAAAAAAATTTTAAAACACGTTTTTTGGGCCCAAAAAGTCGATTTGTGAATGCATCTTCGATACCCGTTAATATCCCAAATTTAGCCTAAAAACACCGAAAAATCGAGTTTTTTGGGTCTCAGGAGCGATTTGTACATGTTTACACTGTGCTAGAAAATTTTCAATTTTCAGGTAAAAAAAATGCTAAAACACGTTTTTTGGGCCCAAAAAGTCGATTTGTGCATTCATCTTCGATACCCGTTTATATCCCAAATATAGCCTAAAAACATCAAAAAATTGAGTTTTTTGGGTCTCAGGAGCGATTCGTACATGTGTACACTGTGCTAGAAAATTTTCAATTTTCAGGCAAAAAAAATGCTAAAACACGTTTTTTGGGCCCAAAAAGTCGATTTGTTCATGCATCTTCGATACCAGTTTATATCCCAAATATTTCCTAAAAACACCGAAAAATCGAGTTTTTTGGGTCTCAGAAGCGATTTGTACATGTCTACACGATGCTAGAAAATTTTCAATTTTCAGGCAAAAAAAAATTTAAAACACGTTTTTTGGGCCCAAAAAGTCGATTTGTGCATGCATCTTCGATACCCGTTTATATCCCAAATATAGCCTAAAAACACCGAAAAATCGAGTTTTTTTGGTCTCGGAAGCGATTTGTACATGTTTACACTGTGCTAGAAAATTTTCAATTTTCAGGCAAAAACAAATTTAAAAGACGTTTTTTGGGCCCAAAAAGTCGATTTGTGCATGCATCTTCGAAACCCGTTTATATCCCAAATTTAGCCAAAAAACATCGAAAAATCGAGTTTTTTGGGTCTCAGGAGCGATGTGTACATGTTTACATTGTGCTAGAGAATTTTCAATTTTCAGGTAAAAAAATGCTAAAACACGTTTTTTGGGCCCAAAAAGTCGATTTATGCATGCATCTTCGATACCCGTTTATATCCCAAATTTAGCCTAAAAACACCGAAAAATAGAGTTTTTTTGGGCTCAGAAGCGATTTGTACATGTCTACACTGTGCTAGAAAATTTTCAATTTTCAGGCAAAAAAAATGCTAAAACACGTTTTTTGTGCCCAAAAAGTCGATTTGTGCCCAAAAAGTCGATTTGTGCATGCATCTTCGATACCTGTTTATATCCCAAATTTAGCCTAAAAACACCGAAAAATCGAGTTTTTTGGGTCTCAGGAGCGATTTGTACATGTTTGCACTGTGCTCGAAAAATTTCAATTTTCAGGCAAAAAAATTTTAAAACACGTTTTTTGGGCCCAAAAAGTCGATTTGTGCATGCATCTTCGATACCCGTTTATATCCCAAATTTAGCCTAAGAACACCGAATAATCGAGTTTTTTGGGTCTCAGAAACGATTTGTACATGTCTACACTGTGCTAGAAAATTTTCAATTTTCTGGCAAAATTTTTTTTAAAACACTTTTTTTGGGCCCAAAAAGTCGATTTGTGCATGCATCTTCGATACCCGTTTATATCCCAAATTTAGCCTAAAAACACCGAAAAATAGAGTTTTTGGAGTATCAAGAGCGATTTGTACATGTTTACACTGTGCTCGAAAATTTTCAATTTTCAGGCAAAAAAAATGCTAAAACACGTTTTTTGGGCCCAAAAAGTCGATTTATGCATGCATCTTCGATACCCGTTTATATCCCAAATTTTCCCTAAAAACACCGAAAAATCGAGTTTTTTGGGTCTCAGAAGCGATTTGTACATGTTTACACTGTGCTAGAAAAATTTCTATTTTCAAGCAAAAAAAATGCTAAAACACGTTTTTTGGGCCCAAAAAGTCGATTTGTGCATGCATCTTCGATACCAGTTTATATCCCAAATTTAGCCTAAAAACATCGAAAAATCGAGTTTTTTGGGTCTCAGAAGCGATTTGTACATGTTTACACTGTGCTAGAAAATTTTCAATTTTCAGGCAAAACAAATTTTAAAACACGTTTTTTGGGCCCAAAAAGTCGATTTGTGCATGCATCTTCGATACCCGTTTGTATCCCAAATTTAGCCTAAAAACACCGAAAAATCGAGTTTTTTGGGTCTCAGAAGCGATTTGTACATGTCTACACTGTGCTACAAAATTTTCAATTTTCAGGCAAAAAAAAATTTAAAAGACGTTTTTTGGGCCCAAAAAGTCGATTTGTGCATGCATCTTCGATACCCGTTTATATCCCAAATTTAGCCTAAAAACACCGAAAAATCGAGTTTTTTTGGTCTCGGAAGCGATTTGTACATGTTTACACTGTGCTAGAAAAATTTAAATTTTCCGGGAAAAAAAAATGCTAAAACACGTTTTTTGGGCCCAAAAAGTCGATTTGTGCATGCATCTTCGATACCCGTTTATATCCCAAATTTAGCCGAAACACACCGAAAAATCGAGTTTTTTTGGTCTCAGAAGCGATTTGTACATGTTTACACTGTGCTAGAAAATTTCAATTTTCAGGCAAATTTTTTTAAAAATACACGTTTTTTGGGCCCAAAAAGTCGATTTGTGCATGCATCTTCGATACCCGTTTATATCCCAAATTTAGCCTAAAAACACCGAAAAATCGAGTTTTTTTTTATCTCAGAAGCGATTTGTACATGTCTACACTGTGCTAGAAAATTTTCAATTTTCAGGCAAAAAAAATTTTAAAACACGTTTTTTGGGCCCAAAAAGTCGATTTGTGCATGCATCTTCGATACCCGTTAATATCCCAAATTTAGCCTAAAAACACCGAAAAATCGAGTTTTTTTGGTCTCAGGAGCGATTTGTACATGTTTACACTGTGCTAGAAAATTTTCAATTTTTAGATAAAAAAAATGCTAAAACACGTTTTTTGGGCCCAAAAAGTCGATTTGTGCATGCATCTTCGATACCCGTTTATATCCCAAATTTAGCCTAAAAACACCGAAAAATCGAGTTTTTTTGGGCTCAGAAGCGATTTGTACATGTCTACACTGTGCAAGAAAATTTTCAATTTTCAGGCAAAAAAAATGCTAAAACACGTTTTTTGGGCCCAAAAAGTCGATTTGTGCCCAAAAAGTCGATTTGTGCATGCATCTTCGATACCCGTTTATATCCCAAATTTAGCCTAAAAACACCGAAAAATCTAGTTTTTTGGGTCTCAGGAGCGATTTGTACATGTTTACACTGTGCTAGAAAAATTTCAATTTTCTGGCAAAAAAAATGCTAAAACACGTTTTTTCGGCCCCAAAAGTCGATTTGTGCATGCATCTTCGATACCCATTTATATCCCAAATTTAGCCGAAACACACCGAAAAATCGAGTTTTTTTGGTCTCAGAAGCGATTTGTACATGTTTACACTGTGCTAGAAAAATTTCAATTTTCAGGCAAAAAAATTTTAAAACACGTTTTTTGGGCCCAAAAAGTCGATTTGTGCATGCATCTTCGATACCCGTTTATATCCCAAATTTAGCCTAAAAACACCGAAAAATCTAGTTTTTTGGGTCTCAGGAGCGATTTGTACATGTTTACACTGTGCTAGAAAAATTTCAATTTTCAGGCAAAAAAAATGCTAAAACACGTTTTTTCGGCCCCAAAAGTCGATTTGTGCATGCATCTTCGATACCCATTTATATCCCAAATTTAGCCGAAACACACCGAAAAATCGATTTTTTTTGGTCTCAGAAGCGATTTGTACATGTTTACACTGTGCTAGAAAATTTCAATTTTCAGGCAAAAATTTTTAATACACGTTTTTTGGGCCTAAAAAGTCGATTTGTGCATGCATCTTCGATACCCGTTTATATCCCAAATTTAGCCTAAAAACACCGAAAAGTCGACTTTTTTTGTTCTCCGAAGCGATTTGTACATGTCTACACTGTGCTAGAAATTTTTCAATTTTCAGGCAAAAAAAATTTTAAAACACGTTTTTTGGGCCCAAAAAGTCGATTTGTGAATGCATCTTCGATACCCGTTAATATCCCAAATTTAGCCTAAAAACACCGAAAAATCTAGTTTTTTGGGTCTCAGGAGCGATTTGTACATGTTTACACTGTGCTAGAAAATTTTCAATTTTCAGGTAAAAAAAATGCTAAAACACGTTTTTTGGGCCCAAAAAGTCGATTTGTGCATTCATCTTCGATACCCGTTTATATCCCAAATATAGCCTAAAAACATCAAAAAATTGAGTTTTTTGGGTCTCAGGAGCGATTCGTACATGTGTACACTGTGCTAGAAAATTTTCAATTTTCAGGCAAAAAAAATGCTAAAACACGTTTTTTGGGCCCAAAAAGTCGATTTGTTCATGCATCTTCGATACCAGTTTATATCCCAAATATTTCCTAAAAACACCGAAAAATCGAGTTTTTTGGGTCTCAGAAGCGATTTGTACATGTCTACACGGTGCTAGAAAATTTTCAATTTTCAGGCAAAAAAAAATTTAAAACACGTTTTTTGGGCCCAAAAAGTCGATTTGTGCATGCATCTTCGATACCCGTTTATATCCCAAATATAGCCTAAAAACACCGAAAAATCGAGTTTTTTTGGTCTCGGAAGCGATTTGTACATGTTTACACTGTGCTAAAAAATTTTCAATTTTCAGGCAAAAACAAATTTAAAAGACGTTTTTTGGACCCAAAAAGTCGATTTGTGCATGCATCTTCGAAACCCGTTTATATCCCAAATTTAGCCTAAAAACATCGAAAAATCGAGTTTTTTGGGTCTCAGGAGCGATTTGTACATGTTTTCACTGTGCTAGAAAAAAATAAATTTTCAGGCAAAAAAAATGCTAAAACACGTTTTTTGGGCCCAAAAAGTCGATTTGTGCATGCATCTTCGATACCCGTTTATATCCCAAATTTAGCCTAAAAACACCGAAAAATCGAGTTTTTTGGGTCTCAGGAGCGATTTGTACATGTTTACACTGTGATAGAAAATTTTCAATTTTCCGGTAAAAAAAATGTTAAAACACGTTTTTTGGGCCCAAAAAGTCGATTTGTGCATGCATCTTCGATACCCGTTTATATCCCAAATTTAGCCTAAAAACACCGAAAAATCAAGTTTTTTTGGGCTCAGAAGCGATTTGTACATGTCTACACTGTGCAAGAAAATTTTCAATTTTCAGGCAAAAAAAATGCTAAAACACGTTTTTTGGGCCCAAATAGTCGATTTGTGCCCAAAAAGTCGATTTGTGCATGCATCTTCGATACCCGTTTATATCCCAAATTTAGCCTAAAAACACCGAAAAATCTAGTTTTTTGGGTCTCAGGAGCGATTTGTACATGTTTACACTGTGCTAGAAAAAAATCAATTTTCAGGCAAAAAAAATGCTAAAACACCTTTTTTCGGCCCCAAAAGTCGATTTGTGCATGCATCTTCGATACCCGTTTATATCCCAAATTTATCTTAAAAACACCGAAAAATCGAGTTTTTTGGGTCTAAGATGCGATTTGTACATGTCTACACTGTGCCAGAAAATTTTCAATTTTCAGGCAAAAAATTTTTTAAAAGACTTTTTTTGGGCCCAAAAAGTCGATTTGTGCATGCATCTTCGATACCCGTTTATATCCCAAATTTAGCCTAAGAACACTGAAAAATCGAGTTTTTTGGGTCTCAGGAGCGATTCGTACATGTTTACACTGTGCTAGAAAAATTCAATTTTCAGGAAAAAAAAATGCTAAAACACGTTTTTTGGGCCCAAAAAGTCGATTTGTGCATGCATCTTCGATACCCGTTGATATCCTAAATTTAGCCTAAAAACATCGAAAAATCGATTTTTTTTGGTCTCAGAAGCGATTTGTACATGTCTACACTGTGCTAAAAAAAATCAATTTTCAGGCAAAAAAAATGTTTAAACACGTTTTTTGGGACCAAAAAGTCGATTTGTGCATGCATCTTCGATACCCGTTTATATCCCAAATTTAGCCGAAACACACCGAAAAATCGAGTTTTTTTGGTCTCAGAAGCGATTTGTACATGTTTTCACTGTGCTAGAAAAATTTCAATTTTCAGGCAAACAAATTTTAAAACACATTTTTTGGGCCCAAAAAGTCGATTTGTGCATGCATCTTCGATACCCGTTTATATCCTAAATTTTGCCTAAAAACACCGAAAAATCGAGTTTTTTGGGTCTCAGATGCGATTTGTACATGTCTACACTGTGCTAGAAAATTTTCAATTTTCAGGCAAAAAAAATGTTAAAACACGTTTTTTGGGCCCAAAAAGTCGATTTGTGCATGCATCTTCGATACCCGTTTGTATCCTAAATTTAGCCTAAAAACATCGAAAAATCGAGTTTTTTTGGTCTCAGAAGCGATTTGTACATGTCTACACTGTGCTAAAAAAAATCAATTTTCAGGCAAAAAAAATGTTTAAACACGTTTTTTGGGACCAAAAAGTCGATTTGTGCATGCATCTTCGATACCCGTTTATATCCCAAATTTAGCCGAAACACACCGAAAAATCGAGTTTTTTTGGTCTCAGAAGCGATTTGTACATGTTTTCACTGTGCTAGAAAAATTTCAATTTTCAGGCAAAAAAAATTTAAAACACATTTTTTGGGCCCAAAAAGTCGATTTGTGCATGCATCTTCGATACCCGTTTATATCCTAAATTTTGCCTAAAAACACCGAAAAATCGAGTTTTTTGGGTCTCAGATGCGATTTGTACATACATGTCTACACTGTGCTAGAAAATTTTCAATTTTCAGGCAAAAAAAATGTTAAAACACGTTTTTTGGGCCCAAAAAGTCGATTTGTGCATGCATCTTCGATACCCGTTTGTATCCCAAATTTAGCCTAAAAACATCAAAAAATCGAGTTTTTTGAGTCTCAGGAGCGATTCGTACATGTTTACACTGTGCTAGAAAATTTTCAATTTTTAGGCAAAAAAAATGCTAAAACACGTTTTTTGGGCCCAAAAAGTCGATTTGTGCATGCATCTTCGATATCAGTTGATATCCCAAATTTAGCCTAAAAACATCGAAAAATCGAGTTTTTTTGGTCACAGAAGCGATTTGTACATGTCTACACTGTGCTAAAAAAATTCAATTTTCAGGCAAAAACAAATTTTAAATACGTTTTTTGGGCCCAAAAAGTCGATTTGTGCATGCATCTTCGATACCCGTTTATATCCCAAATTTAGCCTAAAAACACCGAAAAATCAAGTATTTTGGGTCTCAGGAGCGATTTGTACATGTTTACACTGTGCTCGAAAAATTTTAATTTTCAGGCAAAAAAAATGCTAAAACACGCTTTTTGGGCCCAAAAAGTCGATTTGTGCATGCATCTTCGATACCCGTTTATATCCCAAATTTAGCCTAAAAAAACCGAAAAATCGAGTTTTTTGGGTCTCAGATGCGATTTGTACACGTCTACACTGTGCTAGAAAATTTTCTTTTTTCAGGCAAAAATAAATTTAAAGGACGTTTTTTGGTTCCAAAAAGTCGATTTGTGCATGCATCTTCGATACCCGTTTATATCCCAAATTTAGCCTAAAAACATCAAAAAATTGAGTTTTTTGGGTCTCAGGAGCGATTCGTACATGTTTACACTGTGCTAGAAAATTTTCAATTTCCAGGCAAAAAAAATGCTAAAACACGTTATTTGGGCCCAAAAAGTCGATTTGTGCATGCATCTTCGATACCAGTTTATATCCCAAATTTTTCATAAAAACACCGAAAAATCGAGTTTTTCCGGTCTCATAAGCGATTTGTACATGTCTACACTGTACTAGAAAATTTTCAATTTTCAGGCAAAAAAAAATTTAAAAGACGATTTTTGGGCCCAAAAAGTCGATTTGTGCATGCATCTTCGATACCCTTTTGTATCCCAAATTTAGCCTAAAAACATCAAAAAATCGAGTTTTTTGGGTCTCAGGAACGATTCGTACATGTTTACACTGTGCTAAAAAAAAATCAATTTTCAGGCAAAAAAAATGCTAAAACACGTTTTTTGGGCCCAAAAAGTCGATTTGTGCATGCATCTTCGATGCCAGTTGATATCCCAAATTTAGCCTAAAAACATCGAAAAATCGAGTTTTTTTTGGTCACAGAAGCGATTTGTACATGTCTACACTGTGCTAAAAAAAATTCAATTTTCAGGCAAAAAAAAATTTTAAACACGTTTTTTGGGCCCAAAAAGTCGATTTGTGCATGCATCTTCGATACATGTTTATATCCCAAATTTAGCCTAAAAACACCGAAAAATCGAGTTTTTTGGGTCTCAGGATCGATTTGTACATGTTTACACTGTGCTCGAAAAATTTCAATTTTCAGGCAAAAAAAATGCTAAAACACGTTTTTTGGACCCAAAAAGTCGATTTGTGCATGTATCTTCGATACCCGTTTATATCCCAAATTTAGCCTAAAAACACCGAAAAATCGAGTTTTTTGGGTCTCAGAAGCGATTTGTACTGTGCTAGAAAAATTTCAATTTTCAGGCAAAAATAATGCTAAAAAACGTTTTTTTGGCCCAAAAAGTCGATTTGTGCATGCTTCTTCGATACCCGTTTGTATCCCAAATTTAGCCTAAAAACATCAAAAAATCGAGTTTTTTGGGTCTCAGGAGCGATTCGTACATGTTTACACTGTGCTAGAAAATTTTCAATTTTCAGGCAAAAAAAATGCTAAAACACGTTTTTTGGGCCCAAAAAGTCGATTTGTGCATGCTTCTTCGATACCCGTTTATATCCCAAATTTTGCCTAAAAACACCTAAAAATCGAGTTTTTTGGGTCTCAGAAGCGATTTGTACATGTCTACACTGTGCTAGAAAATTTTCAATTTTTAGGCAAAAAAATTTTTAAAAGACGTTTTTTGGGCTCAAAAAGTCGATTTGTGCATGCATCTTCGATACCCGTTTATATCCCAAATTTAGCCGAAACACACCGAAAAATCGAGTTTTTTTGGTCTCAGAAGCGATTTGTACATGTTTACACTGTGCTAGAAAATTTCAATTTTCAGGCAAAAATTTTTAATACACGTTTTTTGGGCCCAAAAAGTCGATTTGTGCATGCATCTTCGATACCCGTTAATATCCCAAATTTAGCCTAAAAACACCGAAAAATCGAGTTTTTTGGGTCTCAGGAGCGATGTGTACATGTTTACACTGTGCTAGAGAATTTTCAATTTTCAGGTAAAAAAAATGCTAAAACACGTGTTTTGGGCCAAAAAAGTCGATTTGTGCATGCATCTTCGATACCCGTTTATATCCCAAATTTAGTCTAAAAGCACCGAAAAATCGAGTTTTTTTGGGCTCAGAAGCGATTTGTACATGTCTACACTGTGCTAGAAAATTTTCAATTTTCAGGCAAAAAAAATGCTAAAACACGTTTTATGGGCCCAAAAAGTCGATTTGTGCCCAAAAAGTCGATTTGTGCATGCATCTTCGATACCCGTTTATATCCCAAATTTAGCCTAAAAACACCGAAAAATCTAGTTTTTTGGGTCTCAGGAGCGATTTGTACATGTTTACACTGTGCTAGAAAAAATTCAATTTTCAGGCAAAAAAAATGCTAAAACACCTTTTTTCGGCCCCAAAAGTCGATTTGTGCATGCATCTTCGATACCCATTTATATCCCAAATTTAGCCGAAACACACCGAAAAATCGAGTTTTTTTGGTCTCAGAAGCGATTTGTACATGTTTACACTGTGCTAGAAAAATTTCAATTTTCAGGCAAAAAAATTTTAAAACACGTTTTTTGGGCCCAAAAAGTCGATTTGTGCATGCATCTTTGATACCCGTTTATATCCCAAATTTAGCCTAAAAACATCAAAAAATTGAGTTTTTTGGGTCTCAGGAGCGATTCGTACATGTTTACACTCTGCAAGAAAATTTTCAATTTTCAGGCAAAAAAAATGCTAAAACACGTTATTTGGGCCCAAAAAGTCGATTTGTGCATGCATCTTCGATACCAGTTTATATCCCAAATTTTTCCTAAAAACACCGAAAAATCGAGTTTTTTGGGTCTCAGAAGCGATTTGTACATGTCTACACTGTGCCAGAAAATTTTCAATTTTCAGGCAAAAATTTTTTTAAAAGACTTTTTTTGGGCCCAAAAAGTCGATTTGTGCATGCATCTTCGATACCCATTTATATCCCAAATTTAGCCTAAGAACACTGAAAAATCGAGTTTTTTGGGTCTCAGGAGCGATTCGTACATGTTTACACTGTGCTAGAAAATTTCAATTTTCAGGCAAAAAAAATGCTAAAACACGTTTTTTGGGCCCAAAAAGTCGATTTGTGCATGCATCTTCGATACCCGTTGATATCCTAAATTTAGCCTAAGAACATCGAAAAATCGAGTTTTTTTGGTCTCAGAAGCGATTTGTACATGTCTACACTGTGCTAAAAAAAATCAATTTTCAGGCAAAACAAATTTTTAAACACGTTTTTTGGGCCCAAAAAGTCTATTTGTGCATGCATCTTCGATACCCATTTATATCCCAAATTTAGCCGAAACACACCGAAAAATCGAGTTTTTTTGGTCTCAGAAGCGATTTGTACATGTTTTCACTGTGCTAGAAAAATTTCAATTTTCAGGCAAAAAAATTTTAAAACACATTTTTTGGGCCCAAAAAGTCGATTTGTGCATGCATCTTCGATACCCGTTTGTATCCCAAATTTAGCCTAAAAACATCAAAAAATCGAGTTTTTTGAGTCTCAGGAACGATTCGTACATGTTTACACTTTGCTAGAAAATTTTCAATTTTCAGGCAAAAAAAATGCTAAAACACGTTTTTTGGGCCCAAAAAGTCGATTTGTGCATGCATCTTCGATATCAGTTGATATCCCAAATTTAGCCTAAAAACATCGAAAAATCGAGTTTTTTTGGTCACAGAAGCGATTTGTACATGTCTACACTGTGCTAAAAAAATTCAATTTTCAGGCAAAAAAAAATTTTAAATACGTTTTTTGGGCCCAAAAAGTCGATTTGTGCATGCATCTTCGATACCCGTTTATATCCCAAATTTAGCCTAAAAACACCGAAAAATCGAGTTTTTTGGGTCTCAGGAGCGATTTGTACATGTTTACACTGTGCTCGAAAAATTTCAATTTTCAGGCAAAAAAAATGCTAAAACACGTTTTTTGGACCCAAAAAGTCGATTTGTGCATGTATCTTCGATACCCGTTTATATCCCAAATTTTGCCTAAAAACACCTAAAAATCGAGTTTTTTGGGTCTCAGAAGCGATTTGTACATGTCTACACTGTGCTAGAAAATTTTCAATTTTTAGGCAAAAAATTTTTTAAAAGACTTTTTTTTTGCTCAAAAAGTCGATTTGTGCATGCATCTTCGATACCCGTTTATATCCCAAATTTAGCCGAAACACACCGAAAAATCGAGTTTTTTTGGTCTCAGAAGCGATTTGTACATGTTTACACTGTGCTAGAAAATTTCAATTTTCAGGCAAAAATTTTTAATACACGATTTTTGGGCCCAAAAAGTCGATTTGTGCATGCATCTTCGATACCCGTTAATATCCCAAATTTAGCCTAAAAACACCGAAAAATCGAGTTTTTTGGGTCTCAGGAGCGATTTGTACATGTTTACACTGTGCTAGAGAATTTTCAATTTTCAGGTAAAAAAAATGCTAAAACACGTTTTTTGGGCCCAAAAAGTCGATTTGTGCATGCATCTTCGATACCCGTTTATATCCCAAATTTAGCCTAAAAACACCGAAAAATCGAGTTTTTTTGGGCTCAGAAGCGATTTGTACATGTCTACACTGTGCTAGAAAATTTTCAATTTTCAGGCAAAAAAAAGGCTAATACACGTTTTTTGGGCCCAAAAAGTCGATTTGTGCCCAAAAAGTCGATTTGTGCATGCATCTTCGGTACCCGTTTATATCCCAAATTTAGCCTAAAAACACCGAAAAATCGAGTTTTTTGGGTCTCAGGAGCGATTTGTACATGTTTACACTGTGCTAGAAAAATTTCAATTTTCAGGCAAAAAAAATGCTAAAACACCTTTTTTCGGCCCCAAAAGTCGATTTGTGCATGCATCTTCGATACCCATTTATATCCCAAATTTAGCCGAAACACACCGAAAAATCGTGTTTTTTTGGTCTCAGAAGCGATTTGTACATGTTTACACTGTGCTAGAAAAATTTCAATTTTCAGGCCAAAAAATTTTAAAACACGTTTTTTGAGCCCAAAAACTCGATTTGTGCATGCATCTCCGATACCCGTTTATATCCCAAATTTAGCCTAAAAACATCAAAAAATTGAGTTTTTTGCGTCTCAGGAGCGATTCGTACATGTTTACACTGTGCAAGAAAATTTTCAATTTTCAGGCAAAAAAAATGCTAAAACACGTTATTTGGGCCCAAAAAGTCGATTTGTGCATGCATCTTCGATACCAGTTTATATCCCAAATTTTTCCTAAAAACACCGAAAAATCGAGTTTTTTGGGTCTCAGAAGCGATTTGTACATGTCTACACTGTGCCAGAAAATGTTCAATTTTCAGGCAAAAAAATTTTTAAAAGACTTTTTTTGGGCCCAAAAAGTCGATTTGTGCATGCATCTTCGATACCCGTTTATATCCCAAATTTAGCCTAAGAACACTGAAAAATCGAGTTTTTTGGGTCTCAGGAGCGATTCGTACATGTTTACACTGTGCTAGAAAATTTCAATTTTCAGGAAAAAAAATGCTAAAACACGTTTTTTGGGCCCAAAAAGTCGATTTGTGCATGCATCTTCGATACCCGTTGATATCCCAAATTTAGCCTAAAAACATCGAAAAATCGAGTTTTTTGGGTCTCAGAAGCGATTTGTACATGTCTACACTGTGCTAAAAAAAATCAATTTTCAGGCAAAATTTTTTTTTAAACACGTTTTTTGGGCCCAAAAAGTCGATTTGTGCATGCATCTTCGATACCCGTTTATATCCCAAATTTAGCCTAAAAACATCGAAAAATCGAGTTTTTTTGGTCACAGAAGCGATTTGTACATGTCTACACTGTGCTAAAAAATTTTCAATTTTCAGGCAAAAAAAATGCTAAAACACGTTTTTTGGGCCCAAAAAGTCGATTTGTGCATGCATCTTCGATACCCGTTTATATCCCAAATTTTGCCTAAAAACACCGAAAAATCGAGTTTTTTGGGTCTCAGATCCGATTTGTACATGTCTACACTGTGCTAGAAAATTTTCTTTTTTCAGGCAAAAATAAATTTAAAAGACGTTTTTTGGGCCCAAAAAGTCGATTTGTGCATGCATCTTCGATACCCGTTTATATCCCAAATTTAGCCTAAAAACATAAAAAAATTGAGTGTTTTGGGTCTCAGGAGCGATTCGTACATGTTTACACTGTGCTAGAAAATTTTCAATT
This sequence comes from Petrolisthes manimaculis, assembly GCA_034508575.1. Taxonomy (NCBI): domain Eukaryota; kingdom Metazoa; phylum Arthropoda; class Malacostraca; order Decapoda; family Porcellanidae; genus Petrolisthes; species Petrolisthes manimaculis. The sequence continues at coordinate 2,092,648 of JAWZYT010003745.1, read as the reverse complement.
TTCAGGTAAAAAAAATGCTAAAACACGTTATTTGGGCCCAAAAAGTCGATTTGTGCATGCATCTTCGATACCAGTTTATATCCCAAATTTTTCATAAAAACACCGAAAAATCGAGTTTTTTGGGTCTCAGAAGCGATTTGTACTGTGCTAGAAAATTTTCAATTTTCAGGCAAAAATAATGCTAAAACACGTTTTTTTGGCCCAAAAAGTCGATTTGTGCATGCATCTTCGATACCCGTTTATATCCCAAATTTAGCCTAAGAACACTGATAAATCGAGTTTTTTGGGTCTCAGGAGCGATTCGTACATGTTTACACTGTGCTAGAAAAATTTCAATTTTCAGGAAAAAAAATGCTAAAACACGTTTTTTGGGCCCAAAAAGTCGATTTGTGCATGCATCTTCGATACCCGTTGATATCCCAAATTTAGCCTAAAAACATCGAAAAATCGAGTTTTTTTGGTCTCAGAAGCGATTTGTACATGTCTACACTGTGCTAAAAAAAAATCAATTTTCAGGCAAAAAAAAATTTTAAACACGTTTTTGGGGCCCAAAAAGTCGATTTGTGCATGCATCTTCGATACCCGTTTATATCCCAAATTTAGCCGAAACACACCGAAAAATCGAGTTTTTTTGGTCTCAGAAGCGATTTGTACATGTTTTCACTGTGCTAGAAAATTTTCAATTTTCAGGCAAAAAAAAATTTAAAAGACGATTTTTGGGCCCAAAAACTCGATTTGTGCATGCATCTTCGATACCCGTTTATATCCCAAATTTTGCCTAAAAACACCGAAAAATCGAGTTTTTTGGGTCTCAGATCCGATTTGTACATGTCTACACTGTGCTAGAAAATTTTCTTTTTTCAGGCAAAAATAAATTTAAAAGACGTTTTTTGGGCCCAAAAAGTCGATTTGTGCATGCATCTTCGATACCCGTTTATATCCCAAATTTAGCCTAAAAACATAAAAAAATTGAGTGTTTTGGGTCTCAGGAGCGATTCGTACATGTTTACACTGTGCTAGAAAATTTTCAATTTTCAGGTAAAAAAAATGCTAAAACACGTTATTTGGGCCCAAAAAGTCGATTTGTGCATGCATCTTCGATACCAGTTTATATCCCAAATTTTTCATAAAAACACCGAAAAATCGAGTTTTTTGGGTCACAGAAGCGATTTGTACATGTCTACACTGTGCTAGAAAATTTTCAATTTTCAGGCAAAAACATTTTTAAAAGACGTTTTTTGGGCCCAAAAAGTCGATTTGTGCATGCATCTTCGATACCCGTTTATATCCCAAATTTAGCCTAAGAACACTGATAAATCGAGTTTTTTGGGTCTCAGGAGCGATTCGTACATGTTTACACTGTGCTAGAAAAATTTCAATTTTCAGGAAAAAAAATGCTAAAACACGTTTTTTGGGCCCAAAAAGTCGATTTGTGCATGCATCTTCGATACCCGTTGATATCCCAAATTTAGCCTAAAAACATCGAAAAATCGAGTTTTTTTGGTCTCAGAAGCGATTTGTACATGTCTACACTGTGCTAAAAAAAAATCAATTTTCAGGCAAAAAAAAATTTTAAACACGTTTTTGGGGCCCAAAAAGTCGATTTGTGCATGCATCTTCGATACCCGTTTATATCCCAAATTTAGCCGAAACACACCGAAAAATCGAGTTTTTTTGGTCTCAGAAGCGATTTGTACATGTTTTCACTGTGCTAGAAAATTTTCAATTTTCAGGCAAAAAAAAATTTAAAAGACGATTTTTGGGCCCAAAAACTCGATTTGTGCATGCATCTTCGATACCCGTTTGTATCCCAAATTTAGCCTAAAAACATCAAAAAATCGAGTTTTTTGGGTCTCAGGAACGATTCGTACATGTTTACACTGTGCTAAAAAATTTTCAATTTTCAGGCAAAAAAAATGCTAAAACACGTTTTTTGGGCCCAAAAAGTCGATTTGTGCATGCATCTTCGATGCCAGTTGATATCCCAAATTTAGCCTAAAAACATCGAAAAATCGAGTTTTTTTTGGTCACAGAAGCGATTTGTACATGTCTACACTGTGCTAAAAAAAATTCAATTTTAAGGCAAAAAAAAATTTTAAACACGTTTTTTGGGCCCAAAAAGTCGATTTGTGCATGCATCTTCGATACCTGTTTATATCCCAAATTTAGCCGAAAAACACCGAAAAATCGAGTTTTTTGGGTCTCAGGAGCGATTTGTACATGTTTACACTGTGCTCGAAAAATTTCAATTTTCAGGCAAAAAAAATGCTAAAACACGTTTTTTGGACCCAAAAAGTCGATTCGTGCATGTATCTTCGATACCCGTTTATATCCCAAATTTAGCCTAAAAACACCGAAAAATCGAGTTTTTTGGGTCTCAGAAGCGATTTGTACTGTGCTAGAAAAATTTCAATTTTCAGGCAAAAATAATGCTAAAACACGTTTTTTTGGCCCAAAAAGTCGATTTGTGCATGCATCTTCGATACCCGTTTATATCCCAAATTTTCCCTAAAAACACCGAAAAATCGAGTTTTTTGGGTCTCAGATGCGATTTGTACATGTCTACACTGTGCTAGAAAATTTTCAATTTTCAGGCAAAAATAATTTTAAAACACGTTTTTTGGGCCCAAAAAGTTGATTTGTGCATGCATCTTCGATACCCGTTAATATCCCAAATTTAGCCTAAAAACACCGAAAAATCGAGTTTTTTGGGTCTCAGGAGCGATGTGTACATGTTTACACTGTGCTAGAGAATTTTCAATTTTCAGGTAAAAAAAATGCTAAAACAGGTTTTTTGGGCCCAAAAAGTCGATTTGTGCATGCATCTTCGATACCCGTTTATATCCCAAATTTAGCCTAAAAACACCGAAAAATCGAGTTTTTTTGGGCTCAGAAGCGATTTGTACATGTCTACACTGTGCTAGAAAATTTTCAATTTTCAGGCAAAAAAAATGCTAAAACACGTTTTTTTGGCCCAAAAAGTCGATTTGTGCCCAAAAAGTCGATTTGTGCATGCATCTTCGATACCCGTTTATATCCCAAATTTAGCCTAAAAACACCGAAAAATCTAGTTTTTTGGGTCTCAGGAGCGATTTGTACATGTTTATACTGTGCTAGAAAAAATTCAATTTTCAGGCAAAAAAAATGCTAAAACACCTTTTTTCGGCCCCAAAAGTCGATTTATGCATGCATCTTCGATACCCGTTTATATCCCAAATTTAGCCTAAAAACATCAAAAGATTGAGTTTTTTGGGTCTCAGGAGCGATTCGTACATGTTTACACTGTGCTAGAAAATTTTCAATTTTCAGGCAAAAAAAATGCTAAAACACGTTATTTGGGCCCAAAAAGTCGATTTGTGCATGCATCTTCGATACCCGTTTATATCCCAAATTTAGCCTAAAAACACCGAAAAATCGAGTTTTTTGGGTCTCAGAAGCGATTTGTACATGTCTACACTGTGCCAGAAAATTTTAAATTTTCAGGCAAAAATTTTTTTAAAAGACTTTTTTTGGGCCCAAAAAGTCGATTTGTGCATGCATCTTCGATACCCGTTTATATCCCAAATTTAGCCTAAGAACACTGAAAAATCGAGTTTTTTGGGTCTCTGGAGCGATTCGTACATGCTTACAATGTGCTAGAAAATTTCAATTTTCAGGAAAAAAAAATGCTAAAACACGTTTTTTGGGCCCAAAAAGTCGATTTGTGCATGCATCTTCGATACCCGTTTATATCCCAAATTTAGCCTAAAAACATCGAAAAATCGAGTTTTTTGGGTCTCAGAAGCGATTTGTACATGTCTACACTGTGCTAAAAAAAATCAATTTTCAGGCAAAAAAAATTTTTAAACACGTTTTTTGGGCCCAAAAAGTCGATTTGTGCATGCATCTTCGATACCCGTTTATATCCCAAATTTAGCCGAAACACACCGAAAAATCGAGTTTTTTTGGGCTCAGAAGCGATTTGTACATGTTTTCACTGTGCTAGAAAAATTTCAATTTTCAGGCAAAAAAAATTTAAAACACATTTTTTGGGCCCAAAAAGTCGATTTGTGCATGCATCTTCGATACCTGTTTATATCCTAAATTTTGCCTAAAAAAACCGAAAAATCGAGTTTTTTGGGTCTCAGATGCGATTTGTGCATGTCTACACTGTGCTAGAAAATTTTCAATTTTCAGGCAAAAAAAAATTTAAAAGACGATTTTTGGGCCCAAAAAGTAGATTTGTGCATGCATCTTCGATACCCGTTTGTATCCCAAATTTAGCCTAAAAACATCAAAAAATCGAGTTTTTTGGGTCTCAGGAGCGATTCGTACATGTTTACACTGTGCTAGAAAATTTTCAATTTTCAGGCAAAAAAAATGCTAAAACACGTTTTTTGGCTCCAAAAAGTCGATTTGTGCATGCATCTTCGATATCAGTTGATATCCAAAATTTAGCATAAAAACATCGAAAAATCGAGTTTTTTTGGTCACAGAAGCGATTTGTACATGTCTACACTGTGCTAAAAAAAATTCAATTTTCAGGCAAAAAAAATGCTAAAACACGTTTTTTGGGCCCAAAAAGTCGATTTGTGCATGCATCTTCGATACCCGTTTATATCCCAAATTTAGCCTAAAAACACCGAAAAATCGAGTTTTTTGGGTCTCAGATGCGATTTGTACATGTCTACACTGTGCTAGAAAATTTTCTTTTTTCAGGCAAAAATAAATTTAAAAGACGTTTTTTGGGCCCAAAAAGTCGATTTGTGCATGCATCTTCGATACCTGTTTATATCCCAAATTTAGCCTAAAAACATAAAAAAAATTGAGTTTTTTGGGTCTCAGGAGCGATTTGTACATGTTTACACTGTGCTAGAAAATTTTCAATTTTCAGGTAAAAAAAATGCTAAAGCACGTTATTTGGGCCCAAAAAGTCGATTTGTGCATGCATCTTCGATACCAGTTTATATCCCAAATTTTTCATAAAAACACCGAAAAATCGAGTTTTTTGGGTCTCAGAAGCGATTTGTACATGTCTACACTGTGCTAGAAAATTTCCATTTTCAGGCAAAAACATTTTTAAAAGTCATTTTTTGGGCCCAAAAAGTCGATTTGTGCATGCATCTTCGATACCCGTTTATATCCCAAATTTAGCCTAAGAACACTGAAAAATCGAGTTTTTTGGGTCTCAGGAGCGATTCGTACATGTTTACACTGTGCTAGAAAAATTTCAATTTTCAGGAAAAAAAATGCTAAAACACGTTTTTTGGGCCCAAAAAGTCGATTTGTGCATGCATCTTCGATACCCGTTGATATCCCAAATTTAGCATAAAAACATCGAAAAATCGAGTTTTTTTGGTCTTAGAAGCGATTTGTACATGTCTACACTGTGCTAAAAAAAATCAATTTTCAGGCAAAAAAAATTTTTAAACACGTTTTTTGGGCCCAAAAAGTCGATTTGTGCATGCATCTTCGATACCCGTTTATATCCCAAATTTAGCCGAAACACACCGAAAAATCGAGTTTTTTTGGTCTCAGAAGCGATTTGTACATGTTTTCACTGTGCTAGAAAATTTTCAATTTTCAAGCAAAAAAAAATTTATAAGACGATTTTTGGGCCCAAAAAGTCGATTTGTGCATGCATCTTCGATACCCGTTTGTATCCCAAATTTAGCCTAAAAACATCAAAAAATCGAGTTTTTTGGGTCTCAGGAACGATTCGTACATGTTTACACTGTGCTAAAAATTTTTCAATTTTCAGGCAAAAAAAATGCTAAAACACGTTTTTTGGGCCCAAAAAGTCGATTTGTGCATGCATCTTCGATGCCAGTTGATATCCCAAATTTAGCCTAATAACATCGAAAAATCGAGTTTTTTTTGGTAACAGAAGCTATTTGTACGTATCTACACTGTGCTAAAAAAAATTCAATTTTCAGGCAAAAAGAAATTTTAAACACGTTTTTTGGGCCCAAAAAGTCGATTTGTGCATGCATCTTCGATACCTGTTTATATCCCAAATTTAGCCTAAAAACACCGAAAAATCGAGTTTTTTGGGTCTCAGGAGCGATATGTACATGTTTACACTGTGGTCGAAAAATTTCAATTTTCAGGCAAAAAAAATGCTAAAACACGTTTTTTGGACCCAAAAAGTCGATTTGTGCATATATCTTCGATACCCGTTTATATCCCAAATTTAGCCTAAAAACACCGAAAAATCGAGTTTTTTGGGTCTCAGAAGCGATTTGTACTGTGCTAGAAAAATTTCAATTTTCAGGCAAAAATAATGCTAAAACACGTTTTTTTGGCCCAAAAAGTCGATTTGTGCATGCATCTTCGATACCCGTTTGTATCCCAAATTTAGCCTAAATACATCAAAAAATCGAGTTTTTTGGGTCTCAGGAGCGATTCGTACATGTTTACACTGTGCTAGAAAATTTTCAATTTTCAGGCAAAAAAAAGGCTAAAACACGTTTTTTGGGCCCAAAAAGTCGATTTGTGCATGCTTCTTCGATACCCGTTTATATCCCAAATTTAGCCTAAGAACACTGAAAAATCGATTTTTTTGTGTCTCAGGAGCGATTCGTACATGTTTACACTGTGCTAGAAAAATTTCCATTTTCAGGCAAAAAAAATGCTAAAACACGTTTTTTGGGCCCAAAAAAGTCGATTTGTGCATGCATCTTCGACACCCGTTTATATCCCAAATTTAGCCTAAAAACACCGAAAAATCGAGTTTTTTGGGTCTCAGAAGCGATTTGTACATGTTTACACTGTGCTCGAAAATTTTCAATTTTCAGGCCAAAACAATGCTAAAACACGTTTTTTGGGCCCAAAAAGTCGATTTGTGCATGCATCTTCGATACTCGTTTATATCCCAAATTTAGCCTAAAAACACCGAAAAATCGAATTTTTTGGGTCTCAGAAGCGATTTGTACATGTTTACACTGTGCTAGAAAATTTTCAATTTTCAGGCAAAAAAAAATTTAAAACACGTTTTTTGGGCCCATAAAGTCGATTTGTGCATGCATCTTCGATACCCGTTTATATCCCAAATTTAGCCTAAGAACACTGAAAAATCGAGTTTTTTGGGTCTCAGGAGCGATTCGTACATGTTTACACTGTGCTAGAAAAATTTCAATTTCTAGGAAAAAAAAATGCTAAAACACGTTTTTTGGGCCCAAAAAGTCGATTTGTGCATGCATCTTCGATACCCGTTGATATCCCAAATTTAGCCTAAAAACATCGAAAAATCGATTTTTTTTGGTCTCAGAAGCGATTTGTACATTTCTACACTGTGCTAAAAAAAATCAATTTTCAGGCAAAAAAAAAATTTAAACACGTTTTTTGGGCCCAAAAAGTCGATTTGTGCATGCATCTTCGATACCCGTTTATATCCCAAATTTAGCCGAAACACACCGAAAAAATGAGTTTTTTTGGTCTCAGAAGCGATTTGTACATGTTTTCACTGTGCTAGAAAATTTTCAATTTTCAGGCAAAAAAAAATTTAAAAGACGATTTTTGGGCCCAAAAAGTCGATTTGTGCATGCATCCTCGATACCCGTTTATATCCCAAATTTAGCCTAAAAACACCGAAAAATCGAGTTTTTTGGGTCTCAGGAGCGATTTGTACATGTTTACACTGTGCTTGAAAAATTTCAATTTTCAGGCAAAAAAAAATGCTAAAACACGTTTTTTGGGCCCAAAAAGTCGATTTGTGCATGTATCTTCGATACCCGTTTATATCCCAAATTTAGCCTAAAAACACCGAAAAATCGAGTTTTTTGGGTCTCAGAAGCGATTTGTACTGTGCTAGAAAAATTTCAAGTTTCAGGCAAAAATAATGCTAAAACACGTTTTTTGGTCCCAAAAAGTCGATTTGTGCATGCATCTTCGATACCCGTTTATATCCCAAATTTTGCCTAAAAACACCTAAAAATCGAGTTTTTTGGGTCTCAGAAGCGATTTGTACATGTCTACACTGTGCTAGAAAATTTTCAATTTTCAGGCAAAAAAAATTTAAAAAGACGTTTTTTGGGCCCAAAAAGTCGATTTGTGCATGTATCTTCGATACCCGTTTATATCCCAAATTTAGCCTAAAAACACCGAAAAATCGAGTTTTTTGGGTCTCAGAAGCGATTTGTACTGTGCTAGAAAAATTTCAATTTTCAGGCAAAAATAATGCTAAAACACGTTTTTTTGGCCCAAAAAGTCGATTTGTGCATGCATCTTCGATACCCGTTTATATCCCAAATTTTGCATAAAAAAAACGAAAAATCGAGGTTTTTTGGGTCTCAAATGCGATTTGTACATGTCTACACTGTGCTAGAAAATTTTCAATTTTCAGGCAAAAAAAAATTTAAAAGACGATTTTTGGGCCCAAAAAGTCGATTTGTGCATGCATCTTCGATACCCGTTTATATCCCAAATTTAGCCTAAAACATCAAAAAATCGAGTTTTTTGGGTCTCGGAAGCGATTTGTACATGTTTACACTGTGCTAGAAAATTTTCAATTTTCAGGCAAAAAAAAATTTAAAACACGTTTTTTGGGCCCATAAAGTCGATTTGTGCATGCATCTTCGATACCCGTTTATATCCCAAATTTAGCCTAAGAACACTGAAAAATCGAGTTTTTTGGGTCTCAGATGCGATTCGTACATGTTTACACTGTGCTAGAAAAATTTCAATTTCTTGGAAAAAAAAATGCTAAAACACGTTTTTTGGGCCCAAAAAGTCGATTTGTGCATGCATCTTCGATACCCGTTGATATCTCAAATTTAGCCTAAAAACATCGAAAAATCGAATTTTTTTGGTCTCAGAAGCGATTTGTACATTTCTACACTGTGCTAAAAAAAACAATTTTCAGGCAAAAAAAAATTTTAAACACGTTTTTTGGGCCCAAAAAGTCGATTTGTGCATGCATCTTCGATACCCGTTTATATCCCAAATTTAGCCGAAACACACCGAAAAATCGAGTTTTTTTGGTCTCAGAAGCGATTTGTACATGTTTTCACTGTGCTAGAAAATTTTCAATTTTCAGGCAAAAAAAAATTTAAAAGACGATTTTTGGGCCCAAAAAGTCGATTTGTGCATGCATCCTCGATACCCGTTTATATCCCAAATTTAGCCTAAAAGCACCGAAAAATCGAGTTTTTTGGGTCTCAGGAGCGATTTGTACATGTTTACACTGTGCTTGAAAAATTTCAATTTTCAGGCAAAAAAAATGCTAAAACACGTTTTTTGGGCCCAAAAAGTCGATTTGTGCATGTATCTTCGATACCCGTTTATATCCCAAATTTAGCCTAAAAACACCGAAAAATCGAGTTTTTTGGGTCTCAGAAGCGATTTGTACTGTGCTAGAAAAATTTCAAGTTTCAGGCAAAAATAATGCTAAAACACGTTTTTTGGTCCCAAAAAGTCGATTTGTGCATGCATCTTCGATACCCGTTTATATCCCAAATTTTGCCTAAAAACACCTAAAAATCGAGTTTTTTGGGTCTCAGAAGCGATTTGTACATGTCTACACTGTGCTAGAAAATTTTCAATTTTCAGGCAAAAAAAATTTAAAAAGACGTTTTTTGGGCCCAAAAAGTCGATTTGTGCATGTATCTTCGATACCCGTTTATATCCCAAATTTAGCCTAAAAACACCGAAAAATCGAGTTTTTTGGGTCTCAGAAGCGATTTGTACTGTGCTAGAAAAATTTCAATTTTCAGGCAAAAATAATGCTAAAACACGTTTTTTTGGCCCAAAAAGTCGATTTGTGCATGCATCTTCGATACCCGTTTATATCCCAAATTTTGCATAAAAAAAACGAAAAATCGAGGTTTTTTGGGTCTCAAATGCGATTTGTACATGTCTACACTGTGCTAGAAAATTTTCAATTTTCAGGCAAAAAAAAATTTAAAAGACGATTTTTGGGCCCAAAAAGTCGATTTGTGCATGCATCTTCGATACCCGTTTATATCCCAAATTTAGCCTAAAACATCAAAAAATCGAGTTTTTTGGGTCTCGGAAGCGATTTGTACATGTCTACACTGTGCTAGAAAATTTTCAATTTTCAGGCAAAAGAAAATTTAAAAGACGTTTTTTGGGCCCCAAAAAGTCGAATTGTGCATGCATCTTCGATACCCTTTTATATCCCAAATTTAGCCTAAAAACACCGAAAAATCGAGTTTTTTGGGTCTCAGAAGCGATTTGTACATGTTTACACTGTGCTCGAAAATTTTCAATTTTCAGGCCAAAAAAATGCTAAAACACGTTTTTTGGGCCCAAAAAGTCGATTTGTGCATGCATCTTCGATACCCGTTTATATCCCAAATTTAGCCTTAAAACACCGAAAAATCGAATTTTTTGGGTCTCAGAAGCGATTTGTACATGTTTACACTGTGCTAGAAAATTTTCAATTTTCAGGCAAAAAAAAATTTAAAACACGTTTTTTGGGCCCATAAAGTCGATTTGTGCATGCATCTTCGATACCCGTTTATATCCCAAATTTAGCCTAAGAACACTGAAAAATCGAGTTTTTTGGGTCTCAGGAGCGATTCGTACATGTTTACACTGTGCTAGAAAAATTTCATTTTCTTGGAAAAAAAAATGCTAAAACACGTTTTTTGGGCCCAAAAAGTCGATTTGTGCATGCATCTTCGATACCCGTTGATATCTCAAATTTAGCCTAAAAACATCGAAAAATCGAATTTTTTTGGTCTCAGAAGCGATTTGTACATTTCTACACTGTGCTAAAAAAAACAATTTTCAGGCAAAAAAAAATTTTAAACACGTTTTTTGGGCCCAAAAAGTCGATTTGTGCATGCATCTTCGATACCCGTTTATATCCCAAATTTAGCCGAAACACACTGAAAAATCGAGTTTTTTTGGTCTCAGAAGCGATTTGTACATGTTTTCACTGTGCTAGAAAATTTTCAATTTTCAGGCAAAAAAAAATTTAAAAGACGATTTTTGGGCCCAAAAAGTCGATTTGTGCATGCATCCTCGATACCCGTTTATATCCCAAATTTAGCCTAAAAACACCGAAAAATCGAGTTTTTTGGGTCTCAGGAGCGATTTGTACATGTTTACACTGTGCTCGAAAAATTTCAATTTTCAGGCAAAAAAAATGCTAAAACACGTTTTTTGGGCCCAAAAAGTCGATTTGTGCATGTATCTTCGATACCCGTTTATATCCCAAATTTAGCCTAAAAACACCGAAAAATCGAGTTTTTTGGGTCTCAGAAGCGATTTGTTCTGTGCTAGAAAAATTTCAATTTTCAGGCAAAAATAATGCTAAAACACGTTTTTTGGTCCCAAAAAGTCGATTTGTGCATGCATCTTCGATACCCGTTTATATCCCAAATTTTGCCTAAAAACACCTAAAAATCGAGTTTTTTGGGTCTCAGAAGCGATTTGTACATGTCTACACTGTGCTAGAAAATTTTCAATTTTCAGGCAAAAAAAAATTAAAAAGACGTTTTTTGGGCCCAAAAAGTCGATTTGTGCATGTATCTTCGATACCCGTTTATATCCCAAATTTAGCCTAAAAACACCGAAAAATCGAGTTTTTTGGGTCTCTGAAGTGATTTGTACTGTGCTAGAAAAATTTCAATTTTCAGGCAAAAATAATGCTAAAACACGTTTTTTTGGCCCAAAAAGTCGATTTGTGCATGCATCTTCGATACCCGTTTATATCCCAAATTTTGCATAAAAAAAACGAAAAATCGAGTTTTTTGGGTCTCAAATGCGATTTGTACATGTCTACACTATGCTAGAAAATTTTCAATTTTCAGGCAAAAAAAAATTTAAAAGACGATTTTTGGGCCCAAAAAGTCGATTTGTGCATGCATCTTCGATACCCGTTTATATCCCAAATTTAGCCTAAAACATCAAAAAATCGAGTTTTTTGGGTCTCGGAAGCGATTTGTACATGTCTACACTGTGCTAGAAAATTTTCAATTTTCAGGCAAAAAAAAATTTAAAAGACGTTTTTTGGGCTCAAAAAGTCGATTTGTGCATGCATCTTCGATACCCGTTTATATCCTAAATTTAGCCTAAGAACACTGAAAAATCGATTTTTTTGTGTCTCAGGAGCGATTCGTACATGTTTATAACACTGTGCTAGAAAAATTTCCATTTTCAAGCAAAAAAAATGCTAAAACACGTTTTTTGGGCCCAAAAAGTCGATTTGTGCATGCATCTTCGATACCCGTTTATATCCCAAATTTAGCCTAAAAACATCGAAAAATCGAGTTTTTTTGGTCACAGAAGCGATTTGTACATGTCTACACTGTGCTAAAAAAAATTCAATTTTCAAGCAAAACAAAAATTTAAACACGTTTTTTGGGCCCAAAAAGTCGATTTGCATCTTCGATACCCGTTTATATCCCAAATTTAGCCTAAAAACACCGAAAAATCGAGTTTTTTTGGTCTCAGGAGCGATTTGTACATGTTTACACTGTGCTCGAAAAATTTCAATTTTCAGGCAAAAAAAATGCTAAAACACGTTTTTTGGGCCCAAAAAGTCGATTTGTGCATGTATCTTCGATACCCTTTTATATCCCAAATTTAGCCGAAACACACCGAAAAATCGAGTTTTTTGGGTCTCAGAAGCGATTTGTACTGTGCTAGAAAATTTTCAATTTTCAGGCAAAAAAATGCTAAAACACGTTTTTTTGGCCCAAAAAGTCGATTTGTGCATGCATCTTCGATACCCGTTTATATCCCAAATTTAGCCTAAAAACACCGAAAAATCGAGTTTTTTTGGTCTCAGAAGCGATTTGTACATGTCTACACTGTGCTAGAAAATTTTCAATTATCAGGCAAAAAAAATGCTAAAACACGTTGTTTGGGCCCAAAAAGTCGATTTGTGCATGCATCTTCGATACCCGTTTATATCCCAAATTTAGCCTAAAAACACCGAAAAATCGAGTTTTTTGAGTCTCAGAATCGATTTGACTGTGCTAGAAAATTTTCAATTTTTAGGCAAAAAAAATGCTAAAACACGTTTTTTTGGCCCAAAAAGTCGATTTGTGCAAGCATCTTCGATACCCGTTTATATCCCAAATTTAGCCTAAAAACACCGAATAATCGAGTTTTTTGGGTCTCAGAAGCGATTTGTACATGTCTACACTGTGCTAGAAAATTTTCTATTTTCAGGCAAAAAAAATGCTAAAACACGTTATTTGGGCCCAAAAAGTCGATTTGTGCATGCATCTTCGATACCAGTTTATATCCCAAATTTTTCCTAAAAACACCTAAAAATCGAGTTTTTTGGGTCTCAGAAGCGATTTGTACATGTCTACACTGTGCTAGAAAATTTTCAATTTTCAGGCAAAAAAAAATTTAAAAGACGTTTTTTGGGCCCAAAAAGTCGATTTGTGCATGCATCTTCGATACCCGTTTATATCCCAAATTTAGCCTAAAAACACCGAAAAATCGAGTTTTTTGGGTCTCAGAAGCGATTTGTACATGTTTACACTGTGCTAGAAAATTTTCAATTTTCAGGCAAAAATTTTTTTAAAACACGTTTTTTGGGCCCATAAAGTCGATTTGTGCATGCATCTTCGATACCCGTTTATATCCCAAATTTAGCCTAATAACACCGAAAAATCGAGTTTTTTGGGTCTCAGAAGCGATTTGTACATGTCTACTCTGTGCTAGAAAATTTTCAATTTTCAGGCAAAAAAAAATTTAAAAGACGATTTTTGGGCCCAAAAAGTCGATTTGTGCATGCATCTTCGATACCCGTTTGTATCCCAAATTTAGCCTAAAAACATCAAAAAATCGATTTTTTTGTGTCTCAGGAGCGATTCGTACATGTTTACACTGTGCTAGAAAAGTTTCAATTTTCAGGCAAAAAAAATGCAAAAACACGTTTTTTGGCCCAAAAAGTCGATTTGTGCATGCATCTTCGATACCAGTTGATATCCCAAATTTAGCCTAAAAACATCTAAAAATCGAGTTTTTTTGGTCACAGAATCGATTTGTACATGTCTACACTGTGCTAAAAAAAATTCAATTTTCAAGCAAAAAAAAAATTTAAACACGTTATTTGGGCCCAAAAAGTCGATTTGTGCATGCATCTTCGATACCCGTTTATATCCCAAATTTAGCCTAAAAACACCGAAAAATCGAGTTTTTTTGGTCTCAGGAGCGATTTGTACATGTTTACACTGTGCTCGAAAAATTTCAATTTTCAGGCAAAAAAAATGCTAAAACACGTTTTTTGGGCCCAAAAAGTCGATTTGTGCACGTATCTTCGATACCCGTTTATATCCCAAATTTAGCCTAAAAACACCGAAAAATCGAGTTTTTTGGGTCTCAGAAGCGATTTGTACTGTGCTAGAAAATTTTCAATTTTCAGGCAAAAATAATGCTAAAACAAGTTTTTTTGGCCCAAAAAAGTCGATTTGTGCATGCATCTTCGATACCCGTTTATATCCCAAATTTAGCCTAAAAACAACGAAAAATCGAGTTTTTTGGTCTCAGAAGCGATTTGTACATGTCTACACTGTGCTAGAAAATTTTCAATTATCAGGCAAAAAAAATGCTAAAACACGTTGTTTGGGCCCAAAAAGTCGATTTGTGCATGCATCTTCGATACCCGTTTATATCCCAAATTTAGCCTAAAAACACCGAAAAATCGAGTTTTTTGGGTCTCAGAAGCGATTTGTACATGTTTACACTGTGCTCGAAAAATTTCAATTTTCAGGCAAAAAAAATGCTAAAACACGTTTTTTTGGCCCAAAAAGTCGATTTGTGCATGCATCTTCGATACCCGTTTATATCCCAAATTTAGCCTAAAAACACCGAAAAATCGAGTTTTTTGGGTCTCAGAAGCGATTTGTACATGTTTACACTGTGCTCGAGAAATTTCAATTTTCAGGCAAAAAAAATGCTAAAACACGTTTTTTGGGCCCAAAAAGTCGATTTGTGCATGTATCTTCGATACCCGTTTATATCCCAAATTTTGCATAAAAAAACCGAAAAATCGAGTTTTTTGGGTCTCAAATGCGATTTGTACATGTCTACACTGTGCTAGAAAATTTTCAATTTTCAGGCAAAAAAAAATTTAAAAGACGTTTTTTGGGCCCAAAAAGTCGATTTGTGCATGCATCTTCGATACCCGTTTGTATCCCAAATTTAGCCTAAAACATCAAAAAATCGAGTTTTTTGGGTCTCAGAAGCGATTTGTACATGTCTACACTGTGCTAGAAAATTTTCAATTTTCAGGCAAAAAAAAATTTAAAAGACGTTTTTTGGGCTCAAAAAGTCGATTTGTGCATGCATCTTCGATACCCGTTTATATCCCAAATTTAGCCTAAGAACACTGAAAAATCGATTTTTTTGTGTCTCAGGAGCGATTCGTACATGTTTATAACACTGTGCTAGAAAAATTTCCATTTTCAAGCAAAAAAAATGCTAAAACACGTTTTTTGGGCCCAAAAAGTCGATTTGTGCATGCATCTTCGATACCCGTTTATATCCCAAATTTAGCCTAAAAACACCGAAAAATCGAGTTTTTTGGGTCTCAGAAGCGATTTGTACATGTTTACAATGTGCTAGAAAATTTTCAATTTTCAGGCAAAAAAAATATTAAAACACGTTTTTTGGGCCCATAAAGTCGATTTGTGCATGCATCTTCGATACCCGTTTATATCCCAAATTTAGCCTAAAAACATCTAAAAATCGAGTTTTTTTGGTCACAGAATCGATTTGTACATGTCTACACTGTGCTAAAAAAAATTCAATTTTCAAGCAAAAAAAAAATTTAAACACGTTTTTTGGGCCCAAAAAGTCGATTTGTGCATGCATCTTCGATACCCGTTTATATCCCAAATTTAGCCTAAAAACACCGAAAAATCGAGTTTTTTTGGTCTCAGGAGCGATTTGTACATGTTTACACTGTGCTCGAAAAATTTCAATTTTCAGGCAAAAAAAATGCTAAAACACGTTTTTTGGGCCCAAAAAGTCGATTTGTGCACGTATCTTCGATACCCGTTTATATCCCAAATTTAGCCTAAAAACACCGAAAAATCGAGTTTTTTGGGTCTCAGAAGCGATTTGTACTGTGCTAGAAAATTTTCAATTTTCAGGCAAAAATAATGCTAAAACAAGTTTTTTTGGCCCAAAAAAGTCGATTTGTGCATGCATCTTCGATACCCGTTTATATCCCAAATTTAGCCTAAAAACAACGAAAAATCGAGTTTTTTGGTCTCAGAAGCGATTTGTACATGTCTACACTGTGCTAGAAAATTTTCAATTATCAGGCAAAAAAAATGCTAAAACACGTTGTTTGGGCCCAAAAAGTCGATTTGTGCATGCATCTTCGATACCCGTTTATATCCCAAATTTAGCCTAAAAACACCGAAAAATCGAGTTTTTTGGGTCTCAGAAGCGATTTGTACATGTTTACACTGTGCTCGAAAAATTTCAATTTTCAGGCAAAAAAAATGCTAAAACACGTTTTTTTGGCCCAAAAAGTCGATTTGTGCATGCATCTTCGATACCCGTTTATATCCCAAATTTAGCCTAAAAACACCGAAAAATCGAGTTTTTTGGGTCTCAGAAGCGATTTGTACATGTTTACACTGTGCTCGAGAAATTTCAATTTTCAGGCAAAAAAAATGCTAAAACACGTTTTTTGGGCCCAAAAAGTCGATTTGTGCATGTATCTTCGATACCCGTTTATTTCCCAAATTTTGCATAAAAAAACCGAAAAATCGAGTTTTTTGGGTCTCAAATGCGATTTGTACATGTCTACACTGTGCTAGAAAATTTTCAATTTTCAGGCAAAAAAAAATTTAAAAGACGTTTTTTGGGCCCAAAAAGTCGATTTGTGCATGCATCTTCGATACCCGTTTGTATCCCAAATTTAGCCTAAAACATCAAAAAATAGAGTTTTTTGGGTCTCAGAAGCGATTTGTACATGTCTACACTGTGCTAGAAAATTTTCAATTTTCAGGCAAAAAAAAAATTAAAAGACGTTTTTTGGGCTCAAAAAGTCGATTTGTGCATGCATCTTCGATACCCGTTTATATCCCAAATTTAGCCTAAGAACACTGAAAAATCGATTTTTTTGTGTCTCAGGAGCGATTCGTACATGTTTATAACACTGTGCTAGAAAAATTTCCATTTTCAAGCAAAAAAAATGCTAAAACACGTTTTTTGGGCCCAAAAAGTCGATTTGTGCATGCATCTTCGATACCCGTTTATATCCCAAATTTAGCCTAAAAACACCGAAAAATCGAGTTTTTTGGGTCTCAGAAGCGATTTGTACATGTTTACACTGTGCTAGAAAATTTTCAATTTTCAGGCAAAAAAAATATTAAAACACGTTTTTTGGGCCCATAAAGTCGATTTGTGCATGCATCTTCGATACCCGTTTATATCCCAAATTTAGCCTAAAAACACCGAAAAATCGAGTTTTTTGGGTCTCAGAAGCGATTTGTACATGTCTACACTGTGCTAGAAAATTTTCAATTTTCAGCAAAAAAAAAAATTAAAAGACGATTTTTGGGCCCAAAAAGTCGATTTGTGCATGCATCTTCGATACCCGTTTATATCCCAAATTTAGCCTAAAAACATCAAAAAATCGATTTTTTTGTGTCTCAGGAGCGATTCGTACATGTTTACACTGTGCTAGAAAGTTTCAATTTTCAGGCAAAAAAAATGCAAAAACACGTTTTTTGGGCCCAAAAAGTCGATTTGTGCATGCATCTTCGATACCAGTTGATATCCCAAATTTAGCCTAAAAACATCGAAAAATCGAGTTTTTTTGGTCACAGAAGCGATTTGTACATGTCTACACTGTGCTAAAAAAAATTCAATTTTCATGCAAAACAAAAATTTAAACACGTTTTTTGGGCCCAAAAAGTCGATTTGTGCATGCATCTTCGATACCCGTTTATATCCCAAATTTAGCCTAAAAACACCGAAAAATCGAGTTTTTTTGGTCTCAGGAGCGATTTGTACATGTTTACACTGTGCTCGAAAAAATTCAATTTTCAGGCAAAAAAAATGCTAAAACACGTTTTTTGGGCCCAAAAAGTCGATTTGTGCATGTATGTTCGATACCCGTTTATATCCCAAATTTAGCCGAAACACACCGAAAAATCGAGTTTTTTGGGTCTCAGAAGCGATTTGTACTATGCTAGAAAATTTTCAATTTTCAGGCAAAAATAATGCTAAAACACGTTTTTTTGGCCCAAAAAGTCGATTTGTGCATGCATCTTCGATACCCGTTTATATCCCAAATTTAGCCTAATAACACCGAAAAATCGAGTTTTTTGGGTCTCAGAAGCGATTTGTACATGTCTACACTGTGCTAGAAAATTTTCAATTATCAGGCAAAAAAAATGCTAAAACACGTTGTTTGGGCCCAAAAAGTCGATTTGTGCATGCATCTTCGATACCCGTTTATATCCCAAATTTAGCCTAAAAACACCGAAAAATCGAGTTTTTTGAGTCTCAGAATCGATTTGACTGTGCTAGAAAATTTTCAATTTTCAGGCAAAAAAAATGCTAAAACACGTTTTTTTGGCCCAAAAAATCGATTTGTGCAAGCATCTTCGATACCCGTTTATATCCCAAATTAAGCCTAAAAACACCGAATAATCGAGTTTTTTGGGTCTCAGAAGCGATTTGTACATGTCTACACTGTGCTAGAAAATTTTCTATTTTCAGGCAAAAAAAAATTTAAAACACGTTATTTGGGCCCAAAAAGTCGATTTGTGCATGCATCTTCGATACCAGTTTATATCCCAAATTTTTCCTAAAAACACCTAAAAATCGAGTTTTTTGGGTCTCAGAAGCGATTTGTACATGTCTACACTGTGCTAGAAAATTTTCAATTTTCAGGCAAAAAAAAATTTAAAAGACGTTTTTTGGGCCCAAAAAGTCGATTTGTGCATGCATCTTCGATACCCGTTTATATCCCAAATTTAGCCTAAAAACACCGAAAAATCGAGTTTTTTGGGTCTCAGAAGCGATTTGTACATGTTTACACTGTGCTCGAGAAATTTCAATTTTCAGGCAAAAAAAATGCTAAAACACGTTTTTTGGGCCCAAAAAGTCGATTTGTGCATGTATCTTCGATACCCGTTTATATCCCAAATTTTGCATAAAAAAACCGAAAAATCGAGTTTTTTGGGTCTCAAATGCGATTTGTACATGTCTACACTGTGCTAGAAAATTTTCAATTTTCAGGCAAAAAAAAATTTAAAAGACGTTTTTTGGGCCCAAAAAGTCGATTTGTGCATGCATCTTCGATACCCGTTTGTATCCCAAATTTAGCCTAAAACATCAAAAAATCGAGTTTTTTGGGTCTCAGAAGCGATTTGTACATGTCTACACTGTGCTAGAAAATTTTCAATTTTCAGGCAAAAAAAAATTTAAAAGACGTTTTTTGGGCTCAAAAAGTCGATTTGTGCATGCATCTTCGATACCCGTTTATATCCCAAATTTAGCCTAAGAACACTGAAAAATCGATTTTTTTGTGTCTCAGGAGCGATTCGTACATGTTTATAACACTGTGCTAGAAGAATTTCCATTTTCAAGCAAAAAAAATGCTAAAACACGTTTTTTGGGCCCAAAAAGTCGATTTGTGCATGCATCTTCGATACCCGTTTATATCCCAAATTTAGCCTAAAAACACCGAAAAATCGAGTTTTTTGGGTCTCAGAAGCGATTTGTACATGTTTACAATGTGCTAGAAAATTTTCAATTTTCAGGCAAAAAAAATATTAAAACACGTTTTTTGGGCCCATAAAGTCGATTTGTGCATGCATCTTCGATACCCGTTTATATCCCAAATTTAGCCTAAAAACATCTAAAAATCGAGTTTTTTTGGTCACAGAATCGATTTGTACATGTCTACACTGTGCTAAAAAAAATTCAATTTTCAAGCAAAAAAAAAATTTAAACACGTTTTTTGGGCCCAAAAAGTCGATTTGTGCATGCATCTTCGATACCCGTTTATATCCCAAATTTAGCCTAAAAACACCGAAAAATCGAGTTTTTTTGGTCTCAGGAGCGATTTGTACATGTTTACACTGTGCTCGAAAAATTTCAATTTTCAGGCAAAAAAAATGCTAAAACACGTTTTTTGGGCCCAAAAAGTCGATTTGTGCACGTATCTTCGATACCCGTTTATATCCCAATTTTAGCCTAAAAACACCGAAAAATCGAGTTTTTTGGGTCTCAGAAGCGATTTGTACTGTGCTAGAAAATTTTCAATTTTCAGGCAAAAATAATGCTAAAACAAGTTTTTTTGGCCCAAAAAAGTCGATTTGTGCATGCATCTTCGATACCCGTTTATATCCCAAATTTAGCCTAAAAACAACGAAAAATCGAGTTTTTTGGTCTCAGAAGCGATTTGTACATGTCTACACTGTGCTAGAAAATTTTCAATTATCAGGCAAAAAAAATGCTAAAACACGTTGTTTGGGCCCAAAAAGTCGATTTGTGCATGCATCTTCGATACCCGTTTATATCCCAAATTTAGCCTAAAAACACCGAAAAATCGAGTTTTTTGGGTCTCAGAAGCGATTTGTACATGTTTACACTGTGCTCGAAAAATTTCAATTTTCAGGCAAAAAAAATGCTAAAACACGTTTTTTTGGCCCAAAAAGTCGATTTGTGCATGCATCTTCGATACCCGTTTATATCCCAAATTTAGCCTAAAAACACCGAAAAATCGAGTTTTTTGGGTCTCAGAAGCGATTTGTACATGTTTACACTGTGCTCGAGAAATTTCAATTTTCAGGCAAAAAAAATGCTAAAACACGTTTTTTGGGCCCAAAAAGTCGATTTGTGCATGTATCTTCGATACCCGTTTATTTCCCAAATTTTGCATAAAAAAACCGAAAAATCGAGTTTTTTGGGTCTCAAATGCGATTTGTACATGTCTACACTGTGCTAGAAAATTTTCAATTTTCAGGCAAAAAAAAATTTAAAAGACGTTTTTTGGGCCCAAAAAGTCGATTTGTGCATGCATCTTCGATACCCGTTTGTATCCCAAATTTAGCCTAAAACATCAAAAAATCGAGTTTTTTGGGTCTCAGAAGCGATTTGTACATGTCTACACTGTGCTAGAAAATTTTCAATTTTCAGGCAAAAAAAAAATTAAAAGACGTTTTTTGGGCTCAAAAAGTCGATTTGTGCATGCATCTTCGATACCCGTTTATATCCCAAATTTAGCCTAAGAACACTGAAAAATCGATTTTTTTGTGTCTCAGGAGCGATTCGTACATGTTTATAACACTGTGCTAGAAAAATTTCCATTTTCAAGCAAAAAAAATGCTAAAACACGTTTTTTGGGCCCAAAAAGTCGATTTGTGCATGCATCTTCGATACCCGTTTATATCCCAAATTTAGCCTAAAAACACCGAAAAATCGAGTTTTTTGGGTCTCAGAAGCGATTTGTACATGTTTACACTGTGCTAGAAAATTTTCAATTTTCAGGCAAAAAAAATATTAAAACACGTTTTTTGGGCCCATAAAGTCGATTTGTGCATGCATCTTCGATACCCGTTTATATCCCAAATTTAGCCTAAAAACACCGAAAAATCGAGTTTTTTGGGTCTCAGAAGCGATTTGTACATGTCTACACTGTGCTAGAAAATTTTCAATTTTCAGCAAAAAAAAAAATTAAAAGACGATTTTTGGGCCCAAAAAGTCGATTTGTGCATGCATCTTCGATACCCGTTTATATCCCAAATTTAGCCTAAAAACATCAAAAAATCGATTTTTTTGTGTCTCAGGAGCGATTCGTACATGTTTACACTGTGCTAGAAAGTTTCAATTTTCAGGCAAAAAAAATGCAAAAACACGTTTTTTGGGCCCAAAAAGTCGATTTGTGCATGCATCTTCGATACCAGTTGATATCCCAAATTTAGCCTAAAAACATCGAAAAATCGAGTTTTTTTGGTCACAGAAGCGATTTGTACATGTCTACACTGTGCTAAAAAAAATTCAATTTTCATGCAAAACAAAAATTTAAACACGTTTTTTGGGCCCAAAAAGTCGATTTGTGCATGCATCTTCGATACCCGTTTATATCCCAAATTTAGCCTAAAAACACCGAAAAATCGAGTTTTTTTGGTCTCAGGAGCGATTTGTACATGTTTACACTGTGCTCGAAAAAATTCAATTTTCAGGCAAAAAAAATGCTAAAACACGTTTTTTGGGCCCAAAAAGTCGATTTGTGCATGTATGTTCGATACCCGTTTATATCCCAAATTTAGCCGAAACACACCGAAAAATCGAGTTTTTTGGGTCTCAGAAGCGATTTGTACTATGCTAGAAAATTTTCAATTTTCAGGCAAAAATAATGCTAAAACACGTTTTTTTGGCCCAAAAAGTCGATTTGTGCATGCATCTTCGATACCCGTTTATATCCCAAATTTAGCCTAATAACACCGAAAAATCGAGTTTTTTGGGTCTCAGAAGCGATTTGTACATGTCTACACTGTGCTAGAAAATTTTCAATTATCAGGCAAAAAAAATGCTAAAACACGTTGTTTGGGCCCAAAAAGTCGATTTGTGCATGCATCTTCGATACCCGTTTATATCCCAAATTTAGCCTAAAAACACCGAAAAATCGAGTTTTTTGAGTCTCAGAATCGATTTGACTGTGCTAGAAAATTTTCAATTTTCAGGCAAAAAAAATGCTAAAACACGTTTTTTTGGCCCAAAAAATCGATTTGTGCAAGCATCTTCGATACCCGTTTATATCCCAAATTAAGCCTAAAAACACCGAATAATCGAGTTTTTTGGGTCTCAGAAGCGATTTGTACATGTCTACACTGTGCTAGAAAATTTTCTATTTTCAGGCAAAAAAAAATTTAAAACACGTTATTTGGGCCCAAAAAGTCGATTTGTGCATGCATCTTCGATACCAGTTTATATCCCAAATTTTTCCTAAAAACACCTAAAAATCGAGTTTTTTGGGTCTCAGAAGCGATTTGTACATGTCTACACTGTGCTAGAAAATTTTCAATTTTCAGGCAAAAAAAAATTTAAAAGACGTTTTTTGGGCCCAAAAAGTCGATTTGTGCATGCATCTTCGATACCCGTTTATATCCCAAATTTAGCCTAAAAACATCAAAAAATCGATTTTTTTGTGTCTCAGGAGCGATTCGTACATGTTTACACTGTGCTAGAAAAGTTTCAATTTTCAGGCAAAAAAAATGCAAAAACACGTTTTTTGGCCCAAAAAGTCGATTTGTGCATGCATCTTCGATACCCGTTTATATCCCAAATTTAGCCTAAAAACACCGAAAAATCGAGTTTTTTGGGTCTTAGAAGCGATTTGTACATGTTTACACTGTGCTAGAAAATTTTCAATTTTCAGGCAAAATTTTTTTTAAAACACGTTTTTTGGGCCCATAAAGTCGATTTGTGCATGCATCTTCGATACCCGTTTATATCCCAAATTTAGCCTAATAACACCGAAAAATCGAGTTTTTTGGGTCTCAGAAGCGATTTGTACATGTCTACTCTGTGCTAGAAAATTTTCAATTTTCAGGCAAAAAAAAATTTAAAAGACGATTTTTGGGCCCAAAAAGTCGATTTGTGCATGCATCTTCGATACCCGTTTGTATCCCAAATTTAGCCTAAAAACATCAAAAAATCGATTTTTTTGTGTCTCAGGAGCGATTCGTACATGTTTACACTGTGCTAGAAAAGTTTCAATTTTCAGGCAAAAAAAATGCAAAAACACGTTTTTTGGCCCAAAAAGTCGATTTGTGCATGCATCTTCGATACCAGTTGATATCCCAAATTTAGCCTAAAAACATCGAAAAATCGAGTTTTTTTGGTCACAGAATCGATTTGTACATGTCTACACTGTGCTAAAAAAAATTCAATTTTCAAGCAAAAAAAAAATTTAAACACGTTTTTTGGGCCCAAAAAGTCGATTTGTGCATGCATCTTCGATACCCGTTTATATCCCAAATTTAGCCTAAAAACACCGAAAAATCGAGTTTTTTAGGTCTCAGGAGCGATTTGTACATGTTTACACTGTGCTCGAAAAATTTCAATTTTCAGGCAAAAAAAATGCTAAAACACGTTTTTTGGGCCCAAAAAGTCGATTTGTGCATGTATCTTCGATACCCGTTTATATTCCAAATTTAGCCTAAAAACACCGAAAAATCGAGTTTTTTGGGTCTCAGAAGCGATTTGTACTGTGCTAGAAAATTTTCAATTTTCAGGCAAAAATAATGCTAAAACACGTTTTTTTGGCCCAAAAAAGTCGATTTATGCATGCATCTTCGATACCCGTTTATATCCCAAATTTAGCCTAAAAACACCGAAAAATCGAGTTTTTTGGGTCTCAGAAGCGATTTGTACATGTCTACACTGTGCTAGAAAATTTTCAATTATCAGGCAAAAAAAATGCTTAAACACGTTGTTTGGGCCCCAAAAGTCGATTTGTGCATGCATCTTCGATACCCGTTTATATCCCAAATTTAGCCTAAAAACACCGAAAAATCGAGTTTTTTGAGTCTCAGAATCGATTTGACTGTGCTAGAAAATTTTCAATTTTCAGGCAAAAAAAATGCTAAAACACGTTTTTTGGGCCCAAAAAGTCGATTTGTGCATGCATCTTCGATACCCGTTTATATCCCAAATTTAGCCTAAAAACACCGAATAATCGAGTTTTTTGGGTCTCAGAAGCGATTTGTACATGTCTACACTGTGCTAGAAAATTTTCAATTTTCAGGCAAAAAAAATGCTAAAACACGTTATTTGGGCCCAAAAAGTCGATTTGTGCATGCATCTTCGATAACAGTTTATATCCCAAATTTTTCCTAAAAACACCTAAAAATCGAGTTTTTTGGGTCTCAGAAGCGATTTGTACATGTCTACACTGCGCTAGAAAATTTTCAATTTTCAGGCAAAAATTTTTTTAAAAGACGTTTTTTGGGCCCAAAAAGTCGATTTGTGCATGCATCTTCGATACCCGTTTATATCCCAAATTTAGCCTAAAAACATCAAAAAATCGAGTTTTTTTGGTTACAGAAGCGATTTGTACATGTCTACACTGTGCTAAAAAAAAATTCAATTTTCAGGCAAAAAAAAAATTTAAACACGTTTTTTGGGCCCAAAAAGTCGATTTGTGCATGCATCTTCGATACCCGTTTATATCCCAAATTTAGCCTAAAAACACCAAAAAATCGAGTTTTTTGGGTCTCAGAAGCGATTTGTACATGTTTACACTGTGCTAGAAAATTTTCAATTTTCAGGCAAAAATTTTTTTAAAACACGTTTTTTGGGCCCATAAAGTCGATTTGTGCATGCATCTTCGATACCCGTTTGTATCCCAAATTTAGCCTAAAACATCAAAAAATCGAGTTTTTTGGGTCTCAGAAGCGATTTGTACATGTCTACACTGTGCTAGAAAATTTTCAATTTTCAGGCAAAAAAAAATTTAAAAGACGTTTTTTGGGCTCAAAAAGTCGATTTGTGCATGCATCTTCGATACCCGTTTATATCCCAAATTTAGCCTAATAACACCGAAAAATCGAGTTTTTTGGGTCTCAGAAGCGATTTGTACATGTTTACACTGTGCTAGAAAATTTTCAATTTTCAGGCAAAAAAAATATTAAAACACGTTTTTTGGGCCCAAAAAGTCGATTTGTGCATGCATCTTCGATACCCGTTTGTATCCCAAATTTAGCCTAAAAACATCAAAAAATCGATTTTTTTGTGTCTCAGGAGCGATTCGTACATGTTTACACTGTGCTAGAAAGTTTCAATTTTCAGGCAAAAAAAATGCAAAAACACGTCTTTTGGGCCCAAAAAGTCGATTTGTGCATGCATCTTCGATACCAGTTGATATCCCAAATTTAGCCTAAAAACATCGAAAAATCGAGTTTTTTTGGTCACTGAATCGATTTGTACATGTCTACACTGTGCTAAAAAGAATTCAATTTTCAAGCAAAAAAAAAATTTAAACACGTTTTTTGGTCCCAAAAAGTCGATTTGTGCATGCATCTTCGATACCCGTTTATATCCCAAATTTAGCCTAAAAACACCGAAAAATCGAGTTTTTTTGGTCTCAGGAGCGATTTGTACATGTTTACACTGTGCTCGAAAAATTTCAATTTTCAGGCAAAAAAAATGCTAAAACACGTTTTTTGGGCCCAAAAAGTCGATTTGTGCATGTATCTTCGATACCCGTTTATATCCCAAATTTAGCCGAAACACACCGAAAAATCGAGTTTTTTGGGTCTCAGAAGCGATTTGTACTGTGCTAGAAAATTTTCAATTTTCAGGCAAAAATAATGCTAAAACACGTTTTTTTGGCCCAAAAAGTCGATTTGTGCATGCATCTTCGATACCCGTTTATATCCCAAATTTAGCCTATAAACACCGAAAAATCGAGTTTTTTGGGTCTCAGAAGCGATTTGTACATGTCTACACTGTGCTAGAAAATTTTCAATTATCAGGCAAAAAAAATGCTAAAACACGTTGTTTGGGCCCAAAAAGTCGATTTGTGCATGCATCTTCGATACCCGTTTATATCCCAAATTTAGCCTAAAAACACCGAAAAATCGAGTTTTTTGAGTCTCAGAATCGATTTGACTGTGCTAGAAAATTTTCAATTTTCAGGCAAAAAAAATGCTAAAACACGTTTTTTTGGCCCAAAAAGTCGATTTGTGCAAGCATCTTCGATACCCGTTTATATCCCAAATTAAGCCTAAAAACACCGAATAATCGAGTTTTTTGGGTCTCAGAAGCGATTTGTACATGTCTACACTGTGCTAGAAAATTTTCTATTTTCAGGCAAAAAAAATGCTAAAATACATTATTTGGGCCCAAAAAGTCGATTTGTGCATGCATCTTCGATACCAGTTTATATCCCAAATTTTTCCTAAAAACACCTAAAAATCGAGTTTTTTGGGTCTCAGAAGCGATTTGTACATGTCTACACTGTGCTAGAAAAAAATTCAATTTTCAGGCAAAAAAAAATTTTAAACACGTTTTTTGGGCCCAAAACGTCGATTTGTGCATGCATCTTCGATACCCGTTTATATCCCAAATTTAGCCTAAAAACACCGAAAAATCGAGTTTTTTGGGTCTCAGAAGCGATTTGTACATGTTTACACTGTGCTAGAAAATTTTCAATTTTCAGGCAAAAAAAATTTTAAAACACGTTTTTTGGGCCCATAAAGTCGATTTGTGCATGCATCTTCGATACCCGTTTATATCCCAAATTTAGCCTAATAACACCGAAAAATCGAGTTTTTTGGGTCTCAGAAGCGATTTGTACATTTCTACTCTGTGCTAGAAAATTTTCAATTTTCAGGCAAAAAAAAATTTAAAAGACGATTTTTGGGCCCAAAAAGTCGATTTGTGCATGCATCTTCGATACCCGTTTGTATCCCAAATTTAGCCTAAAAACATCAAAAAATCGATTTTTTTGTGTCTCAGGAGCGATTCGTACATGTTTACACTGTGCTAGAAAAGTTTCAATTTTCAGGCAAAAAAAATGCAAAAACACGTTTTTTGGCCCAAAAAGTCGATTTGTGCATGCATCTTCGATACCCGTTTATATCCCAAATTTAGCCTAAAAACACCGAAAAATCGAGTTTTTTGGGTCTCAGAAGCGATTTGTACATGTCTACACTGTGCTAAAAAAAATTCAATTTTCAATCAAAAAAAAAATTTAAACACGTTTTTTGGGCCCAAAAAGTCGATTTGTGCATGCATCTTCGATACCCGTTTATATCCCAAATTTAGCCTAAAAACACCGAAAAATCGAGTTTTTTTGGTCTCAGGAGCGATTTGTACATGTTTACACTGTGCTCGAAAAATTTCAATTTTCAGGCAAAAAAAATGCTAAAACACGTTTTTTGGGCCCAAAAAGTCGATTTGTTCATGTATCTTCGATACCCGTTTATATCCCAAATTTAGCTTAAAAACACCGAAAAATCGAGTTTTTTGAGTCTCAGAAGCGATTTGTACTGTGCTAGAAAATTTTCAATTTTCAGGCAAAAATAATGCTAAAACACGTTTTTTTGGCCCAAAAAGTCGATTTGTGCATGCATCTTCGATACCCGTTTATATTCCAAATTTAGCCTAAAAACACCGAAAAATCGAGTTTTTTGGGTCTCAGAAGCGATTTGTACATGTCTACACTGTGCTAGAAAATTTTGAATTATCAGGCAAAAAAAATGCTAAAACACGTTGTTTGGGCCCAAAAAGTCGATTTGTGCATGCATCTTCGATACCCGTTTATATCCCAAATTTAGCCTAAAAACACCGAAAAATCGAGTTTTTTGAGTCTCAGAATCGATTTGACTGTGCTAGAAAATTTTCAATTTTCAGGCAAAAAAAATGCTAAAACACGTTTATTGGGCCCAAAAAGTCGATTTGTGCATGCATCTTCGATACCCGTTTATATCCCAAATTTAGCCTAAAAACATCGAATAATCGAGTTCTTTGGGTCTCAGAAGCGATTTGTACATGTCTACACTGTGCTAGAAAATTTTCAATTTTCAGGCAAAAAAAATGCTAAAACACGTTATTTGGGCCCAAAAAGTCGATTTGTGCATGCATCTTCGATAACAGTTTATATCCCAAATTTTTCCTAAAAACACCGAAAAATCGAGTTTTTTTGGTCTCAGAAGCGATTTGTACATGTCTACACTGCGCTAGAAAATTTTCAATTTTCAGGCAAAAAAATTTTTAAAAGACGTTTATATCCTAAATTTAGCCTTATAACACCGAAAAATCGAGTTTTTTGAGTCTCAGAAGCGATTTGTACTGTGCTAGACAAATTTCAATTTTCACGCAAAAATAATGCTAAAACACGTTTTTTTGGCCCAAAAAGTCGATTTGTGCATGCATCTTCGATACCCGTTTATATCCCAAATTTAGCCTAAAAACACCGAAAAATCGAGTTTTTTGGGTCTCAGAAGCGATTTGTACATGTTTACACTGTGCTAGAAAATTTTCAATTTTCAGGCAAAATTTTTTTTAAAACACGTTTTTTGGGCCCATAAAGTCGATTTGTGCATGCATCTTCGATACCCGTTTATATCCCAAATTTAGCCTAATAACACCGAAAAATCGAGTTTTTTGGGTCTCAGAAGCGATTTGTACATGTCTACTCTGTGCTAGAAAATGTTCAATTTTCAGGCAAAAAAAATGCTAAAACACGTTTTTCGGGCCCAAAAAGTCGATTTGTGCATGCATCTTCGATACCAGTTGATATCCCAAATTTAGCCTAAAAACATCGAAAAATCGAGTTTTTTTGGTCACAGAAGCGATTTGTACATGTCTACACTGTGCTAAAAAAAATTCAATTTTCAGGCAAAAACAAATTTAAACGCGTTTTTTGGGCCCAAAAAGTCGATTTGTGCATGCATCTTCGATACCCGTTTATATCCCAAATTTAGCCTAAAAACACCGAAAAATCGAGTTTTTTTGGTCTCAGGAGCGATTTGTACATGTTTACACTGTGCTCGAAAAATTTCAATTTTCAGGCAAAAAAAATGCTAAAACACGTTTTTTGGGCCCAAAAAGTCGATTTGTGCATGTATCTTCGATACCCGTTTATATCCCAAATTTAGCCTAAAAACACCGAAAAATCGAGTTTTTTGGGTCTCAGAGGCGATTTGTACTGTGCTAGAAAAATTTCAATTTTCAGGCAAAAATAATGCTAAAACACGTTTTTTTGGCCCAAAAAGTCGATTTGTGCATGCATCTTCGATACCCGTTTATATCCCAAATTTTGCCTAAAAACACCGAAAAATCGAGTTTTTTTGGTCTCAGATGCGATTTGTACATGTCTACACTGTGCTAGAAAATTTTCAATTTTCAGGGAAAAAAAAAATTAAAAGACGTTTTTTGGGCCCAAAAAGTCGATTTGTGCATGCATCTTCGATACCCGTTTATATCCCAAATTTTGCCTAAAAACACCTAAAATCGATTTTTTTGTGTCTCAGGAGCAATTCGTACATGTTTACACTGCGCTAGATAAATTTCCATTTTCAGGCAAAAAAAATGCTAAAACACGTTTTTTGGGCCCAAAAAGTCGATTTGTGCATGCATCTTCGATACCCGTTTATATTCCAAAATTAGCCTAAAAACACCGAAAAATCGAGTTTTTTGGGACTCAGAAGCGATTTGTACATGTTTACACTGTGCTAGAAAATTTTCAATTTTCCGGCAAAAAAATATTTAAAACACGTTTTTTGGGCCCATAAAGTCGATTTGTGCATGCATCTTCGATACCCGAATTTAGCCTAAAAACACCGAAAAATCGAGTTTTTTGGGTCTCAGAAGCGATTTGTACATGTCTACACTGTGCTAGAAAATTTTCAATTTTCAGGCAAAAAAAATTTAAAACACGTTTTTTGGGCCCAAAAAGTCGATTTGTGCATGCATCTTCAATAGCCGTTTATATCCCAAATTTAGCCTAAAAACACCGAAAAATCGAGTTTTTTGAGTCTCAGAAGCGATTTGACTGTGCTAGAAAATTTTCATTTTTCATGCAAAAAAAATGCTAAAACACGTTTTTTGGGCCCAAAAAGTCGATTTGTGCATGCATCTTCGATACCCGTTTATATCCCAAATTTAGCCTAAAAACACCGAAAAACCTAGTTTTTTGGTCTCAGAAGCGATTTGTACATGTCTACACTGTGCTAGAAAAATTTCAATTTTCAGGCAAAAAAAATGCTAAAACATGTTTTTTGGGCCCAAAAAGTCGATTTGTGCATGTATCTTCGATACCCGTTTACATTCCAAATTTTGCTTAAAAACACCGAAAAATCGAGATTTTTGGGGCTCAGAAGCGATTTGTACATGTTTACACTGTGCTAGAAAAATTTCAATTTTCAGGCAAAAAAAATGCTAAAACACGTTTTTTGGGCCTAAAAAGTCGATTTCTGCATGCATCTTCGATACCCGTTTATATCCCAAATTTAGCCTAAAACACCGAAAAATCGAGTTTTTTGGGTCTCAGAAGCGATTTGTATATGTCTACACTGTGCTAGAAAATTTTCAATTTTCAGGCAAAAAAAAATTTAAAACACGTTTTTTGGGCCCATAAAGTCGATTTGTGCATGCATCTTCGATACCCGTTTGTATCCCAAATTTAGCCTAAAAACACCGAAAAATCGAGTTTTTTGGGTCTCAGAAGCGATTTGTACATATCTACACTGTGCTAGAAAATTTTCAATTTTCAGGCAAAAAAAAAATTAAAAGACGTTTTTTGGGCCCAAAAAGTCGATTTGTGGAAGCATCTTCGATACCCGTTTATATCCCAAATTTAGCCTAAAAACACCGAAAAATCGAGTTTTTTGTGTCTCAGGAGCGATTTGTACATGTCTACACTGTGCTAGAAAATTTTCAGTTTTCAGGCAAAAAAATATTTAAAACACGTTTTTTGGGCCCAAAAAGTCGATTTGTGCATGCATCTTCGATACCCGTTTATATCCCAAATTTAGCCTAAAAACACCGAAAAATAGAGTTTTTTGGGTCTCAGGAGCGATTTGTACATGTTTACACTGTGCTCGAAAATTTTCAATTTTCAGGCAAAAAAAATGCTAAAACACGTTTTTGGGGCCCATAAAGTCGATTTGTGCATGCATCTTCGATAGCCGTTTATATCCCAAATTTAGCTTAAAAACACCGAAAAATCGAGTTTTTTGGCTCTCAGAGGCGATTTGTACTGTGCTAGAAAAATTTCAATTTTCAGGCAAAAATAATGCTAAAACACGTTTTTTTGGCCCAAAAAGTCGATTTGTGCATGCATCTTCGATACCCGTTTATATCCCAAATTTAGCCTAAAAACACCGAAAAATCGAGTTTTTTGGGTCTCAGAAGCGATTTGTACATGTTTACACTGTGCTAGAAAATTTTCAATTTTCAGGCAAAAAAAAAATTAAAAGACGTTTTTTGGGCCCAAAAAGTCGATTTGTGCATGCATCTTCGATACCCGTTTATATCCCAAATTTTCCCTAAAAACACCTAAAAATCGAGTTTTTTGGGTCTCAGAAGCGATTTGTACATGTCTACACTGTGCTAGAAAATTTTCAATTTTCAGGCAAAAAAAAATTTAAAAGACGTTTTTTGGGCTCAAAAAGTCGATTTGTGCATGCATCTTCGATACCAGTTTATATCCCAAATTTAGCCTAAGAACACTGAAAAATCGATTTTTTTGTGTCTCAGGAGCAATTCGTACATGTTTACACTGCGCTAGAAAAATTTCCATTTTCAGGCAAAAAAAATGCTAAAACACGTTTTTTGGGCCCAAAAAGTCGATTTGTGCATGCATCTTCGATACCCATTTATATCCCAAATTTTTCCTAAAAACACCGAAAAATCGAGTTTTTTTGGTCTCAGAAGCAATTTGTACATGTTTACACTGTGCTCGAAAATTTTCAATTTTCAGGCCAAAAAAATGCTAAAACACGTTTTTTGGGCCCAAAAAGTCGATTTGTGCATGCATCTTCGATACCCGTTTATATCCCAAAATTAGCCTAAAAACACCGAAAAATCGAGTTTTTTGGGACTCAGAAGCGATTTGTACATGTTTACACTGTGCTAGAAAATTTTCAATTTTCCGGCAAAAAAAATTTTAAAACACGTTTTTTGGGCCCATAAAGTCGATTTGTGCATGCATCTTCGATACCCGAATTTAGCCTAAAAACACCGAAAAATCGAGTTTTTGGGGTCTCAGTAGCGATTTTTACATGTCTACACTGTGCTAGAAAATTTTCAATTTTCAGGCAAAAAAAATTTAAAACACGTTTTTTGGGCCCAAAAAGTCGATTTGTGCATGCATCTTCGATAGCCGTTTATATCCCAAATTTAGCCTAAAAACACCGAAAAATCAAGTTTTTTGAGTCTCAGAAGCGATTTGACTGTGCTAGAAAATTTTCAATTTTCAGGCAAAAAAAATGCTAAAACACGTTTTTTGGGCCCAAAAAGTCGATTTGTGCATGCATCTTCGATACCCGAATTTAGCCTAAAAACACCGAAAAATCGAGTTTTTTGGGTCTCAGAAGCGATTTGTACATGTCTACACTGTGCTAGAAAATTTTCAATTTTCTGGCAAAAAAAATTTAAAACACGTTTTTTGGGCCCAAAAAGTCGATTTGTGCATGCATCTTCGATAGCCGTTTATATCCCAAATTTAGCTTAAAAACACCGAAAAATCGAGTTTTTTGGCTCTCAGAGGCGATTTGTACTGTGCTAGAAAAATTTCAATTTTCAGGCAAAAATAATGCTAAAACACGTTTTTTTGGCCCAAAAAGTCGATTTGTGCATGCATCTTCGATACCCGTTTATATCCCAAATTTAGCCTAAAAACACCGAAAAATCGAGTTTTTTGGGTCTCAGAAGCGATTTGTACATGTTTACACTGTGCTAGAAAATTTTCAATTTTCAGGCAAAAAAAAAATTAAAAAACGTTTTTTGGGCCCAAAAAGTCGATTTGTGCATGCATCTTCGATACCCGTTTATATCCCAAATTTTCCCTAAAAACACCTAAAAATCGAGTTTTTTGGGTCTCAGAAGCGATTTGTACATGTCTACACTGTGCTAGAAAATTTTCAATTTTCAGGCAAAAAAAAATTTAAAAGAAGTTTTTTGGGCTCAAAAAGTCGATTTGTGCATGCATCTTCGATACCAGTTTATATCCCAAATTTAGCCTAAGAACACTGAAAAATCGATTTTTTTGTGTCTCAGGAGCAATTCGTACATGTTTACACTGCGCTAGAAAAATTTCCATTTTCAGGCAAAAAAAATGCTAAAACACGTTTTTTGGGCCCAAAAAGTCGATTTGTGCATGCATCTTCGATACCCATTTATATCCCAAATTTTTCCTAAAAACACCGAAAAATCGAGTTTTTTTGGTCTCAGAAGCAATTTGTACATGTTTACACTGTGCTCGAAAATTTTCAATTTTCAGGCCAAAAAAATGCTAAAACACGTTTTTTGGGCCCAAAAAGTCGATTTGTGCATGCATCTTCGATACCCGTTTATATCCCAAAATTTGCCTAAAAACACCGAAAAATTGAGTTTTTTGGGACTCAGAAGCGATTTGTACATGTTTACACTGTGCTAGAAAATTTTCAATTTTCCGGCAAAAAAAATTTTAAAACACGTTTTTTGGGCCCATAAAGTCGATTTGTGCATGCATCTTCGATACCCGAATTTAGCCTAAAAACACCGAAAAATCGAGTTTTTGGGGTCTCAGTAGCGATTTTTACATGTCTACACTGTGCTAGAAAATTTTCAATTTTCAGGCAAAAAAAATTTAAAACACGTTTTTTGGGCCCAAAAAGTCGATTTGTGCATGCATCTTCGATAGCCGTTTATATCCCAAATTTAGCCTAAAAACACCGAAAAATCAAGTTTTTTGAGTCTCAGAAGCGATTTGACTGTGCTAGAAAATTTTCAATTTTCAGGCAAAAAAAATGCTAAAACACGTTTTTTGGGCCCAAAAACTCGATTTGTGCATGCATCTTCGATACCCGAATTTAGCCTAAAAACACCGAAAAATCGAGTTTTTTGGGTCTCAGAAGCGATTTGTACATGTCTACACTGTGCTAGAAAATTTTCAATTTTCTGGCAAAAAAAATTTAAAACACGTTTTTTGGGCCCAAAAAGTCGATTTGTGCATGCATCTTCGATAGCCGTTTATATCCCAAATTTAGCTTAAAAACACCGAAAAATCGAGTTTTTTGGCTCTCAGAGGCGATTTGTACTGTGCTAGAAAAATTTCAATTTTCAGGCAAAAATAATGCTAAAACACGTTTTTTTGGCCCAAAAAGTCGATTTGTGCATGCATCTTCGATACCCGTTTATATCCCAAATTTAGCCTAAAAACACCGAAAAATCGAGTTTTTTGGGTCTCAGAAGCGATTTGTACATGTTTACACTGTGCTAGAAAATTTTCAATTTTCAGGCAAAAAAAAAATTAAAAAACGTTTTTTGGGCCCAAAAAGTCGATTTGTGCATGCATCTTCGATACCCGTTTATATCCCAAATTTTCCCTAAAAACACCTAAAAATCGAGTTTTTTGGGTCTCAGAAGCGATTTGTACATGTCTACACTGTGCTAGAAAATTTTCAATTTTCAGGCAAAAAAAAATTTAAAAGAAGTTTTTTGGGCTCAAAAAGTCGATTTGTGCATGCATCTTCGATACCAGTTTATATCCCAAATTTAGCCTAAGAACACTGAAAAATCGATTTTTTTGTGTCTCAGGAGCAATTCGTACATGTTTACACTGCGCTAGAAAAATTTCCATTTTCAGGCAAAAAAAATGCTAAAACACGTTTTTTGGGCCCAAAAAGTCGATTTGTGCATGCATCTTCGATACCCATTTATATCCCAAATTTTTCCTAAAAACACCGAAAAATCGAGTTTTTTTGGTCTCAGAAGCAATTTGTACATGTTTACACTGTGCTCGAAAATTTTCAATTTTCAGGCCAAAAAAATGCTAAAACACGTTTTTTGGGCCCAAAAAGTCGATTTGTGCATGCATCTTCGATACCCGTTTATATCCCAAAATTTGCCTAAAAACACCGAAAAATTGAGTTTTTTGGGACTCAGAAGCGATTTGTACATGTTTACACTGTGCTAGAAAATTTTCAATTTTCCGGCAAAAAAAATTTTAAAACACGTTTTTTGGGCCCATAAAGTCGATTTGTGCATGCATCTTCGATACCCGAATTTAGCCTAAAAACACCGAAAAATCGAGTTTTTGGGGTCTCAGTAGCGATTTTTACATGTCTACACTGTGCTAGAAAATTTTCAATTTTCAGGCAAAAAAAATTTAAAACACGTTTTTTGGGCCCAAAAAGTCGATTTGTGCATGCATCTTCGATAGCCGTTTATATCCCAAATTTAGCCTAAAAACACCGAAAAATCAAGTTTTTTGAGTCTCAGAAGCGATTTGACTGTGCTAGAAAATTTTCAATTTTCAGGCAAAAAAAATGCTAAAACACGTTTTTTGGGCCCAAAAAGTCGATTTGTGCATGCATCTTCGATACCCGTTTATATCCCAAATTTAGCCTAAAAACACCGAAAAACCTAGTTTTTTGGTCTCAGAAGCGATTTGTACATGTCTACACTGTGCTAGAAAAATTTCAATTTTCAGGCAAAAAAAATGCTAAAACATGTTTTTTGGGCCCAAAAAGTCGATTTGTGCATGTATCTTCTATACCCGTTTATATTCCAAATTTTGCTTAAAAACACCGAAAAATCGAGATTTTTGGGGCTCAGAAGCGATTTGTACATGTTTATACTGTGCTCGAAAATTTTCAATTTTCAGGCAAAAAAAATGCTAAAACACGTTTTTTGGGCCCAAAAAGTCGATTTGTGCATGCATCTTCGATACCAGTTTATATCCCAAATATAGCCTAAAAACACCGAAACATCGAGTTTTTTGGGTCTCAAAGCGATTTGTACATGTCTACACTGTGCTAGAAAATTTTCAGTTTTCAGGCAAAAAAATATTTAAAACACGTTTTTTGGGCCCAAAAAGTCGATTTCTGCATGCATCTTCGATACCCGTTTATATCCCAAATTTAGCCTAAAAACACCGAAAAATAGAGTTTTTTGGGTCTCAGGAGCGATTTGTACATGTTTACACTGTGCTCGAAAATTTTCAATTTTCAGGCAAAAAAAATGCTAAAACACGTTGTTTGGGCCCAAAAAGTCGATTTGTGCATGCATCTTTGATACCCGTTTATATCCCAAATTTAGCCTAAAAACACCGACAAATCGAGTTTTTTGGGTCTCAGAAGCGATTTGTACATGTTTACACTGTGCTAGAAAAATTTCAATTTTCAAGCAAAAAAAATGCTAAAATACGTTTTTGGGGCCCAAAAAGTCGATTTGTGCATGGATCTTCGATACCCGTTTATATCCCAAATTTAGCCTAAAAACATCGAAAAATCGAGTTTTTTTGGTCACAGAAGCGATTTGTACATGCCTACACTGTGCTAAAAAAAATTCAATTTTCAGGCAAAAAAAATTTTTAAACACGTTTTTTGGGCCCAAAAAGTCGATTTGTGCATGCATCTTCGATACCCGTTTATATCCCAAATTTAGCCTAAATACACCGAAAAATCGAGTTTTTTGGGTCTCAGGAGCGATTTGTACATGTTTACACTGTGCTCGAAAAATTTTCAATTTTCAGGCAAAAAAAATGCTAAAACACGTTTTTTGGGCCCAAAAAGTCGATTTGTGCATGTATCTTCGATACCCGTTTATATCCGAAATTTAGCCTAAGAACACCGAAAAATCGAGTTTTTTGGGTCTCAGAAGCGATTTGTACTGTGCTAGAAAAATTTCAATTTTCAGGCAAAAATAATGCTAAAAGACGTTTTTTGGGCCCAAAATGTCTATTTGTGCATGCATCTTCGATACCCGTTGATATCCCAAATTTAGCCTAAAAACATCGAAAAATCGAGTTTTTTGGGTCTCAGAAGCGATTTGTACATGTCTACACTGTGCTAAAAAAAAATCAATTTTCAGGCAAAAAAAAATTTTAAACACGTTTTTTGGCCCAAAAAGTCGATTTGTGCATGCATCTTCGATACCCGTTTATATCCCAAAATTAGCCGAAACACACCGAAAAATCGAGTTTTTTGGTCTCAGAAGCGATTTGTACATGTTTACACTGTGCTAGAAAATTTTCAATTTTCAGGCAAAAAAAAATTTAAAAGACGATTTTTGGGCCCAAAAAGTCGATTTGTGCATGCATCTTCGATACCCGTTTATATCCCAAATTTAGCCTAAAAACATAAAAAAATCGAGTTTTTTGGGTCTCAGGAGCGATTTGTACATGTCTACACTGTGCTAAAAAAAATTCAATTTTCAGGCAAAAAAAAAATTTAAACACGTTTTTTGGGCCCAAAAAGTCGATTTGTGCATGAATCTTCGATACCCGTTTATATCCCAAATTTAGCCTAAAAACACCGAAAAATCGAGTTTTTTGGGTCTCAGAAGCAATTTGTACATGTTTACACTGTGCTCGAAAATTTTCAATTT
This sequence comes from Petrolisthes manimaculis, assembly GCA_034508575.1. Taxonomy (NCBI): domain Eukaryota; kingdom Metazoa; phylum Arthropoda; class Malacostraca; order Decapoda; family Porcellanidae; genus Petrolisthes; species Petrolisthes manimaculis. Next base: position 2,054,659 of record JAWZYT010003745.1, on the reverse strand, counting down.
TCAGGCCAAAAAAATGCTAAAACACGTTTTTTGGGCCCAAAAAGTCGATTTGTGCATGCATCTTCGATACCCATTTATATGCCAAAATTAGCCTAAAAACACCGAAAAATCGAGTTTTTTGGTCTCAGAAGCGATTTGTACATGTTTACACTATGCTAGAAAATTTTCAATTTTCCGGCAAAAAAAATTTTAAAACACGTTTTTTGGGCCCATAAAGTCGATTTGTGCATGCATCTTCGATAGCCGTTTATATCCCAAATTTAGCCTAAAAACACCGAAAAATCGAGTTTTTTGAGTCTCAGAAGCGATTTGACTGTGCTAGAAAATTTTCAATTTTCAGGCAAAAAAAATGCTAAAACACGTTTTTTGGGCCCAAAAAGTCGATTTGTGCATGCATCTTCGATACCCGTTTATATCCCAAATTTAGCCTAAAAACACCGAAAAATCGAGTTTTTTGGGTCTCAGAAGCGATTTGTACATGTCTACACTGTGCTAGAAAATTTTCAATTTTCAGGCAAAAAAAATTTAAAACACGTTTTTTTGGCCCAAAAAGTCGATTTGTGCATGCATCTTCGATAGCCGTTTATATCCCAAATTTAGCCTAAAAACACCGAAAAATCGAGTTTTTTGAGTCTCAGAAGCGATTTGACTGTGCTAGAAAATTTTCAATTTTCAGGCAAAAAAAATGCTAAAACACGTTTTTTGGGCCCAAAAAGTCGATTTGTGCATGCATCTTCGATACCTGTTTATATCCCAAATTTAGCCTAAAAACACCGAAAAATCTAGTTTTTTGGTCTCAGAAGCGATTTGTACATGTCTACACTGTGCTAGAAAATTTTCAATTTTCAGGCAAAAAAAATGCTAAAACATGTTTTTTGGGCCCAAAAAGTCGATTTGTGCATGTATCTTCGATACCCGTTTATATTCCAAATTTTGCTTAAAAACACCGAAAAATCGAGATTTTTGGGGCTCAGAAGCGATTTGTACATGTTTACACTGTGCTAGAAAAATTTCAATTTTCAGGCAAAAAAAATGCTAAAACACGTTTTTTGGGCCCAAAAAGTCGATTTGTGATTGCATCTTCGATACCCGTTTATATCCCAAATTTAGCCTAAAACACCGAAAAATCGAGTTTTTTGGGTCCCAGAAGCGATTTGTACATGTCTACACTGTGCTAGAAAATTTTCAATTTTCAGGCAAAAAAAAATTTAAAACACGTTTTTTGGGCCCAAAAAGTCGATTTGTGCATGCATCTTCGATACCCGTTTGTATCCCAAATTTAGCCTAATAACACCGAAAAATCGAGTTTTTTGGGTCTCAGAAGCGATTTGTACATGTCTACACTGTGCTAGAAAATTTTCAATTTTCAGGCAAAAAAAAATTTAAAACACGTTTTTTGGGCCCAAAAAGTCGATTTGTGCATGCATCTTCGATACCCGTTTATATCCCAAATTTAGCCTAAAGACTCCGAAAAATCGAGTTTTTTGGGTCTCAGAAGCGATTTGTACATGTTTACACTGTGCTAGAAAAATTTCAATTTTCAGGCAAAAAAATGCTAAAACACGTTTTTTGGGCCCAAAAAGTCGATTTGTGCATGCATCTTCGATACCCGTTTATATCCCAAATTTAGCCTAAAAACATCGAAAAATCGAGTTTTTTTGGTCTCAGAAAAGATTTGTACATGTCTACATTGTGCTAAAAAAAAATCAATTTTCAGGCAAAAAATGTTTTTAAACACGTTTTTTGGGCCCAAAAAGTCGATTTGTGCATGCATCTTCGATACCCGTTTATATCCCAAATTTAGCCTAAAAACGCCGAAAAATCGAGTTTTTTTGGGCTCAGAAGCGATTTGTACATGTCTACACTGTACTAGAAAAATTTCAATTTTCAGGCAAAAAAAATGCTAAAACACGTTTTTTGGGCCCAAAAAGTCGATTTGTGCATGCATCTTCGATACCCGTTTATATCCCAAATTTAGCCTAAAAACACCGAAAAATCGAGTTTTTTGGGTCTCAGGAGCGATTTGTACATGTTTACACTGTGCTCGAAAAATTTCAATTTTCAGGCAAAAAAAATGCTAAAACACGTTTTTTGGGCCCAAAAAGTCGATTTGTACATGCATCTTTGATACCCGTTTATATCCCAAATTTAGCCGAAACACACCGAAAAATCGAGTTTTTTTGGTCTCAGAAGCGATTTGTACATGTTTACACTGTGCTAGAAAAATTTCAATTGTCAGGCAAAAATATTTTAAAACACGTTTTTTGGGCCCAAAAAGTCGATTTGTGCATGCATCTTCGATACCCGTTTATATCCCAAATTTAGCCGAAACACACCGAAAAATCGAGTTGTTTTGGTCTCAGATGCGATTTGTACATGTCTACACTGTGCTAGAAAAATTTCAATTTTCAGGCAAAAAAAATGCTAAAACACGTTTTTTGGGCCCAAAAAGTCGATTTGTGCATGCATCTTCGATACCCATTTATATCCCAAATTTAGCCGAAACACACCGAAAAATCGAGTTTTTTGGGTCTCAGATGCGATTTGTACATGTCTACACTGTGCTAGAAAATTTTCTATTTTCAGGCAAAAAAAAATTTTAAACACGTTTTTTGGGCCCAAAAAGTCGATTTGTGCATGCATCTTCGATACCCGTTTATATCCCAAATTTAGCCTAAAAACACCGAAAAATCTAGTTTTTTGGGTCTCTGGAGCAATTTGTACATGTTTACACTATGCTCGAAAAATTTCAATTTTCAGTCAAAAAAAATGCTAAAACACGTTTTTTGGGCCCAAAAAGTCGATTTGTGCAGGCATCTTTGATACCCGTTTATATCCCAAATTTAGCCGAAACACACCGAAAAATCGAGTTATTTTGGTCTCAGAAGCGATTTGTACATGTTTACACTGTGCTAGAAAAATTTCAATTGTCAGGCAAAAATATTTTTAAACACGTTTTTTGGGCCCAAAAAGTCGATTTGTGCATGCATCTTCGATACCCGTTTATATCCCAAATTTTGCCTAAAAACACCGAAAAATCGAGTTTTTTGGGTCTCAGATTCGATTTGTACATGTCTACACTGTGCTAGAAAATTTTCAATTTTCAGGCAAAAAAAAATTTAAAAGACGTTTTTTGGGCCCAAAAAGTCGATTTGTGCATGCATCTTCGATACCCGTTTGTATCCCAAATTTAGCCTAAAACATAAAAAAATCGAGTTTCTTGGGTCTCAGGAGCGATTCGTACATGTTTACACTGTGCTAGAAAATTTTCAATTTTCAGGCAAAAAAAATGCTAAAACACGTTTTTTGGGCCCAAAAAGTCGATTTGTGCATGCATCTTCGATACCCGTTTATATCCCAAATTTTACCTAAAAACACCTAAAAATCGAGTTTTTTGGGTCTCAGAAGCGATTTGTACATGTCTACACTGTGCTAGAAAATTTTCAATTTTCAGGCAAAAAAAAATTTAAAACACGTTTTTTGGGCCCAAAAAGTCGATTTGTGCATGCATCTTCGATACCCGTCTATATCCCAAATTTAGCCTAAGAACACTGAAAAATCGAGTTTTTTTGTGTCTCAGGAGCGATTCGTACATGTTTACACTGTGCTAGAAAAATTTCAATTTTCAGGCAAAATTTTTTAAAACACGTTTATTGGGCCCAAAAAGTCGATTTGTGCATGCATCTTCTATAACCGTTTATATCCCAAATTTAGCCTAAAAACACCGAAAAATCGAGTTTTTTGGGTCTCAGGAGAGATTTGTATATGTTTACATTGTACTAGAAAATTTTCAATTTTCAGGCAAAAAAAATGCTAAAACACGTTTTTTGGGTCCAAAAAGTCGATTTGTGCATGCATCTTCGATACCCGTTTATATCCCAAATTTAGCCTAAAAACACCCAAAAATCGAGTTTTTTTGGGCTCAGAAGCGATTTGTACATGTCTACACTGTGCTAGAAAATTTTCAATTTTCAGGCAAAAAAAATGCTAAAACACGTTTTTTGGGCCCAAAAAGTCGATTTGTGCATGCATCTTCGATACCCGTTTATATCCCAAATTTAGCCGAAACACACCGAAAAATCGAGTTTTTTTGGTCTCAGAAGCGATTTGTTCATGTTTACACTGTGCTAGAAAAATTTCAATTTTAGGCAAAAAAATTTTAAAACACGTTTTTTGGGCACAAAAAGTCGATTTGTGCATGCATCTTCGATACCCGTTTATATCCCAAATTTAGCCTAAAAACACCTAAAAATCGAGTTTTTTGGTCTCAGAAGCGATTTGTACATGTTTTCACTGTGCTAGAAAAATTTCAATTTTCAGGCAAAAAAAAATTAAAACACGTTTTTTGGGCCCAAAAAGTCGATTTGTGCATGCATCTTCGATACCCGTTTGTATCCCAAATTTAGCCAAAAAACATAAAAAAATCGAGGTTTTTGGGTCTCAGGTGCTATTCGTACATGTTTACACTGTGCTAGAAAATTTTCAATTTCCAGGCAAAAAAAATGCTAAAACACGTTTTTTGGGCCCAATAAGTCGATTTGTGATGCATCTTCGATACCCGTTTATATCCCAAATTTAGCCTAAAAACGCCGAAAAATCGAGTTTTTTTGGGCTCAGAAGCGATTTGTACATGTCTACACTGTGCTAGAAAATTTTCAATTTTCAGGCAAAAAAATGCTAAAACACGTTTTTTGGGCCCAAAAAGTCGATTTGTGCATGCATCTTCGATACCCGTTTATATCCCAAATTTAGCCTAAAAACACCGAAAAATCGAGTTTTTTGGGTCTCAGGAGCGATTTGTACATGTTTACACTGTGCTAGAAAAATTTCAATTTTCAGGCAAAAAAAATGCAAAAACACTTTTTTTGGGCCCAAAAAGTCGATTTGTGCATGCATCTTCGATACCTGTTTATATCCCAAATTTAGCCGAAACACACCGAAAAATCGAGTTTTTTTTGTCTCAGATGCGATTTGTACATGTCTACACTGTGCTAGAAAAATTTCAATTTTCACGCAAAAAAAATGCTAAAACACGTTTTTTGGGCCCAAAAAGTCGATTTGTGCATGCATCTTCGATACCCATTTATATCCCAAATTTAGCCGAAACACACCAAAAAATCGAGTTTTTTGGGTCTCAGATGCGATTTGTACATGTCTACACTGTGCTAGAAAATTTTCTATTTTCAGGCAAAAAAAAATTTAAAAGACGTTTTTTGGGCCCAAAAAGTCGATTTGTGCATGCATCTTCGATACCCGTTTATATCCCAAATTTAGCCTAAAAACATAAAAAAATCGAGTTTTTTGGGTCTCAGGAGCGATTCGTACATGTTTACACTGTGCTAGAAAATTTTCAATTTTCAGGCAAAAAAAATGCTAAAACACGTTTTTTGGGCCCAAAAAGTCTATTTGTGCATGCATCTTCGATACCCGTTGATATCCCAAATTTAGCCTAAAAACATCGAAAAATCGAGTTTTTTTGGTCTCAGAAGCGATTTGTACATGTCTACACTGTGCTAAAAAAAATTCAATTTTCAGGCAAAAAAAAATTTTAAACACGTTTTTTGGGCCCAAAAAGTCGATTTGTGCATGCATCTTCGATACCCGTTTATATCCCAAATTTAGCCTAAAAACACCGAAAAATCTAGTTTTTTGGGTCTCAGGAGCGATTTGTACATGTTTACACTGTGCTAGAAAAATTTCAATTTTCAGGCAAAATTTTTTAAAACACGTTTATTGGGCCCAAAAAGTCGATTTGTGCATGCATCTTCTATAACCGTTTATATCCCAAATTTAGCCTAAAAACACCGAAAAATCGAGTTTTTTGGGTCTCAGGAGAGATTTGTATATGTTTACATTGTACTAGAAAATTTTCAATTTTCAGGCAAAAAAAATGCTAAAACACGTTTTTTGGGTCCAAAAAGTCGATTTGTGCATGCATCTTCGATACCCGTTTATATCCCAAATTTAGCCTAAAAACACCCAAAAATCGAGTTTTTTTGGGCTCAGAAGCGATTTGTACATGTCTACACTGTGCTAGAAAATTTTCAATTTTCAGGCAAAAAAAATGCTAAAACACGTTTTTTGGGCCCAAAAAGTCGATTTGTGCATGCATCTTCGATACCCGTTTATATCCCAAATTTAGCCGAAACACACCGAAAAATCGAGTTTTTTTGGTCTCAGAAGCGATTTGTTCATGTTTACACTGTGCTAGAAAAATTTCAATTTTAGGCAAAAAAATTTTAAAACACGTTTTTTGGGCACAAAAAGTCGATTTGTGCATGCATCTTCGATACCCGTTTATATCCCAAATTTAGCCTAAAAACACCTAAAAATCGAGTTTTTTGGTCTCAGAAGCGATTTGTACATGTTTTCACTGTGCTAGAAAAATTTCAATTTTCAGGCAAAAAAAAATTAAAACACGTTTTTTGGGCCCAAAAAGTCGATTTGTGCATGCATCTTCGATACCCGTTTGTATCCCAAATTTAGCCAAAAAACATAAAAAAATCGAGGTTTTTGGGTCTCAGGTGCTATTCGTACATGTTTACACTGTGCTAGAAAATTTTCAATTTCCAGGCAAAAAAAATGCTAAAACACGTTTTTTGGGCCCAATAAGTCGATTTGTGATGCATCTTCGATACCCGTTTATATCCCAAATTTAGCCTAAAAACGCCGAAAAATCGAGTTTTTTTGGGCTCAGAAGCGATTTGTACATGTCTACACTGTGCTAGAAAATTTTCAATTTTCAGGCAAAAAAATGCTAAAACACGTTTTTTGGGCCCAAAAAGTCGATTTGTGCATGCATCTTCGATACCCGTTTATATCCCAAATTTAGCCTAAAAACACCGAAAAATCGAGTTTTTTGGGTCTCAGGAGCGATTTGTACATGTTTACACTGTGCTAGAAAAATTTCAATTTTCAGGCAAAAAAAATGCAAAAACACTTTTTTTGGGCCCAAAAAGTCGATTTGTGCATGCATCTTCGATACCTGTTTATATCCCAAATTTAGCCGAAACACACCGAAAAATCGAGTTTTTTTTGTCTCAGATGCGATTTGTACATGTCTACACTGTGCTAGAAAAATTTCAATTTTCACGCAAAAAAAATGCTAAAACACGTTTTTTGGGCCCAAAAAGTCGATTTGTGCATGCATCTTCGATACCCATTTATATCCCAAATTTAGCCGAAACACACCAAAAAATCGAGTTTTTTGGGTCTCAGATGCGATTTGTACATGTCTACACTGTGCTAGAAAATTTTCTATTTTCAGGCAAAAAAAAATTTAAAAGACGTTTTTTGGGCCCAAAAAGTCGATTTGTGCATGCATCTTCGATACCCGTTTATATCCCAAATTTAGCCTAAAAACATAAAAAAATCGAGTTTTTTGGGTCTCAGGAGCGATTCGTACATGTTTACACTGTGCTAGAAAATTTTCAATTTTCAGGCAAAAAAAATGCTAAAACACGTTTTTTGGGCCCAAAAAGTCTATTTGTGCATGCATCTTCGATACCCGTTGATATCCCAAATTTAGCCTAAAAACATCGAAAAATCGAGTTTTTTTGGTCTCAGAAGCGATTTGTACATGTCTACACTGTGCTAAAAAAAATTCAATTTTCAGGCAAAAAAAAATTTTAAACACGTTTTTTGGGCCCAAAAAGTCGATTTGTGCATGCATCTTCGATACCCGTTTATATCCCAAATTTAGCCTAAAAACACCGAAAAATCTAGTTTTTTGGGTCTCAGGAGCGATTTGTACATGTTTACACTGTGCTCGAAAAATTTCAATTTTCAGGCAAAAAAAATGCTAAAACACGTTTTTTGGGCCCAAAAAGTCGATTTGTGCATGCATCTTTGATACCCGTTTATATCCCAAATTTAGCCGAAACACACCGAAAAATCGAGTTTTTTTGGTCTCAGAAGCGATTTGTACATGTTTACACTGTGCTAGAAAAATTTCAATTGTCAGGCAAAAATATTTTAAAACACGTTTTTTGGGCCCAAAAAGTTGATTTGTGCATGCATCTTCGATACCCGTTTATATCCCAAATTTTGCCTAAAAACACCTAAAAATCGAGTTTTTTGGGTCTCAGATTCGATTTGTACATGTCTACACTGTGCTAGAAAATTTTCAATTTTCAGGCAAAAAATAATTTAAAAGACGTTTTTTGGGCCCAAAAAGTCGATTTGTGCATGCATCTTCGATACCCGTTTGTATCCCAAATTTAGCCTAAAACATAAAAAAATCGAGTTTCTTGGGTCTCAGGAGCGATTCGTACATGTTTACACTGTGCTAGAAAATTTTCAATATTCAGGCAAAAAAAATGCTAAAACACGTTTTTTGGGCCCAAAAAGTCGATTTGTGCATGCATCTTCGATACCCGTTTATATCCCAAATTTTGCCTAAAAACACCTAAAAATCGAGTTTTTTGGGTGTCAGAAGCGATTTGTCCATGTCTACACTGTGCTAGAAAATTTTCAATTTTCAGGCAAAAAAAATTTTAAAAGACGTTTTTTGGGCCCAAAAAGTCGATTTGTGCATGCATCTTCGATACCCGTTTATATCCCAAATTTAGCCTAAGAACACTGAAAAATCGAGTTTTTTTGTGTCTCAGGAGCGATTCGTACATGTTTACACTGTGCAAGAAAAATTTCAATTTCAGGCAAAATTTGTTAAAACACGTTTATTGGGCCCAAAAAGTCGATTTGTGCATGCATCTTCGATAACCGTTTATATCCCAAATTTAGCCTAAAAACACTGAAAAATCGAGTTTTTTGGGTCTCAGGAGCGATTTGTATATGTTTACATTGTACTAGAAAATTTTCAATTTTCAGGTAAAAAAAATGCTAAAACACGTTTTTTGGGTCCAAAAAGTCGATTTGTGCATGCATCTTCGATACCCGTTTATATCCCAAATTTAGCCTAAAAACACCCAAAAATCGAGTTTTTTTGGGCTCAGAAGCGATTTGTACATGTCTACACTGTGCTAGAAAATTTTCAATTTTCAGGCAAAAAAAATGCTAAAGCACGTTTTTTGGGCCCAAAAAGTCGATTTGTGCATGCATCTTCGATACCCGTTTATATCCCAAATTTAGCCGAAACACACCGAAAAATCGAGTTTTTTTGGTCTCAGAAGCGATTTGTTCATGTTTACACTGTGCTAGAAAAATTTCAATTTTAGGCAAAAAAAATTTAAAACACGTTTTTTGGGCACAAAAAGTCGATTTGTGCATGCATCTTCGATACCCGTTTGTATCCCAAATTTAGCCTAAAACATAAAAAAATCGAGTTTCTTGGGTCTCAGGAGCGATTCGTACATGTTTACACTGTGCTAGAAAATTTTCAATTTTCAGGCAAAAAAAATGCTAAAACACGTTTTTTGGGCCCAAAAAGTCGATTTGTGCATGCATCTTCGATACCCGTTTATATCCCAAATTTTGCCTAAAAACACCTAAAAATCGAGTTTTTTGGGTCTCAGAAGCGATTTGTACATGTCTACACTGTGCTAGAAAATTTTCAATTTTCAGGCCAAAAAAAATTTAAAACACGTTTTTTGGGCCCAAAAAGTCGATTTGTGCATGCATCTTCGATACCCGTTTATATCCCAAATTTAGCCTAATAACACTGAAAAATCGAGTTTTTTTGTGTCTCAGGAGCGATTCGTACATGTTTACACTGTGCTAGAAAAATTTCAATTTTCAGGCAAAATTTTTTAAAACACGTTTATTGGGCCCAAAAAGTCGATTTGTGCATGCATCTTCTATAACCGTTTATATCCCAAATTTAGCCTAAAAACACCGAAAAATCGAGTTTTTTGGGTCTCAGGAGCGATTTGTATATGTTTACATTGTACTAGAAAATTTTCAATTTTCAGGCAAAAAAAATGCTAAAACACGTTTTTTGGGTCCAAAAAGTCGATTTGTGCATGCATCTTCGATACCCGTTTATATCCCAAATTTAGCCTAAAAACACCCAAAAATCGAGTTTTTTTGGGCTCAGAAGCGATTTGTACATGTCTACACTGTGCTAGAAAATTTTCAATTTTCAGGCAAAAAAAATGCTAAAACACGTTTTTTGGGCCCAAAAAGTCGATTTGTGCATGCATCTTCGATACCCGTTTATATCCCAAATTTAGCCGAAACACACCGAAAAATCGAGTTTTTTGGGTCTCAGGAGCGATTTGTACATGTCTACACTGTGCTAGAAAATTTTCAATTTTCAGGCAAAAAAAATGCTAAAACACGTTTTTTGGGCCCAAAAAGTCGATTTGTGCATGCATCTTCGATACCCGTTTATATCCCAAATTTAGCCTAATAACACTGAAAAATCGAGTTTTGGGTCTCAGGAGCGATTTGTATATGTTTACATTGTACTAGAAAATTTTCAATTTTCAGGTAAAAAAAATGCTAAAACCCGTTTTTTGGGTCCAAAAAGTCGATTTGTGCATGCATCTTCGATACCCGTTTATATCCCAAATTTAGCCTAAAAACACCCAAAAATCGAGTTTTTTTGGGCTCAGAAGCGATTTGTACATGTCTACACTGTGCTAGAAAATTTTCAATTTTCAGGCAAAAAAAATGCTAAAACACGTTTTTTGGGCCCAAAAAGTCGATTTGTGCACGCATCTTCGATACCCGTTTATATCCCAAATTTAGCCGAAACACACCGAAAAATCGAGTTTTTTTGGTCTCAGAAGCGATTTGTTCATGTTTACACTGTGCTAGAAAAATTTCAATTTTAGGCAAAAAAAATTTAAAACACGTTTTTTGGGCACAAAAAGTCGATTTGGCATCTTCGATACCCGTTTATATCCCAAATTTAGCCTAAAAACACCGAAAAATCGAGTTTTTTGGTCTCAGAAGCGATTTGTACATGTTTTCACTGTGCTAGAAAAATTTCAATTTTCAGGCAAAAAAATGTTAAAACACGTTTTTTGGGCCCAAAAAGTCGATTTGTGCATGCATCTTCGATACCCGTTTGTATCCCAAATTTAGCCTAAAAACGCCGAAAAATCGAGTTTTTTTGGGCTCAGAAGCGATTTGTACATGTCTACACTGTGCTAGAAAATTTTCAATTTTCAGGCAAAAAAATGCTAAAACACGTTTTTTGGGCCCAAAAAGTCGATTTGTGCATGCATCTTCGATACCCGTTTGTATCCCAAATTTAGCCTAAAACATAAAAAAATCGAGTTTCTTGGGTCTCAGGAGCGATTCGTACATGTTTACACTGTGCTAGAAAATTTTCAATTTTCAGGCAAAAAAAATGCTAAAACACGTTTTTTGGGCCCAAAAAGTCGATTTGTGCATGCATCTTCGATACCCGTTTATATCCCAAATTTTGCCTAAAAACACCTAAAAATCGAGTTTTTTTGGTCTCAGAAGCGATTTGTACATGTCTACACTGTGCTAGAAAATTTTCAATTTTCAGGCAAAAAAAAATTTAAAACACGTTTTTTGGGCCCAAAAAGTCGATTTGTGCATGCATCTTCGATACCCGTTTATACCCCAAATTTAGCCTAAGAACACTGAAAAATCGAGTTTTTTTGTGTCTCAGGAGCGATTCGTACATGTTTACACTGTGCTAGAAAAATTTCAATTTTCAGGCAAAATTTTTTAAAACACGTTTATTGGGCCCAAAAAGTCGATTTGTGCATGCATCTTCTATAACCGTTTATATCCCAAATTTAGCCTAAAAACACCGAAAAATCGAGTTTTTTGGGTCTCAGGAGCGATTTGTATATGTTTACATTGTACTAGAAAATTTTCAATTTTCAGGCAAAAAAAATGCTAAAACACGTTTTTTGGGTCCAAAAAGTCGATTTGTGCATGCATCTTCGATACCCGTTTATATCCCAAATTTAGCCTAAAAACACCCAAAAATCGAGTTTTTTTGGGCTCAGAAGCGATTTGTACATGTCTACACTGTGCTAGAAAATTTTCAATTTTCAGGCAAAAAAAATGCTAAAACACGTTTTTTGGGCCCAAAAAGTCGATTTGTGCATGCATCTTCGATACCCGTTTATATCCCAAATTTAGCCGAAACACACCGAAAAATCGAGTTTTTTTGGTCTCAGAAGCGATTTGTTCATGTTTACACTGTGCTAGAAAAATTTCAATTTTAGGCAAAAAAATTTTAAAACACGTTTTTTGGGCACAAAAAGTCGATTTGTGCATGCATCTTCGATACCCGTTTATATCCCAAATTTAGCCTAAAAACACCGAAAAATCGAGTTTTTTGGTCTCAGAAGCGATTTGTACATGTTTTCACTGTGCTAGAAAAATTTCAATTTTCAGGCAAAAAAAAATTAAAACACGTTTTTTGGGCCCAAAAAGTCGATTTGTGCATGCATCTTCGATACCCGTTTGTATCCCAAATTTAGCCAAAAAACATAAAAAAATCGAGGTTTTTGGGTCTCAGGTGCTATTCGTACATGTTTACACTGTGCTAGAAAATTTTCAATTTCCAGGCAAAAAAAATGCTAAAACACGTTTTTTGGGCCCAATAAGTCGATTTGTGATGCATCTTCGATACCCGTTTATATCCCAAATTTAGCCTAAAAACGCCGAAAAATCGAGTTTTTTTGGGCTCAGAAGCGATTTGTACATGTCTACACTGTGCTAGAAAATTTTCAATTTTCAGGCAAAAAAAATGCTAAAACACGTTTTTTGGGCCCAAAAAGTCGATTTGTGCATGCATCTTCGATACCCGTTTATATCCCAAATTTAGCCGAAACACACCGAAAAATCGAGTTTTTTTGGTCTCAGAAGCGATTTGTTCATGTTTACACTGTGCTAGAAAAATTTCAATTTTAGGCAAAAAAATTTTAAAACACGTTTTTTGGGCACAAAAAGTCGATTTGTGCATGCATCTTCGATACCCGTTTATATCCCAAATTTAGCCGAAACACACCGAAAAATCGAGTTTTTTTGGGCTCAGAAGCGATTTGTACATGTCTACACTGTGCTAGAAATTTTTCAATTTTCAGGCAAAAAAATGCTAAAACACGTTTTTTGGGCCCAAAAAGTCGATTTGTGCATGCATCTTCGATACCTGTTTATATCCCAAATTTAGCCGAAACACACCGAAAAATCGAGTTTTTTTGGTCTCAGATGCGATTTGTACATGTCTACACTGTGCTAGAAAAATTTCAATTTTCACGCAAAAAAAATGCTAAAACACGTTTTTTGGGCCCAAAAAGTCGATTTGTGCATGCATCTTCGATACCCATTTATATCCCAAATTTAGCCGAAACACACCAAAAAATCGAGTTTTTTGGGTCTCAGATGCGATTTGAACATGTCTACACTGTGCTAGAAAATTTTCTATTTTCAGGCAAAAAAAAATTTAAAAGACGTTTTTTGGGCCCAAAAAGTCGATTTGTGCATGCATCTTCGATACCCGTTTATATCCCAAATTTAGCCTAAAAACATAAAAAAATCGAGTTTTTTGGGTCTCAGGAGCGATTCGTACATGTTTACACTGTGCTAGAAAATTTTCAATTTTCAGGCAAAAAAAATGCTAAAACACGTTTTTTGGGCCCAAAAAGTCTATTTGTGCATGCATCTTCGATACCCGTTGATATCCCAAATTTAGCCTAAAAACACCGAAAAATCGAGTTTTTTTGGTATCAGAAGCGATTTGTACATGTCTACACTGTGCTAAAAAAAATTCAATTTTCAGGCAAAAAAAAATTTTAAACACGTTTTTTGGGCCCAAAAAGTCGATTTGTGCATGCATCTTCGATACCCGTTTATATCCCAAATTTAGCCTAAAAACACCGAAAAATCTAGTTTTTTGGGTCTCAGGAGCGATTTGTACATGTTTACACTGTGCTCGAAAAATTTCAATTTTCAGGCAAAAAAAATGCTAAAACACGTTTTTTGGGCCCAAAAAGTCGATTTGTGCATGCATCTTTGATACCCGTTTATATCCCAAATTTAGCCGAAACACACCGAAAAATCGAGTTTTTTTGGTCTCAGAAGCGATTTGTACATGTTTACACTGTGCTAGAAAAATTTCAATTGTCAGGCAAAAATATTTTAAAACACGTTTTTTGGGCCCAAAAAGTCGATTTGTGCATGCATCTTCGATACCCGTTTATATCCCAAATTTTGCCTAAAAACACCAAAAAATCGAGTTTTTTGGGTCTCAGATTCGATTTGTACATGTCTACACTGTGCTAGAAAATTTTCAATTTTCAGGCAAAAAATAATTTAAAAGACGTTTTTTGGGCCCAAAAAGTCGATTTGTGCATGCATCTTCGATACCCGTTTGTATCCCAAATTTAGCCTAAAACATAAAAAAATCGAGTTTCTTGGGTCTCAGGAGCGATTCGTACATGTTTACACTGTGCTAGAAAATTTTCAATATTCAGGCAAAAAAAATGCTAAAACACGTTTTTTGGGCCCAAAAAGTCGATTTGTGCATGCATCTTCGATACCCGTTTATATCCCAAATTTTGCCTAAAAACACCTAAAAATCGAGTTTTTTGGGTCTCAGAAGCGATTTGTCCATGTCTACACTGTGCTAGAAAATTTTCAATTTTCAGGCAAAAAAAAATTTAAAAGACGTTTTTTGGGCCCAAAAAGTCGATTTGTGCATGCATCTTCGATTCCCGTTTATATCCCAAATTTAGCCTAAGAACACTGAAAAATCGAGTTTTTTTGTGTCTCAGGAGCGATTCGTACATGTTTACACTGTGCAAGAAAAATTTCAATTTCAGGCAAAATTTGTTAAAACACGTTTATTGGGCCCAAAAAGTCGATTTGTGCATGCATCTTCGATAACCGTTTATATCCCAAATTTAGCCTAAAAACACCGAAAAATCGAGTTTTTTGGGTCTCAGGAGCGATTTGTATATGTTTACATTGTACTAGAAAATTTTCAATTTTCAGGTAAAAAAAATGCTAAAACACGTTTTTTGGGTCCAAAAAGTCGATTTGTGCATGCATCCTCGATACCCGTTTATATCCCAAATTTAGCCTAAAAACACCCAAAAATCGAGTTTTTTTGGGCTCAGAAGCGATTTGTACATGTCTACACTGTGCTAGAAAATTTTCAATTTTCAGGCAAAAAAAATGCTAAAACACGTTTTTTGGGCCCAAAAAGTCGATTTGTGCATGCATCTTCGATACCCGTTTATATCCCAAATTTAGCCGAAACACACCGAAAAATCGAGTTTTTTTGGTCTCAGGAGCGATTTGTTCATGTTTACACTGTGCTAGAAAACTTTCAATTTTCAGGCAAAAAAAATTTAAAACACGTTTTTTGGGCCCAAAAAGTCGATTTGTGCATGCATCTTCGATACCCGTTTATATCCCAAATTTAGCCTAAAACACCGAAAAATCGAGTTTTTTGGGTCTCAGAAGCGATTTGTACATGTTTTCACTGTGCTAGAAAAATTTCAATTTTCAGGCAAAAAAATTTTAAAACACGTTTTTTGGGCCCAAAAAGTCGATTTGTGCATGCATCTTCGATACCCGTTTGTATCCCAAATTTAGCCAAAAAACATAAAAAAATCGACGTTTTTGGGTCTCAGGTGCGATTCGTACATGTTTACACTGTGCTAGAAAATTTTCAATTTTCAGGCAAAAAAAATGCTAAAACACGTTTTTTGGGCCCAAAAAGTCGATTTGTGCATGCTTCTTCGATACCCGTTGATATCCCAAATTTAGCCTAAAAATATCGAAAAATCGAGTTTTTTTGGTCTCAGAAGCGATTTGTACATGTCTACACTGTGCTAAAAAAAATTCAATTTTCAGGCAAAAAAAAATTGTAAACACGTTTTTTGGGCCCAAAAAGTCGATTTGTGCATGCATCTTTGATACCCGTTTATATCCCAAATTTAGCCTAAAAACACCGAAAAATCTAGTTTATTGGGTCTCAGGAGCGATTTGTACATGTTTACACTGTGCTCGAAAAATTTCAATTTTCAGGCAAAAAAAATGCTAAAACACGTTTTTTGGGCCCAAAAAGTCGATTTGTGCATGCATCTTTGATACCCGTTTATTTCCCAAATTTTGCCTAAAAACACCTAAAAATCGATTTTTTTGGGTCTCAGAAGCGATTTGTCCATGTCTACACTGTGCTAGAAAATTTTCAATTTTCAGGCAAAAACATTTTTAAAAGACGTTTTTTGGGCCCAAAAAGTCGATTTGTGCATGCATCTTCGATACCCGTGCATATCCCAAATTTAGCCTAAGAACACTGAAAAATCGAGTTTTTTTGTGTCTCAGGAGCGATTCGTACATGTTTACACTGTGCTAGAAAAATTTCAATTTTCAGGCAAAATTTTTTAAACACGTTTATTGGGCCCAAAAAGTCGATTTGTGCATGCATCTTCGATAACCGTTTATATCCCAAATTTAGCCTAAAAACACCGAAAAATCGAGTTTTTTGGGTCTCAGGAGCGATTTGTATATGTTTACATTGTACTAGAAAATTTTCAATTTTCAGGTAAAAAAAATGCTAAAACACGTTATTTGGGTCCAAAAAGTCGATTTGTGCATGCATCTTCGATACCCGTTTATATTCCAAATTTAGCCTAAAAACACCCAAAAATCGAGTTTTTTTGGGCTCAGAAGCGATTTGTACATGTCTACACTGTGCTAGAAAATTTTCAATTTTCAGGCAAAAAAAATGCTAAAACACGTTTTTTGGGTCCAAAAAGTCGATTTGTGCATGCATCTTCGATACCCGTTTATATCCCAAATTTAGCCGAAACACACCGAAAAATCGAGTTTTTTTGGTCTCAGGAGCGATTTGTTCATGTTTACACTGTGCTAGAAAAATTTCAATTTTCAGGCAAAAACATTTTAAAACACGTTTTTTGGGCCCAAAAAGTCGATTTGTGCATGCATCTTCGATACCCGTTTATATCCTAAATTTAGCCTAAAAACACCGAAAAATCGAGTTTTTTTGGTCTCAGAAGCGATTTGTACATATTTTCACTGTGCTAGAAAAATTTCAATTTTCAGGCAAAAAAATTTTAAAACACGTTTTTTGGGCCCAAAAAGTCGATTTGTGCATGCATCTTCGATACCCGTTTGTATCCCAAATTTAGCCAAAAAACATAAAAAAATCGAGGTTTTTGGGTCTCAGGTGCGATTCGTACATGTTTACACTGTGCTAGAAAATTTTCAATTTTCAGGCAAAAAAAATGCTAAAACACGTTTTTTGGGCCCAAAAAGTCGATTTGTGCATGCTTCTTCGATACCCGTTGATATCCCAAATTTAGCCTAAAAATATCGAAAAATCGAGTTTTTTTGGTCTCAGAAGCGATTTGTACATGTCTACACTGTGCTAAAAAAAAATTCAATTTTCAGGCAAAAAAAAATTGTAAACACGTTTTTTGGGCCCAAAAAGTCGATTTGTGCATGCATCTTTGATACCCGTTTATATCCCAAATTTAGCCTAAAAACACCGAAAAATCTAGTTTATTGGGTCTCAGGAGCGATTTGTACATGTTTACACTGTGCTCGAAAAATTTCAATTTTCAGGCAAAAAAAATGCTAAAACACGTTTTTTGGGCCCAAAAAGTCGATTTGTGCATGCATCTTTGATACCCGTTTATATCCCAAATTTAGCCGAAACACACCGAAAAATCGAGTTTTTTTGGTCTCAGAAGCGATTTGTACATGTTTACACTGTGCTAGGAAAATTTCAATTTTCAGGCAAAAATATTTTAAAACCCGTTTTTTGGGCCCAAAAAGAAGATTTGTGCATGCATCTTCGATACCCGTTTATATCCCAAATTTTGCCTAAAAACACCGAAAAATCGAGTTTTTTGGGTCTCAGATGCGATTTGTACATGTCTACACTGTGCTAGAAAATTTTCAATTTTCAGGCAAAAAATAATTTAAAAGACGTTTTTTGGGCCCAAAAAGTCGATTTGTGCATGCATCTTCGATACCCGTTTGTATCCCAAATTTAGCCTAAAACATAAAAAAATCGAGTTTCTTGGGTCTCAGGAGCGATTCGTACATGTTTACACTGTGCTAGAAAATTTTCAATATTCAGGCAAAAAAAATGCTAAAACACGTTTTTTGGGCCCAAAAAGTCGATTTGTGCATGCATCTTCGATACCCGTTTATATCCCAAATTTTGCCTAAAAACACCTAAAAATCGAGTTTTTTGGGTCTCAGAAGCGATTTGTCCATGTCTACACTGTGCTAGAAAATTTTCAATTTTCAGGCAAAAAATTTTTTAAAAGACGCTTTTTGGGCCCAAAAAGTCGATTTGTGCATGCATCTTCGATACCCGTTTATATCCCAAATTTAGCCTAAGAACACTGAAAAATCGAGTTTTTTTGTGTCTCAGGAGCGATTCGTACATGTTTACACTGTGCTAGAAAAATTTCAATTTCTGGCAAAATTTGTTAAAACACGTTTATTGGGCCCAAAAAGTCGATTTGTGCATGCATCTTCGATAACCGTTTATATCCCAAATTTAGCCTAAAAACACCGAAAAATCGAGTTTTTTGGGTCTCAGGAGCGATTTGTATATGTTTACATTGTACTAGAAAATTTTCAATTTTCAGGTAAAAAAAATGCTAAAACACGTTTTTTGGGTCCAAAAAGTCGATTTGTGCATGCATCTTCGATACCCGTTTATATCCCAAATTTAGCCTAAAAACACCCAAAAATCGAGTTTTTTTGGGCTCAGAAGCGATTTGTACATGTCTACACTGTGCTAGAAAATTTTCAATTTTCAGGCAAAAAAAATGCTAAAACACGTTTTTTGGGCCCAAAAAGTCGATTTGTGCATGCATCTTCGATACCCGTTTATATCCCAAATTTAGCCGAAACACACCGAAAAATCGAGTTTTTTTGGTCTCAGGAGCGATTTGTTCATGTTTACACTGTGCTAGAAAACTTTCAATTTTCAGGCAAAAAAAATTTAAAACACGTTTTTTGGGCCCAAAAAGTCGATTTGTGCATGCATCTTCGATACCCGTTTATATCCCAAATTTAGCCTAAAACACCGAAAAATCGAGTTTTTTGGGTCTCAGAAGCGATTTGTACATGTTTTCACTGTGCTAGAAAAATTTCAATTTTCAGGCAAAAAAATTTTAAAACACGTTTTTTGGGCCCAAAAAGTCGATTTGTGCATGCATCTTCGATACCCGTTTGTATCCCAAATTTAGCCAAAAAACATAAAAAAATCGACGTTTTTGGGTCTCAGGTGCGATTCGTACATGTTTACACTGTGCTAGAAAATTTTCAATTTTCAGGCAAAAAAAATGCTAAAACACGTTTTTTGGGCCCAAAAAGTCGATTTGTGCATGCTTCTTCGATACCCGTTGATATCCCAAATTTAGCCTAAAAATATCGAAAAATCGAGTTTTTTTGGTCTCAGAAGCGATTTGTACATGTCTACACTGTGCTAAAAAAAATTCAATTTTCAGGCAAAAAAAAATTGTAAACACGTTTTTTGGGCCCAAAAAGTCGATTTGTGCATGCATCTTTGATACCCGTTTATATCCCAAATTTAGCCTAAAAACACCGAAAAATCTAGTTTATTGGGTCTCAGGAGCGATTTGTACATGTTTACACTGTGCTCGAAAAATTTCAATTTTCAGTCAAAAAAAATGCTAAAACACGTTTTTTGGGCCCAAAAAGTCGATTTGTGCATGCATCTTTGATACCCGTTTATATCCCAAATTTAGCCGAAACACACCGAAAAATCGAGTTTTTTTGGTCTCAGAAGCGATTTGTACATGTTTACACTGTGCTAGGAAAATTTCAATTTTCAGGCAAAAATATTTTAAAACCCGTTTTTTGGGCCCAAAAAGAAGATTTGTGCATGCATCTTCGATACCCGTTTATATCCCAAATTTTGCCTAAAAACACCGAAAAATCGAGTTTTTTGGGTCTCAGATGCGATTTGTACATGTCTACACTGTGCTAGAAAATTTTCAATTTTCAGGCAAAAAAAAATTTAAAAGACGTTTTTTGGGCCCAAAAAGTCGATTTGTGCATGCATCTTCGATACCCGTTTGTATCCCAAATTTAGCCTAAAAACATCAGGAAATCGAGTTTTTTGGGTCTCAGGAGCGATTCGTACATGTTTACACTGTGCTAGAAAATTTTCAATTTTCAGGCAAAAAAAATGCTAAAACACGTTTTTTGGGCCCAAAAAGTCGATTTGTGCATGCATCTTCGATACCCGTTTATATCCCAAATTTTGCCTAAAAACACCTAAGAATCGAGTTTTTTGGGTCTCAGAAGCGATTTGTACATGTCTACACTGTGCTAGAAAATTTTCAATTTTCAGGCAAAAAAAATGTTAAAACACGTTTTTTGGGCCCAAAAAGTCGAATTGTACATGCATCTTCGATACCCGTTTATATCCCAAATTTAGCCTAAGAACACTGAAAAATCGAGTTTTTTGGGTCTCAGGAGCGATTCGTACATGTTTACACTGTGCTAGAAAAATTTCAATTTTCAGGCAAAAAAAATGCTAAAACACGTTTTTTGGGCCCAAAAAGTCGATTTGTGCATGCATCTTTGATACCCGTTTATATCCCAAATTTAGCCGAAACACACCGAAAAATCGAGTTTTTTTGGTCTCAGAAGCGATTTGTTCATGTTTACACTGTGCTAGAAAAATTTCAATTTTCAGTCAAAAAAATTTTAAAACACGTTTTTTGGGCACAAAAAGTCGATTTGTGCATACATCTTCGATACCCGTTTATATCCCAAATTTAGCCTAAAAACACCGAAAAATCGAGTTTTTTTGGTCTCAGAAGCGATTTGTACATGTTTTCACTGTGCTAGAAAAATTTCAATTTTCAGGCAAAACATTTTTAAAAGACTTTTTTTGGGCCCAAAAAGTCGATTTGTGCATGCATCTTCGATACCCGTTTATATCCCAAATTTAGCCGAAACACACCGAAAAATCGAGTTTTTTTGGTCTCAGATGCGATTTGTACATGTCTACACTGTGCTAGAAAAATTTCAATTTTCAGGCCAAAAAAATGCTAAAACACGTTTTTTGGGCCCAAATAGTCGATTTGTGCATGCATCTTCGATACCCATTTATATCCCAAATTTAGCCGAAACACACCGAAAAATCGAGTTTTTTGGGTCTCAGATGCGATTTGTACATGTCTACACTGTGCTAGAAAATTTTCTATTTTCAGGCAAAAAAAAATTTAAAACACGTTTTTTGGGCCCAAAAAGTCGATTTGTGCATGCATCTTCGATACCCGTTTATATCCCAAATTTAGCCTAAAAACATAAAAAAATCGAGTTTTTTGGGTCTCAGGAGCGATTCGTACATGTTTACACTGTGCTAGAAAATGTTCAATTTTCAGGCAAAAAAAATGCTAAAACACGTTTTTTGGGCCCAAAAAGTCGATTTGTGCATGCATCTTCGATACCCGTTGATATCCCAAATTTAGCCTAAAAACATCGAAAAATCGAGTTTTTTTGGTCTCAGAAGCGATTTGTACATGTCTACACTGTGCTAAAAAAAAATCAATTTTCAAGCAAAAAAAAATTTTAAACACGTTTTTTGGGCCCAAAAAGTCGATTTGTGCATGCATCTTCGATACCCGTTTATATCCCAAATTTAGCCTAAAAACACCGAAATATCTAGTTTTTTGGGTCTCAGGAGCGATTTGTATATGTTTACACTGTGCTCGAAAAATTTCAATTTTCAGGCAAAAAAAATGCTAAAACACGTTTTTTGGGCCCAAAAAGTCGATTTGTGCATGCATCTTTGATACCCGTTTATATCCCAAATTTAGCCGAAAAACACCGAAAAATCGAGTTTTTTTGGTCTCAGAAGCGATTTGTACATGTTTACACTGTGCTAGAAAAATTTCAATTGTCAGGCAAAAATATTTTAAAACACGTTTTTTGGGCCCAAAAAGTCGATTTGTGCATGCATCTTCGATACCCGTTTATATCCCAAATTTTGCCTAAAAACACCTAAAAATCGAGTTTTTTGGGTCTCAGATTCGATTTGTACCTGTCTACACTGTGCTAGAAAATTTTCAATTTTCAGGCAAAAAAATTTAAAAGACGTTTTTTGGGCCCAAAAAGTCGATTTGTGCATGCATCTTCGATACCCGTTTATATCCCAAATTTAGCCTAAAACATAAAAAAATCGAATTTCTTGGGTCTCAGGAGCGATTTGTTCATGTTTACACTGTGCTAGAAAAATTTCAATTTTCAGGCAAAAAAATTTTAAAACACGTTTTTTGGGCCCAAAAAATCGATTTGTGCATGCATCTTCGATACCCGTTTATATCTCAAATTTAGCCTAAAAACACCGAAAAATCGAGTTTTTTTGGTCTCAGAAGCGATTTGTCCATGTCTACACTGTGCTAGAAAAATTTCAATTTTCAGGCAAAAAAAATTTAAAAGACGTTTTTTGGGCCCAAAAAGTCGATTTGTGCATGCATCTTCGATACCCGTTTGTATCCCAAATTTAGCCAAAAAACATAAAAAAATCGAGGTTTTTGGGTCTCAGGTGCGATTCGTACATGTTTACACTGTGCTAGAAAATTTTCAATTTTCAGGCAAAAAAAATGCTAAAACACGTTTTTTGGGCCCAAAAAGTCGATTTGTGCATGCTTCTTCGATACCCGTTGATATCCCAAATTTAGCCTAAAAATATCGAAAAATCGAGTTTTTTTGGTCTCAGAAGCGATTTGTACATGTCTACACTGTGCTAAAAAAAATTCAATTTTCAGGCAAAAAAAAATTTTAAACACGTTTTTTGGGCCCAAAAAGTCGATTTGTGCATGCATCTTTGATACCCGTTTATATCCCAAATTAAGCCTAAAAACACCGAAAAATCTAGTTTATTGATTCTCAGGAGCGATTTGTACATGTTTACACTGTGCTCGAAAAATTTCAATTTTCAGGCAAAAAAAATGCTAAAACACGTTTTTGGGGCCCAAAAAGTCGATTTGTGCATGCATCTTTGATACCCGTTTATATCCCAAATTTAGCCGAAACACACCGAAAAATCGAGTTTTTTTGGTCTCAGAAGCGATTTGTACATGTTTACACTGTGCTAGGAAAATTTCAATTTTCAGGCAAAAATATTTTAAAACCCGTTTATTGGGCCCAAAAAGAAGATTTGTGCATGCATCTTCGATACCCGTTTATATCCCAAATTTTGCCTAAAAACACCGAAAAATCGAGTTTTTTGGGTCTCAGATGCGATTTGTACATGTCTACACTGTGCTAGAAAATTTTCAATTTTCAGGCAAAAAAAAATTTAAAAGACGTTTTTTGGGCCCAAAAAGTCGATTTGTGCATGCATCTTCGATACCCGTTTATATCCCAAATTTAGCCTAAGAACACTGAAAAATCGAGTTTTTTCGTGTCTCAGGAGCGATTTGTTCATGTTTACACTGTGCTAGAAAAATTTCAATTTTCAGGCAAAAAAATTTTAAAACACGTTTTTTGGGCCCAAAAAGTCGATTTGTGCATGCATCTTCGATACCCGTTTATATCCCAAATTTAGCCTAAAAACACCGAAAAATCGAGTTTTTTTGGTCTCAGAAGCGATTTGTCCATGTCTACACTGTGCTAGAAAAATTTCAATTTTCAGGCAAAAAAAAATTTAAAAGACGTTTTTTGGGCCCAAAAAGTCGATTTGTGCATGCATCTTCGATACCCGTTTGTATCCCAAATTTAGCCAAAAACATAAAAAAATCGAGTTTCTTGGGTCTCAGGAGCGATTTGTTCATGTTTACACTGTGCTAGAAAAATTTCAATTTTCAGGCAAAAAAATTTTAAAACACGTTTTTTGGGCCCAAAAAGTCGATTTGTGCATGCATCTTCGATACCCGTTTATATCCCAAATTTAGCCTAAAAACACCGAAAAATCGAGTTTTTTTGGTCTCAGAAGCGATTTGTCCATGTCTACACTGTGCTAGAAAAATTTCAATTTTCAGGCAAAAAAAAATTTAAAAGACGTTTTTTGGGCCCAAAAAGTCGATTTGTGCATGCATCTTCGATACCCGTTTGTATCCCAAATTTAGCCAAAAAACATAAAAAAATCGAGGTTTTTGGGTCTCAGGTGCGATTCGTACATGTTTACACTGTGCTAGAAAATTTTCAATTTTCAGGCAAAAAAAATGCTAAAACACGTTTTTTGGGCCCAAAAAGTCGATTTGTGCATGCTTCTTCGATACCCGTTGATATCCCAAATTTAGCCTAAAAATATCGAAAAATCGAGTTTTTTTGGTCTCAGAAGCGATTTGTACATGTCTACACTGTGCTAAAAAAAATTCAATTTTCAGGCAAAAAAAAATTTTAAACACGTTTTTTGGGCCCAAAAAGTCGATTTGTGCATGCATCTTTGATACCCGTTTATATCCCAAATTTAGCCTAAAAACACCGAAAAATCTAGTTTATTGGTTCTCAGGAGCGATTTGTACATGTTTACACTGTGCTCGAAAAATTTCAATTTTCAGGCAAAAAAAATGCTAAAACACGTTTTTTGGGCCCAAAAAGTCGATTTGTGCATGCATCTTTGATACCCGTTTATATCCCAAATTTAGCCGAAACACACCTAAGAATCGAGTTTTTTGGGTCTCAGAAGCGATTTGTACATGTCTACACTGTGCTAGAAAATTTCAATTTTCAGGCAAAAATATTTTAAAACCCGTTTATTGGGCCCAAAAAGAAGATTTGTGCATGCATCTTCGATACCCGTTTATATCCCAAATTTTGCCTAAAAACACCGAAAAATCGAGTTTTTTGGGTCTCAGATGCGATTTGTACATGTCTACACTGTGCTAGAAAATTTTCAATTTTCAGGCAAAAAAAAATTTAAAAGACGTTTTTTGGGCCCAAAAAGTCGATTTGTGCATGCATCTTCGATACCCGTTTATATCCCAAATTTAGCCTAAGAACACTGAAAAATCGAGTTTTTTCGTGTCTCAGGAGCGATTCGTACATGTTTACACTGTGCTAGAAAAATTTCAATTTTCAGGCAAAATTTTTTAAAACACGTTTATTGGGCCCAAAAAGTCGATTTGTGCATGCATCTTCGATAACCGTTTATATCCCAAATTTAGCCTAAAAACACCGAAAAATCGAGTTTTTTGGGTCTCAGGAGCGATTCGTACATGTTTACACTGTGCTAGAAAAATTTCAATTTTCAGGCAAAATTTTTTAAACACGTTTATTGGGCCCAAAAAGTCGATTTGTGCATGCATCTTCGATAACCGTTTATATCCCAAATTTAGCCTAAAAACACCGAAAAATCGAGTTTTTTGGGTCTCAGGAGCGATTTGTATATGTTTACATTGTACTAGAAAATTTTCAATTTTCAGGTAAAAAAAATGCTAAAACACGTTATTTGGGTCCAAAAAGTCGATTTGTGCATGCATCTTCGATACCCGTTTATATTCCAAATTTAGCCTAAAAACACCCAAAAATCGAGTTTTTTTGGGCTCAGAAGCGATTTGTACATGTCTACACTGTGCTAGAAAATTTTCAATTTTCAGGCAAAAAAAATGCTAAAACACGTTTTTTGGGTCCAAAAAGTCGATTTGTGCATGCATCTTCGATACCCGTTTATATCCCAAATTTAGCCGAAACACACCGAAAAATCGAGTTTTTTTGGTCTCAGGAGCGATTTGTTCATGTTTACACTGTGCTAGAAAAATTTCAATTTTCAGGCAAAAACATTTTAAAACACGTTTTTTGGGCCCAAAAAGTCGATTTGTGCATGCATCTTCGATACCCGTTTATATCCTAAATTTAGCCTAAAAACACCGAAAAATCGAGTTTTTTTGGTCTCAGAAGCGATTTGTACATATTTTCACTGTGCTAGAAAAATTTCAATTTTCAGGCAAAAAAATTTTAAAACACGTTTTTTGGGCCCAAAAAGTCGATTTGTGCATGCATCTTCGATACCCGTTTGTATCCCAAATTTAGCCAAAAAACATAAAAAAATCGAGGTTTTTGGGTCTCAGGTGCGATTCGTACATGTTTACACTGTGCTAGAAAATTTTCAATTTTCAGGCAAAAAAAATGCTAAAACACGTTTTTTGGGCCCAAAAAGTCGATTTGTGCATGCTTCTTCGATACCCGTTGATATCCCAAATTTAGCCTAAAAATATCGAAAAATCGAGTTTTTTTGGTCTCAGAAGCGATTTGTACATGTCTACACTGTGCTAAAAAAAAATTCAATTTTCAGGCAAAAAAAAATTGTAAACACGTTTTTTGGGCCCAAAAAGTCGATTTGTGCATGCATCTTTGATACCCGTTTATATCCCAAATTTAGCCTAAAAACACCGAAAAATCTAGTTTATTGGGTCTCAGGAGCGATTTGTACATGTTTACACTGTGCTCGAAAAATTTCAATTTTCAGGCAAAAAAAATGCTAAAACACGTTTTTTGGGCCCAAAAAGTCGATTTGTGCATGCATCTTTGATACCCGTTTATATCCCAAATTTAGCCGAAACACACCGAAAAATCGAGTTTTTTTGGTCTCAGAAGCGATTTGTACATGTTTACACTGTGCTAGGAAAATTTCAATTTTCAGGCAAAAATATTTTAAAACCCGTTTTTTGGGCCCAAAAAGAAGATTTGTGCATGCATCTTCGATACCCGTTTATATCCCAAATTTTGCCTAAAAACACCGAAAAATCGAGTTTTTTGGGTCTCAGATGCGATTTGTACATGTCTACACTGTGCTAGAAAATTTTCAATTTTCAGGCAAAAAATAATTTAAAAGACGTTTTTTGGGCCCAAAAAGTCGATTTGTGCATGCATCTTCGATACCCGTTTGTATCCCAAATTTAGCCTAAAACATAAAAAAATCGAGTTTCTTGGGTCTCAGGAGCGATTCGTACATGTTTACACTGTGCTAGAAAATTTTCAATATTCAGGCAAAAAAAATGCTAAAACACGTTTTTTGGGCCCAAAAAGTCGATTTGTGCATGCATCTTCGATACCCGTTTATATCCCAAATTTTGCCTAAAAACACCTAAAAATCGAGTTTTTTGGGTCTCAGAAGCGATTTGTCCATGTCTACACTGTGCTAGAAAATTTTCAATTTTCAGGCAAAAAATTTTTTAAAAGACGCTTTTTGGGCCCAAAAAGTCGATTTGTGCATGCATCTTCGATACCCGTTTATATCCCAAATTTAGCCTAAGAACACTGAAAAATCGAGTTTTTTTGTGTCTCAGGAGCGATTCGTACATGTTTACACTGTGCTAGAAAAATTTCAATTTCTGGCAAAATTTGTTAAAACACGTTTATTGGGCCCAAAAAGTCGATTTGTGCATGCATCTTCGATAACCGTTTATATCCCAAATTTAGCCTAAAAACACCGAAAAATCGAGTTTTTTGGGTCTCAGGAGCGATTTGTATATGTTTACATTGTACTAGAAAATTTTCAATTTTCAGGTAAAAAAAATGCTAAAACACGTTTTTTGGGTCCAAAAAGTCGATTTGTGCATGCATCTTCGATACCCGTTTATATCCCAAATTTAGCCTAAAAACACCCAAAAATCGAGTTTTTTTGGGCTCAGAAGCGATTTGTACATGTCTACACTGTGCTAGAAAATTTTCAATTTTCAGGCAAAAAAAATGCTAAAACACGTTTTTTGGGCCCAAAAAGTCGATTTGTGCATGCATCTTCGATACCCGTTTATATCCCAAATTTAGCCGAAACACACCGAAAAATCGAGTTTTTTTGGTCTCAGGAGCGATTTGTTCATGTTTACACTGTGCTAGAAAACTTTCAATTTTCAGGCAAAAAAAATTTAAAACACGTTTTTTGGGCCCAAAAAGTCGATTTGTGCATGCATCTTCGATACCCGTTTATATCCCAAATTTAGCCTAAAACACCGAAAAATCGAGTTTTTTGGGTCTCAGAAGCGATTTGTACATGTTTTCACTGTGCTAGAAAAATTTCAATTTTCAGGCAAAAAAATTTTAAAACACGTTTTTTGGGCCCAAAAAGTCGATTTGTGCATGCATCTTCGATACCCGTTTGTATCCCAAATTTAGCCAAAAAACATAAAAAAATCGACGTTTTTGGGTCTCAGGTGCGATTCGTACATGTTTACACTGTGCTAGAAAATTTTCAATTTTCAGGCAAAAAAAATGCTAAAACACGTTTTTTGGGCCCAAAAAGTCGATTTGTGCATGCTTCTTCGATACCCGTTGATATCCCAAATTTAGCCTAAAAATATCGAAAAATCGAGTTTTTTTGGTCTCAGAAGCGATTTGTACATGTCTACACTGTGCTAAAAAAAATTCAATTTTCAGGCAAAAAAAAATTGTAAACACGTTTTTTGGGCCCAAAAAGTCGATTTGTGCATGCATCTTTGATACCCGTTTATATCCCAAATTTAGCCTAAAAACACCGAAAAATCTAGTTTATTGGGTCTCAGGAGCGATTTGTACATGTTTACACTGTGCTCGAAAAATTTCAATTTTCAGTCAAAAAAAATGCTAAAACACGTTTTTTGGGCCCAAAAAGTCGATTTGTGCATGCATCTTTGATACCCGTTTATATCCCAAATTTAGCCGAAACACACCGAAAAATCGAGTTTTTTTGGTCTCAGAAGCGATTTGTACATGTTTACACTGTGCTAGGAAAATTTCAATTTTCAGGCAAAAATATTTTAAAACCCGTTTTTTGGGCCCAAAAAGAAGATTTGTGCATGCATCTTCGATACCCGTTTATATCCCAAATTTTGCCTAAAAACACCGAAAAATCGAGTTTTTTGGGTCTCAGATGCGATTTGTACATGTCTACACTGTGCTAGAAAATTTTCAATTTTCAGGCAAAAAAAAATTTAAAAGACGTTTTTTGGGCCCAAAAAGTCGATTTGTGCATGCATCTTCGATACCCGTTTGTATCCCAAATTTAGCCTAAAAACATCAGGAAATCGAGTTTTTTGGGTCTCAGGAGCGATTCGTACATGTTTACACTGTGCTAGAAAATTTTCAATTTTCAGGCAAAAAAAATGCTAAAACACGTTTTTTGGGCCCAAAAAGTCGATTTGTGCATGCATCTTCGATACCCGTTTATATCCCAAATTTTGCCTAAAAACACCTAAGAATCGAGTTTTTTGGGTCTCAGAAGCGATTTGTACATGTCTACACTGTGCTAGAAAATTTTCAATTTTCAGGCAAAAAAAATGTTAAAACACGTTTTTTGGGCCCAAAAAGTCGAATTGTACATGCATCTTCGATACCCGTTTATATCCCAAATTTAGCCTAAGAACACTGAAAAATCGAGTTTTTTGGGTCTCAGGAGCGATTCGTACATGTTTACACTGTGCTAGAAAAATTTCAATTTTCAGGCAAAAAAAATGCTAAAACACGTTTTTTGGGCCCAAAAAGTCGATTTGTGCATGCATCTTTGATACCCGTTTATATCCCAAATTTAGCCGAAACACACCGAAAAATCGAGTTTTTTTGGTCTCAGAAGCGATTTGTTCATGTTTACACTGTGCTAGAAAAATTTCAATTTTCAGTCAAAAAAATTTTAAAACACGTTTTTTGGGCACAAAAAGTCGATTTGTGCATACATCTTCGATACCCGTTTATATCCCAAATTTAGCCTAAAAACACCGAAAAATCGAGTTTTTTTGGTCTCAGAAGCGATTTGTACATGTTTTCACTGTGCTAGAAAAATTTCAATTTTCAGGCAAAACATTTTTAAAAGACTTTTTTTGGGCCCAAAAAGTCGATTTGTGCATGCATCTTCGATACCCGTTTATATCCCAAATTTAGCCGAAACACACCGAAAAATCGAGTTTTTTTGGTCTCAGATGCGATTTGTACATGTCTACACTGTGCTAGAAAAATTTCAATTTTCAGGCCAAAAAAATGCTAAAACACGTTTTTTGGGCCCAAATAGTCGATTTGTGCATGCATCTTCGATACCCATTTATATCCCAAATTTAGCCGAAACACACCGAAAAATCGAGTTTTTTGGGTCTCAGATGCGATTTGTACATGTCTACACTGTGCTAGAAAATTTTCTATTTTCAGGCAAAAAAAAATTTAAAACACGTTTTTTGGGCCCAAAAAGTCGATTTGTGCATGCATCTTCGATACCCGTTTATATCCCAAATTTAGCCTAAAAACATAAAAAAATCGAGTTTTTTGGGTCTCAGGAGCGATTCGTACATGTTTACACTGTGCTAGAAAATGTTCAATTTTCAGGCAAAAAAAATGCTAAAACACGTTTTTTGGGCCCAAAAAGTCGATTTGTGCATGCATCTTCGATACCCGTTGATATCCCAAATTTAGCCTAAAAACATCGAAAAATCGAGTTTTTTTGGTCTCAGAAGCGATTTGTACATGTCTACACTGTGCTAAAAAAAAATCAATTTTCAGGCAAAAAAAAATTTTAAACACGTTTTTTGGGCCCAAAAAGTCGATTTGTGCATGCATCTTCGATACCCGTTTATATCCCAAATTTAGCCTAAAAACACCGAAATATCTAGTTTTTTGGGTCTCAGGAGCGATTTGTATATGTTTACACTGTGCTCGAAAAATTTCAATTTTCAGGCAAAAAAAATGCTAAAACACGTTTTTTGGGCCCAAAAAGTCGATTTGTGCATGCATCTTTGATACCCGTTTATATCCCAAATTTAGCCGAAAAACACCGAAAAATCGAGTTTTTTTGGTCTCAGAAGCGATTTGTACATGTTTACACTGTGCTAGAAAAATTTCAATTGTCAGGCAAAAATATTTTAAAACACGTTTTTTGGGCCCAAAAAGTCGATTTGTGCATGCATCTTCGATACCCGTTTATATCCCAAATTTTGCCTAAAAACACCTAAAAATCGAGTTTTTTGGGTCTCAGATTCGATTTGTACCTGTCTACACTGTGCTAGAAAATTTTCAATTTTCAGGCAAAAAAATTTAAAAGACGTTTTTTGGGCCCAAAAAGTCGATTTGTGCATGCATCTTCGATACCCGTTTATATCCCAAATTTAGCCTAAAACATAAAAAAATCGAATTTCTTGGGTCTCAGGAGCGATTTGTTCATGTTTACACTGTGCTAGAAAAATTTCAATTTTCAGGCAAAAAAATTTTAAAACACGTTTTTTGGGCCCAAAAAATCGATTTGTGCATGCATCTTCGATACCCGTTTATATCTCAAATTTAGCCTAAAAACACCGAAAAATCGAGTTTTTTTGGTCTCAGAAGCGATTTGTCCATGTCTACACTGTGCTAGAAAAATTTCAATTTTCAGGCAAAAAAAATTTAAAAGACGTTTTTTGGGCCCAAAAAGTCGATTTGTGCATGCATCTTCGATACCCGTTTGTATCCCAAATTTAGCCAAAAAACATAAAAAAATCGAGGTTTTTGGGTCTCAGGTGCGATTCGTACATGTTTACACTGTGCTAGAAAATTTTCAATTTTCAGGCAAAAAAAATGCTAAAACACGTTTTTTGGGCCCAAAAAGTCGATTTGTGCATGCTTCTTCGATACCCGTTGATATCCCAAATTTAGCCTAAAAATATCGAAAAATCGAGTTTTTTTGGTCTCAGAAGCGATTTGTACATGTCTACACTGTGCTAAAAAAAATTCAATTTTCAGGCAAAAAAAAATTTTAAACACGTTTTTTGGGCCCAAAAAGTCGATTTGTGCATGCATCTTTGATACCCGTTTATATCCCAAATTAAGCCTAAAAACACCGAAAAATCTAGTTTATTGGTTCTCAGGAGCGATTTGTACATGTTTACACTGTGCTCGAAAAATTTCAATTTTCAGGCAAAAAAAATGCTAAAACACGTTTTTGGGGCCCAAAAAGTCGATTTGTGCATGCATCTTTGATACCCGTTTATATCCCAAATTTAGCCGAAACACACCGAAAAATCGAGTTTTTTTGGTCTCAGAAGCGATTTGTACATGTTTACACTGTGCTAGGAAAATTTCAATTTTCAGGCAAAAATATTTTAAAACCCGTTTATTGGGCCCAAAAAGAAGATTTGTGCATGCATCTTCGATACCCGTTTATATCCCAAATTTTGCCTAAAAACACCGAAAAATCGAGTTTTTTGGGTCTCAGATGCGATTTGTACATGTCTACACTGTGCTAGAAAATTTTCAATTTTCAGGCAAAAAAAAATTTAAAAGACGTTTTTTGGGCCCAAAAAGTCGATTTGTGCATGCATCTTCGATACCCGTTTATATCCCAAATTTAGCCTAAGAACACTGAAAAATCGAGTTTTTTCGTGTCTCAGGAGCGATTTGTTCATGTTTACACTGTGCTAGAAAAATTTCAATTTTCAGGCAAAAAAATTTTAAAACACGTTTTTTGGGCCCAAAAAGTCGATTTGTGCATGCATCTTCGATACCCGTTTATATCCCAAATTTAGCCTAAAAACACCGAAAAATCGAGTTTTTTTGGTCTCAGAAGCGATTTGTCCATGTCTACACTGTGCTAGAAAAATTTCAATTTTCAGGCAAAAAAAAATTTAAAAGACGTTTTTTGGGCCCAAAAAGTCGATTTGTGCATGCATCTTCGATACCCGTTTGTATCCCAAATTTAGCCAAAAACATAAAAAAATCGAGTTTCTTGGGTCTCAGGAGCGATTTGTTCATGTTTACACTGTGCTAGAAAAATTTCAATTTTCAGGCAAAAAAATTTTAAAACACGTTTTTTGGACCCAAAAAGTCGATTTGTGCATGCATCTTCGATACCCGTTTATATCCCAAATTTAGCCTAAAAACACCGAAAAATCGAGTTTTTTTGGTCTCAGAAGCGATTTGTCCATGTCTACACTGTGCTAGAAAAATTTCAATTTTCAGGCAAAAAAAAATTTAAAAGACGTTTTTTGGGCCCAAAAAGTCGATTTGTGCATGCATCTTCGATACCCGTTTGTATCCCAAATTTAGCCAAAAAACATAAAAAAATCGAGGTTTTTGGGTCTCAGGTGCGATTCGTACATGTTTACACTGTGCTAGAAAATTTTCAATTTTCAGGCAAAAAAAATGCTAAAACACGTTTTTTGGGCCCAAAAAGTCGATTTGTGCATGCTTCTTCGATACCCGTTGATATCCCAAATTTAGCCTAAAAATATCGAAAAATCGAGTTTTTTTGGTCTCAGAAGCGATTTGTACATGTCTACACTGTGCTAAAAAAAATTCAATTTTCAGGCAAAAAAAAATTTTAAACACGTTTTTTGGGCCCAAAAAGTCGATTTGTGCATGCATCTTTGATACCCGTTTATATCCCAAATTTAGCCTAAAAACACCGAAAAATCTAGTTTATTGGTTCTCAGGAGCGATTTGTACATGTTTACATTGTGCTCGAAAAATTTCAATTTTCAGGCAAAAAAAATGCTAAAACACGTTTTTTGGGCCCAAAAAGTCGATTTGTGCATGCATCTTTGATACCCGTTTATATCCCAAATTTAGCCGAAACACACCTAAGAATCGAGTTTTTTGGGTCTCAGAAGCGATTTGTACATGTCTACACTGTGCTAGAAAATTTCAATTTTCAGGCAAAAATATTTTAAAACCCGTTTATTGGGCCCAAAAAGAAGATTTGTGCATGCATCTTCGATACCCGTTTATATCCCAAATTTTGCCTAAAAACACCGAAAAATCGAGTTTTTTGGGTCTCAGATGCGATTTGTACATGTCTACACTGTGCTAGAAAATTTTCAATTTTCAGGCAAAAAAAAATTTAAAAGACGTTTTTTGGGCCCAAAAAGTCGATTTGTGCATGCATCTTCGATACCCGTTTATATCCCAAATTTAGCCTAAGAACACTGAAAAATCGAGTTTTTTCGTGTCTCAGGAGCGATTCGTACATGTTTACACTGTGCTAGAAAAATTTCAATTTTCAGGCAAAATTTTTTAAAACACGTTTATTGGGCCCAAAAAGTCGATTTGTGCATGCATCTTCGATAACCGTTTATATCCCAAATTTAGCCTAAAAACACCGAAAAATCGAGTTTTTTGGGTCTCAGGAGCGATTTGTATATGTTTACATTGTACTAGAAAATTTTCAATTTTCAGGTAAAAAAAATGCTAAAACACGTTTTTTGGGTCCAAAAAGTCGATTTGTGCATGCATCTTCGATACCCGTTTATATCCCAAATTTAGCCTAAAAACACCCCAAAATCGAGTTTTTTTGGGCTCAGAAGCGATTTGTACATGTCTACACTGTGCTAGAAAATTTTCAATTTTCAGGCAAAAAAAATGCTAAAACACGTTTTTTGGGCCCAAAAAGTCGATTTGTGCATGCATCTTCGATACCCGTTTATATCCCAAATTTAGCCGAAACACACCGAAAAATCGAGTTTTTTTGGTCTCAGGAGCGATTTGTTCATGTTTACACTGTGCTAGAAAATTTTCAATTTTCAGGCAAAAAAAATGCTAAAACACGTTTTTTGGGCCCAAAAAGTCGATTTGTGCATGCTTCTTCGATACCCGTTGATATCCCAAATTTAGCCTAAAAATATCGAAAAATCGAGTTTTTTTGGTCTCAGAAGCGATTTGTACATGTCTACACTGTGCTAAAAAAAAATCAATTTTCAGGCAAAAAAAAATTTTAAACACGTTTTTTGGGCCCAAAAAGTCGATTTGTGCATGCATCTTTGATACCCGTTTATATCCCAAATTTAGCCTAAAAACACCGAAAAATCTAGTTTATTGGTTCTCAGTAGCGATTTGTACATGTTTACACTGTGCTCGAAAAATTTCAATTTTCAGTCAAAAAAAATGCTAAAACACGTTTTTTGGGCCCAAAAAGTCGATTTGTGCATGCATCTTTGATACCCGTTTATATCCCAAATTTAGCCGAAACACACCGAAAAATCGAGTTTTTTTGGTCTCAGAAGCGATTTGTACATGTTTACACTGTGCTAGGAAAATTTCAATTTTCAGGCAAAAATATTTTAAAACCCGTTTTTTGGGCCCAAAAAGAAGATTTGTGCATGCATCTTCGATACCCGTTTATATCCCAAATTTTGCCTAAAAACACCGAAAAATCGAGTTTTTTGGGTCTCAGATGCGATTTGTACATGTCTACACTGTGCTAGAAAATTTTCAATTTTCAGGCAAAAAAAAATTTAAAAGACGTTTTTTGGGCCCAAAAAGTCGATTTGTGCATGCATCTTCGATACCCGTTTGTATCCCAAATTTAGCCTAAAAACATCAGAAAATCGAGTTTTTTGGGTCTCAGGAGCGATTCGTACATGTTTACACTGTGCTAGAAAATTTTCAATTTTCAGGCAAAAAAAATGCTAAAACACGTTTTTTGGGCCCAAAAAGTCGATTTGTGCATGCATCTTCGATACCCGTTTATATCCCAAATTTTGCCTAAAAACACCTAAGAATCGAGTTTTTTGGGTCTCAGAAGCGATTTGTACATGTCTACACTGTGCTAGAAAATTTTCAATTTTCAGGCAAAAAAAATGTTAAAACACGTTTTTTGGGCCCAAAAAGTCGAATTGTACATGCATCTTCGATACCCGTTTATATCCCAAATTTAGCCTAAGAACACTGAAAAATCGAGTTTTTTGGGTCTCAGGAGCGATTCGTACATGTTTACACTGTGCTAGAAAAATTTCAATTTTCAGGCAAAAAAAATGCTAAAACACGTTTTTTGGGCCCAAAAAGTCGATTTGTGCATGCATCTTTGATACCCGTTTATATCCCAAATTTAGCCGAAACACACCGAAAAATCGAGTTTTTTTGGTCTCAGAAGCGATTTGTTCATGTTTACACTGTGCTAGAAAAATTTCAATTTTCAGGCAAAAAAATTTTAAAACACGTTTTTTGGGCACAAAAAGTCGATTTGTGCATACATCTTCGATACCCGTTTATATCCCAAATTTAGCCTAAAAACACCGAAAAATCGAGTTTTTTTGGTCTCAGAAGCGATTTGTACATGTTTTCACTGTGCTAGAAAAATTTCAATTTTCAGGCAAAACATTTTTAAAAGACGTTTTTTGGGCCCAAAAAGTCGATTTGTGCATGCATCTTCGATACCCGTTTGTATCCCAAATTTAGCCAAAAAACATAAAAAAATCGAGGTTTTTGGGTCTCAGGTGCGATTCGTACATGTTTACACTGTGCTAGAAAATTTTCAATTTCCAGGCAAAAAAAATGCTAAAACACTTTTTTTGGGCCCAAAAAGTCGATTTGTGCATGCATCTTCGATACCCGTTTATATCCCAAATTTAGCCGAAACACACCGAAAAATCGAGTTTTTTTGGTCTCAGATGCGATTTGTACATGTCTACACTGTGCTAGAAAAATTTCAATTTTCAGGCCAAAAAAATGCTAAAACACGTTTTTTGGGCCCAAATAGTCGATTTGTGCATGCATCTTCGATACCCATTTATATCCCAAATTTAGCCGAAACACACCGAAAAATCGAGTTTTTTGGGTCTCAGATGCGATTTGTACATGTCTACACTGTGCTAGAAAATTTTCTATTTTCAGGCAAAAAAAAATTTAAAACACGTTTTTTGGGCCCAAAAAGTCGATTTGTGCATGCATCTTCGATACCCGTTTATATCCCAAATTTAGCCTAAAAACATCAAAAAATCGAGTTTTTTGGGTCTCAGGAGCGATTCGTACATGTTTACACTGTGCTAGAAAATGTTCAATTTTCAGGCAAAAAAAATGCTAAAACACGTTTTTTGGGCCCAAAAAGTCGATTTGTGCATGCATCTTCGATACCCGTTGATATCCCAAATTTAGCCTAAAAACATCGAAAAATCGAGTTTTTTTGGTCTCAGAAGCGATTTGTACATGTCTACACTGTGCTAAAAAAAAATCAATTTTCAGGCAAAAAAAAATTTTAAACACGTTTTTTGGGCCCAAAAAGTCGATTTGTGCATGCATCTTCGATACCCGTTTATATCCCAAATTTAGCCTAAAAACACCGAAATATCTAGTTTTTTGGGTCTCAGGAGCGATTTGTACATGTTTACACTGTGCTCGAAAAATTTCAATTTTCAGGCAAAAAAAATGCTAAAACACGTTTTTTGGGTCCAAAAAGTCGATTTGTGCATGCATCTTTGATACCCGTTTATATCCCAAATTTAGCCGAAAAACACCGAAAAATCGAGTTTTTTTGGTCTCAGAAGCGATTTGTACATGTTTACACTGTGCTAGAAAAATTTCAATTGTCAGGCAAAAATATTTTAAAACACGTTTTTTGGGCCCAAAAAGTCGATTTGTGCATGCATCTTCGATACCCGTTTATATCCCAAATTTTGCCTAAAAACACCTAAAAATCGAGTTTTTTGGGTCTCAGATTCGATTTGTACCTGTCTACACTGTGCTAGAAAATTTTCAATTTTCAGGCAAAAAAATTTAAAAGACGTTTTTTGGGCCCAAAAAGTCGATTTGTGCATGCATCTTCGATACCCGTTTGTATCCCAAATTTAGCCAAAAACATAAAAAAAATCGAGTTTCTTGGGTCTCAGGAGCGATTTGTTCATGTTTACACTGTGCTAGAAAAATTTCAATTTTCAGGCAAAAAAATTTTAAAACACGTTTTTTGGGCCCAAAAAGTCGATTTGTGCATGCATCTTCGATACCCGTTTATATCCCAAATTTAGCCTAAAAACACCGAAAAATCGAGTTTTTTTGGTCTCAGAAGCGATTTGTCCATGTCTACACTGTGCTAGAAAAATTTCAATTTTCAGGCAAAAAAAAATTTAAAAGACGTTTTTTTTGCCCAAAAAGTCGATTTGTGCATGCATCTTCGATACCCGTTTGTATCCCAAATTTAGCCAAAAAACATAAAAAAATCGAGGTTTTTGGGTCTCAGGTGCGATTCGTACATGTTTACACTGTGCTAGAAAATTTTCAATTTTCAGGCAAAAAAAATGCTAAAACACGTTTTTTGGGCCCAAAAAGTCGATTTGTGCATGCTTCTTCGATACCCGTTGATATCCCAAATTTAGCCTAAAAATATCGAAAAATCGAGTTTTTTTGGTCTCAGAAGCGATTTGTACATGTCTACACTGTGCTAAAAAAAAATCAATTTTCAGGCAAAACAAAATTTTAAACACGTTTTTTGGGCCCAAAAAGTCGATTTGTGCATGCATCTTTGATACCCGTTTATATCCCAAATTTAGCCTAAAAACACCGAAAAATCTAGTTTATTGGTTCTCAGGAGCGATTTGTACATGTTTACACTGTGCTCGAAAAATTTCAATTTTCAGGCAAAAAAAATGCTAAAACACGTTTTTGGGGCCCAAAAAGTCGATTTGTGCATGCATCTTTGATACCCGTTTATATCCCAAATTTAGCCGAAACACACCGAAAAATCGAGTTTTTTTGGTCTCAGAAGCGATTTGTACATGTTTACACTGTGCTAGGAAAATTTCAATTTTCAGGCAAAAATATTTTAAAACCCGTTTATTGGGCCCAAAAAGAAGATTTGTGCATGCATCTTCGATACCCGTTTATATCCCAAATTTTGCCTAAAAACACCGAAAAATCGAGTTTTTTGGGTCTCAGATGCGATTTGTACATGTCTACACTGTGCTAGAAAATTTTCAATTTTCAGGCAAAAAAAAATTTAAAAGACGTTTTTTGGGCCCAAAAAGTCGATTTGTGCATGCATCTTCGATACCCGTTTATATCCCAAATTTAGCCTAAGAACACTGAAAAATCGAGTTTTTTCGTGTCTCAGGAGCGATTTGTTCATGTTTACACTGTGCTAGAAAAATTTCAATTTTCAGGCAAAAAAATTTTAAAACACGTTTTTTGGGCCCAAAAAGTCGATTTGTGCATGCATCTTCGATACCCGTTTATATCCCAAATTTAGCCTAAAAACACCGAAAAATCGAGTTTTTTTGGTCTCAGAAGCGATTTGTCCATGTCTACACTGTGCTAGAAAAATTTCAATTTTCAGGCAAAAAAAAATTTAAAAGACGTTTTTTGGGCCCAAAAAGTCGATTTGTGCATGCATCTTCGATACCCGTTTGTATCCCAAATTTAGCCAAAAACATAAAAAAATCGAGTTTCTTGGGTCTCAGGAGCGATTTGTTCATGTTTACACTGTGCTAGAAAAATTTCAATTTTCAGGCAAAAAAATTTTAAAACACGTTTTTTGGGCCCAAAAAGTCGATTTGTGCATGCATCTTCGATACCCGTTTATATCCCAAATTTAGCCTAAAAACACCGAAAAATCGAGTTTTTTTGGTCTCAGAAGCGATTTGTCCATGTCTACACTGTGCTAGAAAAATTTCAATTTTCAGGCAAAAAAAAATTTAAAAGACGTTTTTTGGGTCCAAAAAGTCGATTTGTGCATGCATCTTCGATACCCGTTTGTATCCCAAATTTAGCCAAAAAACATAAAAAAATCGAGGTTTTTGGGTCTCAGGTGCGATTCGTACATGTTTACACTGTGCTAGAAAATTTTCAATTTTCAGGCAAAAAAAATGCTAAAACACATTTTTTGGGCCCAAAAAGTCGATTTGTGCATGCTTCTTCGATACCCGTTGATATCCCAAATTTAGCCTAAAAATATCGAAAAATCGAGTTTTTTTGGTCTCAGAAGCGATTTGTACATGTCTACACTGTGCTAAAAAAAATTCAATTTTCAGGCAAAAAAAAATTTTAAACACGTTTTTTGGGCCCAAAAAGTCGATTTGTGCATGCATCTTTGATACCCGTTTATATCCCAAATTTAGCCTAAAAACACCG
The DNA here is from genome assembly GCA_034508575.1 of Petrolisthes manimaculis. Lineage (NCBI taxonomy): Eukaryota > Metazoa > Arthropoda > Malacostraca > Decapoda > Porcellanidae > Petrolisthes > Petrolisthes manimaculis. The sequence continues at coordinate 2,015,026 of JAWZYT010003745.1, read as the reverse complement.
AAAAATCTAGTTTATTGGTTCTCAGGAGCGATTTGTACATGTTTACACTGTGCTAGAAAAATTTCAATTTTCAGGCAAAAAAAATGCTAAAACACGTTTTTTGGGCCCAAAAAGTCGATTTGTGCATGCATCTTTGATACCCGTTTATATCCCAAATTTAGCCGAAACACACCGAAAAATCGAGTTTTTTTGGTCTCAGAAGCGATTTGTACATGTTTACACTGTGCTAGGAAAATTTCAATTTTCAGGCAAAAATATTTTAAAACCCGTTTATTGGGCCCAAAAAGAAGATTTGTGCATGCATCTTCGATACCCGTTTATATCCCAAATTTTGCCTAAAAACACCGAAAAATCGAGTTTTTTGGGTCTCAGATGCGATTTGTACATGTCTACACTGTGCTAGAAAATTTTCAATTTTCAGGCAAAAAAAAATTTAAAAGACGTTTTTTGGGCCCAAAAAGTCGATTTGTGCATGCATCTTCGATACCCGTTTATATCCCAAATTTAGCCTAAGAACACTGAAAAATCGAGTTTTTTCGTGTCTCAGGAGCGATTCGTACATGTTTACACTGTGCTAGAAAAATTTCAATTTTCAGGCAAAATTTTTTAAAACACGTTTATTGGGCCCAAAAAGTCGATTTGTGCATGCATCTTCGATAACCGTTTATATCCCAAATTTAGCCTAAAAACACCGAAAAATCGAGTTTTTTGGGTCTCAGGAGCGATTTGTATATGTTTACATTGTACTAGAAAATTTTCAATTTTCAGGTAAAAAAAATGCTAAAACACGTTTTTTGGGTCCAAAAAGTCGATTTGTGCATGCATCTTCGATACCCGTTTATATCCCAAATTTAGCCTAAAAACACCCCAAAATCGAGTTTTTTTGGGCTCAGAAGCGATTTGTACATGTCTACACTGTGCTAGAAAATTTTCAATTTTCAGGCAAAAAAAATGCTAAAACACGTTTTTTGGGCCCAAAAAGTCGATTTGTGCATGCATCTTCGATACCCGTTTATATCCCAAATTTAGCCGAAACACACCGAAAAATCGAGTTTTTTTGGTCTCAGGAGCGATTTGTTCATGTTTACACTGTGCTAGAAAAATTTCAATTTTCAGGCAAAAAAATTTTAAAACACGTTTTTTGGGCCCAAAAAGTCGATTTGTGCATGCATCTTCGATACCCGTTTATATCCCAAATTTAGCCTAAAAACACCAAAAAATCGAGTTTTTTTGGTCTCAGAAGCGATTTGTACATGTTTTCACTGTGCTAGAAAAATTTCAATTTTCAGGCAAAAAAAATTTAAAACACGTTTTTTGGGCCCAAAAAGTCGATTTGTGCATGCATCTTCGATACCCGTTTGTATCCCAAATTTAGCCAAAAAACATAAAAAAATCGAGGTTTTTGGGTCTCAGGTGCGATTCGTACATGTTTACACTGTGCTAGAAAATTTTCAATTTTCAGGCAAAAAAAATGCTAAAACACGTTTTTTGGGCCCAAAAAGTCGATTTGTGCATGCTTCTTCGATACCCGTTGATATCCCAAATTTAGCCTAAAAATATCGAAAAATCGAGTTTTTTTGGTCTCAGAAGCGATTTGTACATGTCTACACTGTGCTAAAAAAAATTCAATTTTCAGGCAAAAAAAAATTTTAAACACGTTTTTTGGGCCCAAAAAGTCGATTTGTGCATGCATCTTTGATACCCGTTTATATCCCAAATTTAGCCTAAAAACACCGAAAAATCTAGTTTATTGGGTCTCAGGAGCGATTTGTACATGTTTACACTGTGCTCGAAAAATTTCAATTTTCAGGCAAAAAAAATGCTAAAACACGTTTTTTGGGCCCAAAAAGTCGATTTGTGCATGCATCTTTGATACCCGTTTATATCCCAAATTTAGCCGAAACACACCGAAAAATCGAGTTTTTTTGGTCTCAGAAGCGATTTGTACATGTTTACACTGTTCTAGGAAAATTTCAATTTTCAGGCAAAAATATTTAAAAACCCGTTTTTTGGGCCCAAAAAGAAGATTTGTGCATGCATCTTCGATACCCGTTTATATCCCAAATTTTGCCTAAAAACACCGAAAAATCGAGTTTTTTGGGTCTCAGAAGCGATTTGTACATGTCTACACTGTGCTAGAAAATTTTCAATTTTCAGGCAAAAAAAAATTTAAAAGACGTTTTTTGGGCCCAAAAAGTCGATTTGTGCATGCATCTTCGATACCCGTTTGTATCCCAAATTTAGCCTAAAAACATCAAAAAATCGAGTTTTTTGGGTCTCAGGAGCGATTCGTACATGTTTACACTGTGCTAGAAAATTTTCAATTTTCAGGCAAAAAAAATGCTAAAACACGTTTTTTGGGCCCCAAAAGTCGATTTGTGCATGCATCTTCGATACCCGTTTATATCCCAAATTTTGCCTAAAAACACCTAAGAATCGAGTTTTTTGGGTCTCAGAAGCGATTTGTACATGTCTACACTGTGCTAGAAAATTTTCAATTTTCAGGCAAAAAAAATGTTAAAAAAAGTTTTTTGGGCCCAAAAAGTCGAATTGTACATGCATCTTCGATACCCGTTTATATCCCAAATTTAGCCTAAGAACACTGAAAAATCGAGTTTTTTGGGTCTCAGGAGCGATTCGTACATGTTTACACTGTGCTAGAAAAATTTCAATTTTCAGGCAAAAAAAATGCTAAAACACGTTTTTTGGGCCCAAAAAGTCGATTTGTGCATGCATCTTCGATACCCGTTTATATCTCAAATTTAGCCTAAAAACATCGAAAAATCGAGTTTTTTTGGTCTCAGAAGCAATTTGTACATGTTTACACTGTGCTTGAAAAATTTCAATTTTCAGGCAAAAAAAAATTTAAAACACGTTTTTTGGGCCCAAAAAGTCAATTTGTGCATGCATCTTCGATACCCGTTTATATCCCAAATTTAGACAAAAAACACCGAAAAATCGAGTTTTTTTTTGGTTCTCAGAAGCGATTTGTACATGTTTACACTGTGCTAGAAAAATTTCAATTTCAGGCAAAAAAAATGCAAAAACACGTTTTTTGGGCCCAAAAAGTCGATTTGTGCATGCATATTCGATACCCGTTTATATCCCAAATTTTGCCTAAAAACACCGAAAAATCGAGTTTTTTGGGTCTCAGAAGCGATTTGTACATGTCTACACTGTGCTAGAAAATTTTCAATTTTCAGGCAAATTTTTTTTTAAAAGACGTTTTTTGGGCCCAAAAAGTCGATTTGTGCATGCATCTTCGATACCCGTTTATATCCCAAATTTAGCCTAAGAACACTGAAAAATCGAGTTTTTTGGGTCTCAGGAGCGATTCGTACATGTTTACACTGTGCTAGAAAAATTTCAATTTTCAGGCAAAAAAAATGCTAAAACACGTTTTTTGGGCCAAAAAGTCGATTTGTGCATGCATCTTCGATACCCGTTTATATCCCAAATTTAGCCTAAAAACATGTAAAAATCGAGTTTTTTGGGTCTCAGAAGCGATTTGTACATGTCTACACTGTGCTAAAAAAAAATCAATTTTCAGGCAAAAAAAAATTTTAAACACGTTTTTTGGGCCCAAAAAGTCGATTTGTGCATGCATCTTCGATACCTGTTTATATCCCAAATTTAGCCTAAAAACACCGAAAAATCGAGTTTTTTTGGTCTCAGAAGCGATTTGTACATGTTTACACTGTGCTAGAAAAATTTCAATTTTCAGGCAAAAAAAAATTTAAAACACGTTTTTTGGGCCCAAAAAGTCGATTTGTGCATGCATCTTCGATACCCGTTTATATCCCAAATTTAGCCTAAAAACACCGAAAAATCTAGTTTTTTGGTTCTCAGAAGCGATTTGTACATGTTTACACTATGCTAGAAAAATTTCAATTTCAGGCAAACAAAATGCTAAAACACGTTTTTTGGGGCCAAAAAGTCGATTTGTGCATGCATCTTCGATACCTGTTTATATCCCAAATTTAGCCTAAAAACACCGAAAAATCGAGTTTTTTTGGTCTCAGAAGCGATTTGTACATGTCTACAGTGTGCTAGAAAATTTTCAATTTTCAGGCAAAAAAAAAATTAAAACACGTTTTTTGGGCCCAAAAAGTCGATTTGTGCATGCATCTTCGATACCCGTTTATATCCCAAATTTAGCCTAAAAACACCGAAAAATCTAGTTTTTTGGGTCTCAGGAGCGATTTGTGCATGTTTACACTATGCTAGAAAAATTTCAATTTTCAGGCAAAAAAAATGCTAAAACACGTTTTTTTGGGCCAAAACGTCGATTTGTGCATGCATCTTCAATACCCGTTTATATCCCAAATTTAGCCGAAACACACCAAAAAATCGAGTTTTTTTGGTCTCAGAAGCGATTTGTACATGTTTACACTGTGCTAGAAAATTTCAATTTTCAGGCAAATATTTTTAAAACACGTTTTTTTGGCCCAAAAAGTCGATTTGTGCATGCATCTTCGATACCCGTTTATATCCCAAATTTAGCCTAAAAACACCGAAAAATCGACTTTTTTTGTTCTCAGAAGCGATTTGTACATGTTTACACTGTGCTAGAAAATTTTCAATTTTCAGGTAAAAAAAATGCTAAAACACGTTTTTTGGGCCCAAAAAGTCGATTTGTGCATGCATCTTCGATACCCGTTTATATCCCAAATTTAGCCTAAAAACACCGAAAAATCTAGTTTTTTGGATCTCAGATGCGATTTGTACATGTCTACACTGTGCTAGAAAATTTTCAATTTTCAGGCGAAAAAAAATTTAAAACACGTTTTTTGGGCCCAAAAAGTCGATTTGTGCATGCATCTTCGATACCCGTTTGTATCCCAAATTTAGCCTAAAAACATCAGAAAATCGAGATTTTTGGGTCTCAGGAGCGATTCGTACATGTTTACACTGTGCTAGAAAATTTTCAATTTTCAGGCAAAAAAAATGCTAAAACACGTTTTTTGGGCCCAAAAAGTCGATTTGTGCATGCATCTTCGATACCCGTTTATATCCCAAATTTTGCCTAAAAACACCTAAGAATCGAGTTTTTTGGGTCTCAGAAGCGATTTGTACATGTCTACACTGTGCTAGAAAATTTTCAATTTTCAGGCAAAAAAAATGTTAAAACACGTTTTTTGGGCCTAAAAAGTCGAATTGTACATGCATCTTCGATACCCGTTTATATCCCAAATTTAGCCTAAGAACACTGAAAAATCGAGTTTTTTGGGTCTCAGGAGCGATTCGTACATGTTTACACTGTGCTAGAAAAATTTCAATTTTCAGGCAAAAAAAAATTTAAAACACGTTTTTTGGGCCCAAAAAGTCGATTTGTGCATGCATCTTCGATACCCGTTTATATCCCAAATTTAGCCTAAAAACACCGAAAAATCGAGTTTTTTTGGTCTCAGAAGCGATTTGTACATGTTTACACTGTGCTAGAAAATTTCAATTTTCAGGCAAAAAAAATTTTAAACACGTTTTTTGGGCCCAAAAAGTCGATTTGTGCATGCATCTTCGATACCCGTTTATATCCCAAATTTAGCCTAAAAACACCGAAAAATCTAGTTTTTTGGTTCTCAGAAGCGATTTGTACATGTTTACACTATGCTAGAAAAATTTCAATTTTCAGGCAAATTTTTTTTTAAAAGACGTTTTTTGGGCCCAAAAAGTCGATTTGTGCATGCATCTTCGATACCCGTTTATATCCCAAATTTAGCCTAAAAACACTGAAAAATCGAGTTTTTTGGGTCTCAGGAGCGATTCGTACATGTTTACACTGTGCTAGAAAAATTTCAATTTTCAGGCAAAAAAAATGCTAAAACACGTTTTTTGGGCCAAAAAGTCGATTTGTGCATGCATCTTCGATACCCGTTTATATCCCAAATTTAGCCTAAAAACATGGAAAAATCGAGTTTTTTGGGTCTCAGAAGCGATTTGTACATGTCTACACTGTGCTAAAAAAAATCAATTTTCAGGCAAAAAAAATGTTTAAACACGTTTTTTGGGCCCAAAAAGTCGATTTGTGCATGCATCTTCGATACCTGTTTATATCCCAAATTTAGCCTAAAAACACCGAAAAATCGAGTTTTTTTGGTCTCAGAAGCGATTTGTACATGTCTACAGTGTGCTAGAAAATTTTCAATTTTCAGGCAAAAAAAAATTTAAAACACTTTTTTTGGGCCCAAAAAGTCGATTTGTGTATGCATCTTCGATACCCGTTTATATCCCAAATTTAGCCTAAAAACACCGAAAAATCTAGTTTTTTGGGTCTCAGAAGCGATTTGTACATGTCTACACTGTGCTAGAAAATTTTCAATTTTCAGGCAAAAAAAAATTAAAACACGTTTTTTGGGCCCAAAAAGTCGATTTGTGCATGCATCTTCGATACCCGTTTATATCTCAAATTTTGCCTAAATACACCGAAAAATCGAGTTTTTTGGGTCTCAGATGTGATTTGTACATGTCTACACCGTGCTAGAAAATTTTCTATTTTCAGGCAAAAAAAAATTTAAAAGACGTTTTTTGGGCCCAAAAAGTCGATTTGTGCATGCATCTTCGATACCCGTTTATAACCCAAATTTAGCCTAAAAACATCAAAAAATTGAGTTTTTTGGGTCTCAGGAGCGATTCGTACATGTTTACACTGTGCTAGAAAATTTTCAATTTTCAGGCAAAACAAATGCTAAAACATGTTTTTTGGGCCCAAAAAGTCGATTTGTGCATGCATCTTCGATACCCGTTTATATCCCAAATTTTGCCTAAAAACACCTAAGAATCGAGTTTTTTGGGTCTCAGAAGCGATTTGTACATGTCTACACTGTGCTAGACAATTTTCAATTTTCAGGCAAAAAAAAAGTTAAAACACGTTTTTTGTGCCTAAAAAGTCGAATTGTACATGCATCTTCGATACCCGTTTATATCCCAAATTTAGCCTAAGAACACTGAAAAATCGAGTTTTTTGGGTCTAAGGAGCGATTCGTACATGTTTACACTGTGCTAGAAAAATTTCAATTTTCAGGCAAAAAAAATTTTAAAACACGTTTTTTGGGCCCAAAAAGTCGATTTGTGCATGCATCTTCGATACCCGTTTATATCCCAAATTTAGCCTAAAAACACCGAAAAATCGACTTTTTTTGTTCTCAGAAGCGATTTGTACATGTTTACACTGTGCTAGAAAATTTTCAATTTTCAGGTAAAAAAAATGCTAAAACACGTTTTTTGGGCCCAAAAAGTCGATTTGTGCATGCATCTTCGATACCCGTTTATATCCCAAATTTAGCCTAATAACACCGAAAAATCGACTTTTTTTGGGCTCAGAAGCGATTTGTACATGTCTACACTGTGCTAGAAAATTTTCAATTTTCAGGCAAAAAAAATGCTAAAACACGTTTTTTGGGCCCAAAAAGTCGATTTGTGCATGCATCTTCAATACCCGTTTATATCCCAAATTTAGCCTAAAAACACCGAAAAATCTAGTTTTTTGGATCTCAGAAGCGATTTGTACATGTTTACACTGTGCTAGAAAATTTTCAATTTTCAGGCAAAAAAATTGCTAAAACACGTTTTTTGGGCCCAAAAAGTCGATTTGTGCATGCATCTTCGATACCCGTTAATATCCCAAATTTAGCCTAGAAATATAAAAAAATCGAGTTTTTTGGGTCTCAGGAGCGATTCGTACATGTTTACACTGTGCTAGAAAATTTTCAATTTTCAGGCAAAAAAAATGCTAAAACACGTTTTTTGGGCCCAAAAAGTCGATTTGTGCATGTTTCTACGATACCCGTTGATATCCCAAATTTAGCCTAAAAACATCGAAAAATCGAGTTTTTTTGGTCTCAGAAGCGATTTGTACATGTCTACACTGTGCAAAAAAAAATTCAATTTTCAGGCAAAAAAAAATTTAAAACACTTTTTTTGGGCCCAAAAAGTCGATTTGTGTATGTATCTTCGATACCCGTTTATATCCCAAATTTAGCCTAAAAACACCGAAAAATCTAGTTTTTTGGGTCTCAGAAGCGATTTGTACATGTCTACACTGTGCTAGAAAATTTTCAATTTTCAGGCAAAAAAAAATTAAAACACGTTTTTTGGGCCCAAAAAGTCGATTTGTGCATGCATCTTCGATACCCGTTTATATCTCAAATTTTGCCTAAATACACCGAAAAATCGAGTTTTTTGGGTCTCAGATGCGATTTGTACATGTCTACACCGTGCTAGAAAATTTTCTATTTTCAGGCAAAAAAAAATTTAAAAGACGTTTTTTGGGCCCAAAAAGTCGATTTGTGCATGCATCTTCGATACCCGTTTATAACCCAAATTTAGCCTAAAAACATCAAAAAATTGAGTTTTTTGGGTCTCAGGAGCGATTCGTACATGTTTACACTGTGCTAGAAAATTTTCAATTTTCAGGCAAAACAAATGCTAAAACATGTTTTTTGGGCCCAAAAAGTCGATTTGTGCATGCATCTTCGATACCCGTTTATATCCCAAATTTTGCCTAAAAACACCTAAGAATCGAGTTTTTTGGGTCTCAGAAGCGATTTGTACATGTCTACACTGTGCTAGAAAATTTTCAATTTTCAGGCAAAAAAAAAGTTAAAACACGTTTTTTGTGCCTAAAAAGTCGAATTGTACATGCATCTTCGATACCCGTTTATATCCCAAATTTAGCCTAAGAACACTGAAAAATCGAGTTTTTTGGGTCTCAGGAGCGATTCGTACATGTTTACACTGTGCTAGAAAAATTTCAATTTTCAGGCAAAAAAAATTTTAAAACACGTTTTTTGGGCCCAAAAAGTCGATTTGTGCATGCATCTTCGATACCCGTTTATATCCCAAATTTAGCCTAAAAACACCGAAAAATCGACTTTTTTTGTTCTCAGAAGCGATTTGTACATGTTTACACTGTGCTAGAAAATTTTCAATTTTCAGGTAAAAAAAATGCTAAAACACGTTTTTTGGGCCCAAAAAGTCGATTTGTGCATGCATCTTCGATACCCGTTTATATCCCAAATTTAGCCTAATAACACCGAAAAATCGACTTTTTTTGGGCTCAGAAGCGATTTGTACATGTCTACACTGTGCTAGAAAATTTTCAATTTTCAGGCAAAAAAAATGCTAAAACACGTTTTTTGGGCCCAAAAAGTCGATTTGTGCATGCATCTTCAATACCCGTTTATATCCCAAATTTAGCCTAAAAACACCGAAAAATCTAGTTTTTTGGATCTCAGAAGCGATTTGTACATGTTTACACTGTGCTAGAAAATTTTCAATTTTCAGGCAAAAAAATTGCTAAAACACGTTTTTTGGGCCCAAAAAGTCGATTTGTGCATGCATCTTCGATACCCGTTAATATCCCAAATTTAGCCTAGAAATATAAAAAAATCGAGTTTTTTGGGTCTCAGGAGCGATTCGTACATGTTTACACTGTGCTAGAAAATTTTCAATTTTCAGGCAAAAAAAATGCTAAAACACGTTTTTTGGGCCCAAAAAGTCGATTTGTGCATGTTTCTACGATACCCGTTGATATCCCAAATTTAGCCTAAAAACATCGAAAAATCGTGTTTTTTTGGTCTCAGAAGCGATTTGTACATGTCTACACTGTGCTAAAAAAAAATCAATTTTCAGGCAAAAAAAAAATTTAAACACGTTTTTTGGGCCCAAAAAGTCGATTTGTGCATGCATCTTCGATACCCGTTTATATCCTAAATTTAGCCAAAAAACAGCGAAAAATCGAGTTTTTTGGGTCTCAGGAGCGATTTGTACATGTTTACACTGTGCTCGAAAAATTTCAATTTTCAGGCAAAAAAAATGCTAAAACACGTTTTTTGGGCCCAAAAAGTCGATTTGTGCATGCGTCTTTGATATCCATTTATATCCCAAATTTAGCCGAAACACACCTAAAAATCGATTTTTTTTGTCTCAGAAGCGATTTGTACATGTTTACACTGTGCTAGAAAAATTTCAATTTTCAGACAAAAATATTTTAAAACACGTTTTTTTGGCCCAAAAAGTCGATTTGTGCATGCATCTTCGATACCCGTTTATATCCCAAATTTTGCCTAAAAACACCGAAAAATCGAGTTTTTTGGGTCTCAGATGCGATTTGTACATGTCTACACTGTGCTAGAAAATTTTCAATTTTCAGGCAAAAAAAAATTTAAAAGACGTTTTTGGGCCCAAAAAGTCGATTTGTGCATGCATCTTCGATACCCGTTTGTATCCCAAATTTAGCCTAAAAACATCAGAAAATCGAGTTTTTTGGGTCTCAGGAGCGATTCGTACATGTTTACACTGTGCTAGAAAATTTTCAATTTTCAGGCAAAAAAAATGCTAGAACACGTTTTTTGGGCCCCAAAAGTCGATTTGTGCATGCATCTTCGATACCCGTTTATATCCCAAATTTAGCCTAAAAACATGGAAAAATCGAGTTTTTTGGGTCTCAGAAGCGATTTGTACATGTCTACACTGTGCTAAAAAAAAAATCAATTTTCATGCAAAACAAATGTTTAAACACGTTTTTTGGGCCCAAAAAGTCGATTTGTGCATGCATCTTCAATACCTGTTTATATCCCAAATTTAGCCTAAAAACACCGAAAAATCGAGTTTTTTTGGTCTCAGAAGCGATTTGTACATGTCTACAGTGTGCTAGAAAATTTTCAATTTTCAGGCAAAAAAAATTTTAAAACACTTTTTTTGGGCCCAAAAAGTCGATTTGTGTATGCATCTTCGATACCCGTTTATATCCCAAATTTAGCCTAAAAACACCGAAAAATCTAGTTTTTTGGGTCTCAGATGCGATTTGTACATGTCTACACCGTGCTAGAAAATTTTCTATTTTCAGGCAAAAAAAAATTTAAAAGACGTTTTTTGGGCCCAAAAAGTCGATTTGTGCATGCATCTTCGATACCCGTTTATAACCCAAATTTAGCCTAAAAACATCAAAAAATTGAGTTTTTTGGGTCTCAGGAGCGATTCGTACATGTTTACACTGTGCTAGAAAATTTTCAATTTTCCCTCAAAACAAATGCTAAAACACGTTTTTTGGGCCCAAAAAGTCGATTTGTGCATGCATCTTCGATACCAGTTTATATCCCAAATTTTTCCTAAAAACACCGAAAAATCGAGTTTTTTGGGTCTCAGAAGCGATTTGTACATGTCTACACTGTGCTAGAAAATTTTCAATTTTCAGGCAAAAAAATTTTTCAAAGACGTTTTTTGGGCCCAAAAAGTCGATTTGTGCATGCATCTTCGATACCCGTTTATATCCCAAATTTAGCCTAAGAACACTGAAAAATCGAGTTTTTTGGGTCTCAGGAGCGATTCGTACATGTTTACACTGTGCTAGAAAATTTTCAATTTTCAGGAAAAAAAAATTATAAAACACGTTTTTTGGGCCCAAAAAGTCGATTTGTGCATGCATCGTCGATACCCGTTTATATCCCAAATTTTGCCTAAAAACACCTAAGAATCGAGTTTTTTGGGTCTCTGAAGCGATTTGTACATGTCTACACTGCTAGAAAATTTTCAATTTTCAGGCAAAAAAAAAAGTTAAAACACGTTTTTTGGGCCTAAAAAGTCGAATTGTACATGCATCTTCGATACCCGTTTATATCCCAAATTTAGCCTAAGAACACTGAAAAATCGAGTTTTTTGGGTCTCAGGAGCGATTCGTACATGTTTACACTGTGCTCGAAAAATTTCAATTTTCAGGCAAAAAAAATTTTAAAACACGTTTTTTGGGCCCAAAAAGTCGATTTGTGCATGCATCTTCGATACCCGTTTATATCCCAAATTTAGTCTAAAAACACCGAAAAATCGAGTTTTTTTGGTCTCAGAAGCGATTTGTACATGTTTACACTGTGCTAGAAAATTTCAATTTTCAGGCAAATATTTTTAAAACACGTTTTTTGGGCCCAAAAAGTCGATTTGTGCATGCATCTTCGATACCCGTTTATATCCCAAATTTAGCCTAAAAACACCGAAAAATCGACTTTTTTTGTTCTCAGAAGCGATTTGTACATGTTTACACTGTGCTAGAAAATTTTCAATTTTCAGGTAAAAAAAATGCTAAAACACGTTTTTTGGGCCCAAAAAGTCGATTTGTGCATGCATCTTCGATACCCGTTTATATCCCAAATTTAGCCTAATAACACCGAAAAATCGAGTTTTTTTGGGCTCAGAAGCGATTTGTACATGTCTACACTGTGCTAGAAAATTTTCAATTTTCAGGCAAAAAAAATGCTAAAACACGTTTTTTGGGCCCAAAAAGTCGATTTGTGCATGCATCTTCAATACCCGTTTATATCCCAAATTTAGCCTAAAAACACCGAAAAATCTAGTTTTTTGGATCTCAGAAGCGATTTGCACATGTTTACACTGTGCTAGAAAATTTTCAATTTTCAGGCAAAAAAATTGCTAAAACACGTTTTTTGGGCCCAAAAAGTCGATTTGTGCATGCATCTTCGATACCCGTTAATATCCCAAATTTAGCCTAAAAATATAAAAAAATCGAGTTTTTTGGGTCTCAGGAGCGATTCGTACATGTTTACACTGTGCTAGAAAATTTTCAATTTTCAGGCAAAAAAAATGCTAAAACACGTTTTTTGGGCCCAAAAAGTCGATTTGTGCATGTTTCTACGATACCCGTTGATATCCCAAATTTAGCCTAAAAACATCGAAAAATCGAGTTTTTTTGGTCTCAGAAGCGATTTGTACATGTCTACACTGTGCTAAAAAAAATTCAATTTTCAGGCAAAAAAAAAATTTAAACACGTTTTTTGGGCCCAAAAAGTCGATTTGTGCATGCATCTTCGATACCCGTTTATATCCCAAATTTAGCCTAAAAACAGCGAAAAATCGAGTTTTTTGGGTCTCAGGAGCGATTTGTACATGTTTACACTGTGCTCGAAAAATTTCAATTTTCAGGCAAAAAAAATGCTAAAACACGTTTTTTGGGCCCAAAAAGTCGATTTGTGCATGCGTCTTTGATACCCATTTATATCCCAAATTTAGCCGAAACACACCTAAAAATCGATTTTTTTTGTCTCAGAAGCGATTTGTACATGTTTACACTGTGCTAGAAAAATTTCAATTTTCAGACAAAAATATTTTAAAACACGTTTTTTGGGCCCAAAAAGTCGATTTGTGCATGCATCTTCGATACCCGTTTATATCCCAAATTTTGCCTAAAAACACCGAAAAATCGAGTTTTTTGGGTCTCAGATGCGATTTGTACATGTCTACACTGTGCTACAAAATTTTCAATTTTCAGGCAAAAAAAAATTTAAAAGACGTTTTTGGGCCCAAAAAGTCGATTTGTGCATGCATCTTCGATACCCGTTTGTATCCCAAATTTAGCCTAAAAACATCAGAAAATCGAGTTTTTTGGGTCTCAGGAGCGATTCGTACATGTTTACACTGTGCTAGAAAATTTTCAATTTTCAGGCAAAAAAAATGCTTAGAACACGTTTTTTGGGCCCCAAAAGTCGATTTGTGCATGCATCTTCGATACCCGTTTATATCCCAAATTTAGCCGAAACACACCTAAAAATCGAGAGTTTTGGGTTTCAGAAGCGATTTGTACATGTCTACACTGTGCTAAAAAAAAAATCAATTTTCAGGCAAAAAAAATGTTTAAACACGTTTTTTGGGCCCAAAAAGTCGATTTGTGCATGCATCTTCGATACCTGTTTATATCCCAAATTTAGCCTAAAAACACCGAAAAATCTAGTTTTTTTGGTCTCAGAAGCGATTTGTACATGTCTACAGTGTGCTAGAAAATTTTCAATTTTCAGGTAAAAAAAAAATTAAAACACTTTTTTTGGGCCCAAAAAGTCGATTTGTGTATGCATCTTCGATACCCGTTTATATCCCAAATTTTGCCTAAAAACACCGAAAAATCTAGTTTTTTGGGTCTCAGAAGCGATTTGTACATGTCTACACTGTGCTAGAAAATTTTCAATTTTCAGGCAAAAAAAAATTAAAACACGTTTTTTGGGCCCAAAAAGTCGATTTGTGCATGCATCTTCGATACCCGTTTATATCTCAAATTTTGCCTAAATACACCGAAAAATCGAGTTTTTTGGGTCTCAGATGCGATTTGTACATGTCTACACCGTGCTAGAAAATTTTCTATTTTCAGGCAAAAAAAAATTTAAAAGACGTTTTTTGGGCCCAAAAAGTCGATTTGTGCATGCATCTTCGATACCCGTTTATAACCCAAATTTAGCCTAAAAACATCAAAAAATTGAGTTTTTTGGGTCTCAGGAGCGATTCGTACATGTTTACACTGTGCTAGAAAATTTTCAATTTTCAGGCAAAACAAATGCTAAAACACGTTTTTTGGGCCCAAAAAGTCTATTTGTGCATGCATCTTCGATACCAGTTTATATCCCAAATTTTTCCTAAAAACACCGAAAAATCGAGTTTTTTGGGTCTCAGAAGCGATTTGTACATGTCTACACTGTGCTAGAAAATTTTCAATTTTCAGGCAAAAAAATTTTTAAAAGACGTTTTTTGGGCCCAAAAAGTCGATTTGTGCATTCATCTTCGATACCCGTTTATATCCCAAATTTAGCCTAAGAACACTGAAAAATCGAGTTTTTTGGGTCTCAGGAGCGATTCGTACATGTTTACACTGTGCTAGAAAATTTTCAATTTTCAGGAAAAAAAATTTATAAAACACGTTTTTTGGGCCCAAAAAGTCGATTTGTGCATGCATCGTCGATACCCGTTTATATCCCAAATTTTGCCTAAAAACACCTAAGAATCGAGTTTTTTGGGTCTCTGAAGCGATTTGTACATGTCTACACTGCTAGAAAATTTTCAATTTTCAGGCAAAAAAAAAGTTAAAACACGTTTTTTGGGCCTAAAAAGTCGAATTGTACATGCATCTTCGATACCCGTTTATATCCCAAATTTAGCCTAAGAACACTGAAAAATCGAGTTTTTTGGGTCTCAGGAGCGATTCGTACATGTTTACACTGTGCTAGAAAAATTTCAATTTTCAGGCAAAAAAAAATTTAAAACACGTTTTTTGGGCCCAAAAAGTCGATTTGTGCATGCATCTTCGATACCCGTTTATATCCCAAATTTAGCCTAAAAACACCGAAAAATCGAGTTTTTTTGGTCTCAGAAGCGATTTGTACATGTTTACACTGTGCTAGAAAATTTCAATTTTCAGGCAAATATTTTTAAAACACGTTTTTTGGGCCCAAAAAGTCGATTTGTGCATGCATCTTCGATACCCGTTTATATCCCAAATTTAGCCTAAAAACACCGAAAAATCGACTTTTTTTGTTCTCAGAAGCGATTTGTACATGTTTACACTGTGCTAGAAAATTTTCAATTTTCAGGTAAAAAAAATGCTAAAACACGTTTTTTTGGCCCAAAAAGTCGATTTGTGCATGCATCTTCGATACCCGTTTATATCCCAAATTTAGCCTAATAACACCGAAAAATCGAGTTTTTTTGGGATCAGAAGCGATTTGTACATGTCTACACTGTGCTAGAAAATTTTCAATTTTCAGGCAAAAAAAATGCTAAAACACGTTTTTTGGGCCCAAAAAGTCGATTTGTGCATGCATCTTCAATACCCGTTTATATCCCAAATTTAGCCTAAAAACACCGAAAAATCTAGTTTTTTGGATCTCAGAAGCGATTTGTACATGTTTACACTGTGCTAGAAAATTTTCAATTTTCAGGCAAAAAAATTGCTAAAACACGTTTTTTGGGCCCAAAAAGTCGATTTGTGCATGCATCTTCGATACCCGTTAATATCCCAAATTTAGCCTAAAAATATAAAAAAATCGAGTTATTTGGGTCTCAGGAGCGATTCGTACATGTTTACACTGTGCTAGAAAATTTTCAATTTTCAGGCAAAAAAAATGCTAAAACACGTTTTTTGGGCCAAAAAGGCGATTTGTGCATGTTTCTACGATACCCGTTGATATCCCAAATTTAGCCTAAAAACATCGAAAAATCGAGTTTTTTTGGTCTCAGAAGCGATTTGTACATGTCTACACTGTGCTAAAAAAAATTCAATTTTCAGGCAAAAAAAAAAATTAAACACGTTTTTTGGGCCCAAAAAGTCGATTTGTGCATGCATCTTCGATACCCGTTTATATCCCAAATTTAGCCTAAAAACAGCGAAAAATCGAGTTTTTTGGGTCTCAGGAGCGATTTGTACATGTTTACACTGTGCTCGAAAAATTTCAATTTTCAGGCAAAAAAAATGCTAAAACACGATTTTTGGGCCCAAAAAGTCGATTTGTGCATGCGTCTTTGATACCCATTTATATCCCAAATTTAGCCAAAACACACCTAAAAATCGATTTTTTTTGTCTCAGAAGCGATTTGTACATGTTTACACTGTGCTAGAAAAATTTCAATTTTCAGACAAAAATATTTTGAAACACGTTTTTTGGGCCCAAAAAGTCGATTTGTGCATGCATCTTCGATACCCTTTTATATCCCAAATTTTGCCTAAAAACACCGAAAAATCGAGTTTTTTGGGTCTCAGATGCGATTTGTACATGTCTACACTGTGCTAGAAAATTTTCAATTTTCAGGCAAAAAAAAATTTAAAAGACGTTTTTGGGCCCAAAAAGTCGATTTGTGCATGCATCTTCGATACCCGTTTGTATCCCAAATTTAGCCTAAAAACATCAGAAAATCGAGTTTTTTGGGTCTCAGGAGCGATTCGTACATGTTTACACTGTGCTAGAAAATTTTCAATTTTCAGGCAAAAAAAATGCTAGAACACGTTTTTTGGGCCCCAAAAAGTCGATTTCTGCATGCATCTTCGATACCTGTTTATATCCCAAATTTAGCCGAAACACACCGAAAAATCGAGTTTTTTTGGTCTCAGAAGCGATTTGTACATGTTTACACTGTGCTAGAAAATTTCAATTTTCAGGCAAATATTTTAAAAACACGTTTTTTTTGCCCAAAAAGTCGATTTGTGCATGCATCTTCGATACCCGTTTATATCCCAAATTTAGCCTAAAAACACCGAAAAATCGACTTTTTTTGTTCTCAGAAGCGATTTGTACATGTTTACACTGTGCTAGAAAATTTTCAATTTTCAGGTAAAAAAAATGCTAAAACACGTTTTTTGGGCCCAAAAAGTCGATTTGTGCATGCATCTTCGATACCCGTTTATATCCCAAATATAGCCTAATAACACCGAAAAATCGAGTTTTTTTGGGCTCAGAAGCGATTTGTACATGTCTACACTGTGCTAGAAAATTTTCAATTTTCAGGCAAAAAAAATGCTAAAACACGTTTTTTGGGCCCAAAAAGTCGATTTGTGCATGCATCTTCGATACCCGTTTATATCCCAAATTTAGCCTAAAAACACCGAAAAATCTAGTTTTTTGGATCTCAGAAGCGATTTGTACATGTTTACACTGTGCTAGAAATTTTTCAATTTTCAGGCAAAAAAATTGCTAAAACACGTTTTTTGGGCCCAAAAAGTCGATTTGTGCATGCATCTTCGATACCCGTTAATATCCCAAATTTAGCCTAAAAATATAAAAAAATCGAGTTTTTTTGGTCTCAGGAGCGATTCGTACATGTTTACACTGTGCTAGAAAATTTTCAATTTTCAGGCAAAAAAAATGCTAAAACACGTTTTTTGGGCCCAAAAAGTCGATTTTTGCATGTATCTACGATACCCGTTGATATCCCAAATTTAGCCTAAAAACATCGAAAAATCGAGTTTTTTTGGTCTCAGAAGCGATTTGTACATGTCTACACTGTGCTAAAAAAAATTCAATTTTCAGGCAAAAAAAAAATTTAAACACGTTTTTTGGGCCCAAAAAGTCGATTTGTGCATGCATCTTCGATACCCGTTTATATCCCAAATTTAGCCTAAAAACACCGAAAAATCTAGTTTTTTGGGTCTCAGGAGCGATTCGTACATGTTTACACTGTGCTAGAAAAATTTCAATTTTCAGGCAAAAAAAATGCTAAAACACATTTTTTGGGCCCAAAAAGTCGATTTGTGCATGCATCTTTGATACCCGTTTATATCCCAAATTTAGCCGAAACACACCTAAAAATCGAGTTTTTTTTGTCTCAGAAGCGATTTGTACATGTTTACACTGTGCTAGAAAAATTTCAATTTTCAGGCAAAAAAAAATTTTAAACACGTTTTTTGGGCCCAAAAAGTCGATTTGTGCATGCATCTTCGATACCCGTTTATATCCCAAATTTAGCCTAAAAACACCGAAATATCTAGTTTTTGGGTCTCAGGAGCGATTTGTACATGTTTACACTGTGCTCGAAAAATTTCAATTTTCAGGCAAAAAAAATGCTAAAACACGTTTTTTGGGCCCAAAAAGTCGATTTGTGCATGCATCTTTGATACCCGTTTATATCCCAAATTTAGCCGAAACACACCGAAAAATCGAGTTTTTTTGGTCTCAGAAGCGATTTGTACATGTTTACACTGTGCTAGAAAAATTTCAATTGTCAGGCAAAAATATTTTAAAACACGTTTTTTGGGCCCAAAAAGTCGATTTGTGCATGCATCTTCGATACCCGTTTATATCCCAAATTTTGCCTAAAAACACCTAAAAATCGAGTTTTTTGGGTCTCAGATTCGATTTGTACATGTCTACACTGTGCTAGAAAATTTTCAATTTTCAGGCAAAAAAAAATTTAAAAGACGTTTTTTGGGCCCAAAAAGTCGATTTGTGCATGCATATTCGATACCCGTTTGTATCCCAAAATTAGCCAAAAACATAAAAAAATCGAGTTTCTTGGGTCTCAGGAGCGATTCGTACATGTTTACACTGTGCTAGAAAATTTTCAATTTTCAGGCAAAAAAAATGCTAAAACACGTTTTTTGGGCCCAAAAAGTCGATTTGTGCATGCATCTTCGATACCCGTTTATATCCCAAATTTTGCCTAAAAACACCTAAAAATCGAGTTTTTTGGGTCTCAGAAGCGATTTGTCCATGTCTACACTGTGCTAGAAAATTTTCAATTTTCAGGCAAAAAAAAATTTAAAAGACGTTTTTTGGGCCCAAAAAGTCGATTTGTGCATGCATCTTCGATACCCGTTTATATCCCAAATTTAGCCTAAGAACACTGAAAAATCGAGTTTTTTTTTGTCTCAGGAGCGATTCGTACATGTTTACACTGTGCTAGAAAAATTTCAATTTTCAGGCAAAATTTTTTAAAACACGTTTATTGGGCCCAAAAAGTCGATTTGTGCATGCATCTTCGATAACCGTTTATATCCCAAATTTAGCCTAAAAACACCGAAAAATCGAGTTTTTTGGGTCTCAGGAGCGATTTGTATATGTTTACATTGTACTAGAAAATTTTCAATTTTCAGGTAAAAAAAATGCTAAAACACGTTTTTTGGGCCCAAAAAGTCGATTTGTGCATGCATCTTCGATACCCGTTTATATCCCAAATTTAGCCTAAAAACACCGAAAAATCGAGTTTTTTTGGTCTCAGAAGCGATTTGTACATGTTTACACTGTGCTAGAAAATTTCAATTTTCAGGCAAATATTTTTAAAACACGTTTTTTGGGCCCAAAAAGTCGATTTGTGCATGCATCTTCGATACCCGTTTATATCCCAAATTTAGCCTAAAAACACCGAAAAATCGACTTTTTTTGTTCTCAGAAGCGATTTGTACATGTTTACACTGTGCTAGAAAATTTTCAATTTTCAGGTAAAAAAAATGCTAAAACACGTTTTTTGGGCCCAAAAAGTCGATTTGTGCATGCATCTTCGATACCCGTTTATATCCCAAATTTAGCCTAATAACACCGAAAAATCGAGTTTTTTTGGGCTCAGAAGCGATTTGTACATGTCTACACTGTGCTAGAAAATTTTCAATTTTCAGGCAAAAAAAATGCTAAAACACGTTTTTTGGGCCCAAAAAGTCGATTTGTGCATGCATCTTCAATACCCGTTTATATCCCAAATTTAGCCTAAAAACACCGAAAAATCTAGTTTTTTGGATCTCAGAAGCGATTTGTACATGTTTACACTGTGCTAGAAAATTTTCAATTTTCAGGCAAAAAAATTGCTAAAACACGTTTTTTGGGCCCAAAAAGTCGATTTGTGCATGCATCTTCGATACCCGTTAATATCCCAAATTTAGCCTAAAAATATAAAAAAATCGAGTTTTTTGGGTCTCAGGAGCGATTCGTACATGTTTACACTGTGCTAGAAAATTTTCAATTTTCAGGCAAAAAAAATGCTAAAACACGTTTTTTGGGCCAAAAAGGCGATTTGTGCATGTTTCTACGATACCCGTTGATATCCCAAATTTAGCCTAAAAACATCGAAAAATCGAGTTTTTTTGGTCTCAGAAGCGATTTGTACATGTCTACACTGTGCTAAAAAAAATTCAATTTTCAGGCAAAAAAAAAAATTAAACACGTTTTTTGGGCCCAAAAAGTCGATTTGTGCATGCATCTTCGATACCCGTTTATATCCCAAATTTAGCCTAAAAACAGCGAAAAATCGAGTTTTTTGGGTCTCAGGAGCGATTTGTACATGTTTACACTGTGCTCGAAAAATTTCAATTTTCAGGCAAAAAAAATGCTAAAACACGATTTTTGGGCCCAAAAAGTCGATTCGTGCATGCGTCTTTGATACCCATTTATATCCCAAATTTAGCCAAAACACACCTAAAAATCGATTTTTTTTGTCTCAGAAGCGATTTGTACATGTTTACACTGTGCTAGAAAAATTTCAATTTTCAGACAAAAATATTTTGAAACACGTTTTTTGGGCCCAAAAAGTCGATTTGTGCATGCATCTGCGATACCCTTTTATATCCCAAATTTTGCCTAAAAACACCGAAAAATCGAGTTTTTTGGGTCTCAGATGCGATTTGTACATGTCTACACTGTGCTAGAAAATTTTCAATTTTCAGGCAAAAAAAA
Source organism: Petrolisthes manimaculis (assembly GCA_034508575.1). NCBI lineage: Eukaryota > Metazoa > Arthropoda > Malacostraca > Decapoda > Porcellanidae > Petrolisthes > Petrolisthes manimaculis. The sequence goes on along the minus strand of JAWZYT010003745.1, from coordinate 1,994,105 downwards.
ATTTAAAAGACGTTTTTGGGCCCAAAAAGTCGATTTGTGCATGCATCTTCGATACCCGTTTGTATCCCAAATTTAGCCTAAAAACATCAGAAAATCGAGTTTTTTGGGTCTCAGGAGCGATTCGTACATGTTTACACTGTGCTAGAAAATTTTCAATTTTCAGGCAAAAAAAATGCTAGAACACTTTTTTTGGGCCCAAAAAAGTCGATTTCTGCATGCATCTTCGATACCTGTTTATATCCCAAATTTAGCCGAAACACACCGAAAAATCGAGTTTTTTTGGTCTCAGAAGCGATTTGTACATGTTTACACTGTGCTAGAAAATTTCAATTTTCAGGCAAATATTTTTAAAACACGTTTTTTTTGCCCAAAAAGTCGATTTGTGCATGCATCTTCGATACCCGTTTATATCCCAAATTTAGCCTAAAAACACCGAAAAATCGACTTTTTTTGTTCTCAGAAGCGATTTGTACATGTTTACACTGTGCTAGAAAATTTTCAATTTTCAGGTAAAAAAAATGCTAAAACACGTTTTTTGGGCCCAAAAAGTCGATTTGTGCATGCATCTTCGATACCCGTTTATATCCCAAATGTAGCCTAATAACACCGAAAAATCGAGTTTTTTTGGGCTCAGAAGCGATTTGTACATGTCTACACTGTGCTAGAAAATTTTCAATTTTCAGGCAAAAAAAATGCTAAAACACGTTTTTTGGGCCCAAAAAGTCGATTTGTGCATGCATCTTCGATACCCGTTTATATCCCAAATTTAGCCTAAAAACACCGAAAAATCTAGTTTTTTGGATCTCAGAAGCGATTTGTACATGTTTACACTGTGCTAGAAATTTTTCAATTTTCAGGCAAAAAAATTGCTAAAACACGTTTTTTGGGCCCAAAAAGTCGATTTGTGCATGCATCTTCGATACCCGTTAATATCCCAAATTTAGCCTAAAAATATAAAAAAATCGAGTTTTTTTGGTCTCAGGAGCGATTCGTACATGTTTACACTGTGCTAGAAAATTTTCAATTTTCAGGCAAAAAAAATGCTAAAACACGTTTTTTGGGCCCAAAAAGTCGATTTGTGCATGTATCTACGATACCCGTTGATATCCCAAATTTAGCCTAAAAACATCGAAAAATCGAGTTTTTTTGGTCTCAGAAGCGATTTGTACATGTCTACACTGTGCTAAAAAAAATTCAATTTTCAGGCAAAAAAAAAATTTAAACACGTTTTTTGGGCCCAAAAAGTCGATTTGTGCATGCATCTTCGATACCCGTTTATATCCCAAATTTAGCCTAAAAACACCGAAAAATCTAGTTTTTTGGGTCTCAGGAGCGATTCGTACATGTTTACACTGTGCTCGAAAAATTTCAATTTTCAGGCAAAAAAAATGCTAAAACACATTTTTTGGGCCCAAAAAGTCGATTTGTGCATGCATCTTTGATACCCGTTTATATCCCAAATTTAGCCGAAACACACCTAAAAATCGAGTTTTTTTTGTCTCAGAAGCGATTTGTACATGTTTACACTGTGCTAGAAAAATTTCAATTTTCAGGCAAAAAAAAATTTTAAACACGTTTTTTGGGCCCAAAAAGTCGATTTGTGCATGCATCTTCGATACCCGTTTATATCCCAAATTTAGCCTAAAAACACCGAAATATCTAGTTTTTTGGGTCTCAGGAGCGATTTGTACATGTTTACACTGTGCTCGAAAAATTTCAATTTTCAGGCAAAAAAAATGCTAAAACACGTTTTTTGGGCCCAAAAAGTCGATTTGTGCATGCATATTTGATACCCGTTTATATCCCAAATTTAGCCGAAACACACCGAAAAATCGAGTTTTTTTGGTCTCAGTAGCGATTTGTACATGTTTACACTGTGCTAGAAAAATTTCAATTGTCAGGCAAAAATATTTTAAAACACGTTTTTTGGGCCCAAAAAGTCGATTTGTGCATGCATCTTCGATACCCGTTTATATCCCAAATTTTGCCTAAAAACACCTAAAAATCGAGTTTTTTGGGTCTCAGATTCGATTTGTACATGTCTACACTGTGCTAGAAAATTTTCAATTTTCAGGCAAAAAAAAATTTAAAAGACGTTTTTTGGGCCCAAAAAGTCGATTTGTGCATGCATCTTCGATACCCGTTTGTATCCCAAAATTAGCCAAAAACATAAAAAAATCGAGTTTCTTGGGTCTCAGGAGCGATTCGTACATGTTTACACTGTGCTAGAAAATTTTCAATTTTCAGGCAAAAAAAATGCTAAAACACGTTTTTTGGGCCCAAAAAGTCGATTTGTGCATGCATCTTCGATACCCGTTTATATCCCAAATTTTGCCTAAAAACACCTAAAAATCGAGTTTTTTGGGTCTCAGAAGCGATTTGTCCATGTCTACACTGTGCTAGAAAATTTTCAATTTTCAGGCAAAAAAAAATTTAAAAGACGTTTTTTGGGCCCAAAAAGTCGATTTGTGCATGCATCTTCGATACCCGTTTATATCCCAAATTTAGCCTAAGAACACTGAAAAATCGAGTTTTTTTTTGTCTCAGGAGCGATTCGTACATGTTTACACTGTGCTAGAAAAATTTCAATTTTCAGGCAAAATTTTTTAAAACACGTTTATTGGGCCCAAAAAGTCGATTTGTGCATGCATCTTCGATAACCGTTTATATCCCAAATTTAGCCTAAAAACACCGAAAAATCGAGTTTTTTGGGTCTCAGGAGCGATTTGTATATGTTTACATTGTACTAGAAAATTTTCAATTTTCAGGTAAAAAAAATGCTAAAACACGTTTTTTGGGTCCAAAAAGTCGATTTGTGCATGCATCTTCGATACCCGTTTATACCCCAAATTTAGCCTAAAAACACCCCAATATCGAGTTTTTTTGGGCTCAGAAGCGATTTGTACATGTCTACACTGTGCTAGAAAATTTTCAATTTTCAGGCAAAAAAAATGCTAAAACAAGTTTTTTGGGCCCAAAAAGTCGATTTGTGCATGCATCTTCGATACCCGTTTATATCCCAAATTTAGCCGAAACACACCGAAAAATCGAGTTTTTTTGGTCTCAGGAGCGATTTGTTCATGTTTACACTGTGCTAGAAAAATTTCAATTTTCAGGCAAAAAAATTTTAAAACACGTTTTTTGGGCCCAAAAAGTCGATTTGTGCATGCATCTTCGATACCCGTTTATATCCCAAATTTAGCCTAAAAACACCGAAAAATCGAGTTTTTTTGGTCTCAGAAGCGATTTGTACATGTTTTCACTGTGCTAGAAAAATTTCAATTTTCAGGCAAAAAAATTTTAAAACACGTTTTTTGGGCCCAAAAAGTCGATTTGTGCATGCATCTTCGATACCCGTTTGTATCCCAAATTTAGCCAAAAAACATAAAAAAATCGAGGTTTTTGGGTCTCAGGTGCGATTCGTACATGTTTACACTGTGCTAGAAAAATTTCAATTTTCAGGCAAAAAAAATGCTAAAACACGTTTTTTGGGCCCAAAAAGTCGATTTGTGCATGCTTCTTCGATACCCGTTGATATCCCAAATTTAGCCAAAACACACCGAAAAATCGAGTTTTTTTGGTCTCAGAAGCGATTTGTACATGTTTACACTGTGCTAGAAAAATTTCAATTGTCAGGCAAAAATATTTTAAAACACGTTTTTTGGGCCCAAAATGTCGATTTGTGCATGCATCTTCGATACCCGTTTATATCCCAAATTTTGCCTAAAAACACCTAAAAATCGAGATTTTTGGGTCTCAGATTCGATTTGTACATGTCTACACTGTGCTAGAAAATTTTCAATTTTCAGGCAAAAAAAAATTTAAAAGACGTTTTTTGGGCCCAAAAAGTCGATTTGTGCATGCATCTTCGATACCCGTTTGTATCCCAAATTTAGCCAAAAACATAAAAAAATCGAGTTTCTTTGGTCTCAGGAGCGATTCGTACATGTTTACACTGTGCTAGAAAATTTTCAATTTTCAGGCAAAAAAAAATGCTAAAACACGTTTTTTGGGCCCAAAAAGTCGATTTGTGCATGCATCTTCGATACCCGTTTATATCCCAAATTTTGCCTAAAAACACCTAAAAATCGAGTTTTTTGGGTCTCAGAAGCGATTTGTCCATGTCTACACTGTGCTAGAAAATTTTCAATTTTCAGGCAAAAAAAATTTTAAAAGACGTTTTTTGGGCCCAAAAAGTCGATTTGTGCATGCATCTTCGATACCCGTTTATATCCCAAATTTAGCCTAAGAACACTGAAAAATCGAGATTTTTTGTGTCTCAGGAGCGATTCGTACATGTTTACACTGTGCTAGAAAAATTTCAATTTTCAGGCAAAATTTTTTAAAACACGTTTATTGGGCCCAAAAAGTCGATTTGTGCATGCATCTTCGATAACCGTTTATATCCCAAATTTAGCCTAAAAACACCGAAAAATCGAGTTTTTTGGGTCTCAGGAGCGATTTGTATATGTTTACATTGTACTAGAAAATTTTCAATTTTCAGGTAAAAAAAATGCTAAAACACGTTTTTTGGGTCCAAAAAGTCGATTTGTGCATGCATCTTCGATACCCGTTTATACCCCAAATTTAGCCTAAAAACACCCAAAAATCGAGTTTTTTTGGGCTCAGAAGCGATTTGTACATGTCTACACTGTGCTAGAAAATTTTCAATTTTCAGGCAAAAAAAATGCTAAAACAAGTTTTTTGGGCCCAAAAAGTCGATTTGTGCATGCATCTTCGATACCCGTTTATATCCCAAATTTAGCCTAAAAACACCGAAAAATCGAGTTTTTTTGGTCTCAGAAGCGATTTGTACATGTTTTCACTGTGCTAGAAAAATTTCAATTTCAGGCAAAAAAATTTTAAAACACGTTTTTTGGGCCCAAAAAGTCGATTTGTGCATGCATCTTCGATACCCGTTTGTATCCCAAATTTAGCCAAAAAACATAAAAAAATCGAGGTTTTTGGGTCTCAGGTGCGATTCGTACATGTTTACACTGTGCTAGAAAATTTTCAATTTTCAGGCAAAAAAAATGCTAAAACACGTTTTTTGGGCCCAAAAAGTCGATTTGTGCATGCTTCTTCGATACCCGTTGATATCCCAAATTTAGCCTAAAAATATCGAAAAATCGAGTTTTTTTGGTCTCAGAAGCGATTTGTACATGTCTACACTGTGCTAAAAAAAAATCAATTTTCAGGCAAAAAAACAATTTAAACACGTTTTTTGGGCCCAAAAAGTCGATTTGTGCATGCATCTTTGATACCCGTTTATATCCCAAATTTAGCCTAAAAACACCGAAAAATCTAGTTTATTGGGTCTCAGGAGCGATTTGTACATGTTTACACTGTGCTCGAAAAATTTCAATTTTCAGGCAAAAAAAATGCTAAAACACGTTTTTTGGGCCCAAAAAGTCGATTTGTGCATGCATCTTTGATACCCGTTTATATCCCAAATTTAGCCGAAACACACCGAAAAATCGAGTTTTTTTGGTCTCAGAAGCGATTTGTACATGTTTACACTGTGCTAGGAAAATTTCAATTTTCAGGCAAAAATATTTTAAAACCCGTTTTTTGGGCCCAAAAAGAAGATTTGTGCATGCATCTTCGATACCCGTTTATATCCCAAATTTTGCCTAAAAACACCGAAAAATCGAGTTTTTTGGGTCTCAGATGCGATTTGTACATGTCTACACTGTGCTAGAAAATTTTCAATTTTCAGGCAAAAAAAAATTTAAAAGACGTTTTTTGGGCCCAAAAAGTCGATTTGTGCATGCATCTTCGATACCCGTTTATATCCCAAATTTAGCCTAAGAACACTGAAAAATCGAGTTTTTTTGTGTCTCAGGAGCGATTCGTACATGTTTACACTGTGCTAGAAAAATTTCAATTTTCAGGCAAAATTTTTTAAAACACGTTTATTGGGCCCAAAAAGTCGATTTGTGCATGCATCTTCGATAACCGTTTATATCCCAAATTTAGCCTAAAAACACCGAAAAATCGAGTTTTTTGGGTCTCAGGAGCGATTTGTATATGTTTACATTGTACTAGAAAATTTTCAATTTTCAGGTAAAAAAAATGCTAAAACACGTTTTTTGGGTCCAAAAAGTCGATTTGTGCATGCATCTTCGATACCCGTATATATCCCAAATTTAGCCTAAAAACACCCCAAAATCGAGTTTTTTTGGGCTCAGAAGCGATTTGTACATGTCTACACTGTGCTAGAAAATTTTCAATTTTCAGGCAAAAAAAATGCTAAAACACGTTTTTTGGGCCCAAAAAGTCGATTTGTGCATGCATCTTCGATACCCGTTTATATCCCAAATTTAGCCGAAACACACCGAAAAATCGAGTTTTTTTGGTCTCAGAAGCGATTTGTACATGTTTTCACTGTGCTAGAAAAATTTCAATTTTCAGGCAAAAAAATTTTAAAACACGTTTTTTGGGCCCAAAAAGTCGATTTGTGCATGCATCTTCGATACCCGTTTGTATCCCAAATTTAGCCAAAAAACGTAAAAAAATCGAGGTTTTTGGGTCTCAGGTGCGATTCGTACATGTTTACACTGTGCTAGAAAATTTTCAATTTTCAGGCAAAAAAAATGCTAAAACACGTTTTTTGGGCCCAAAAAGTCGATTTGTGCATGCTTCTTCGATACCCGTTGATATCCCAAATTTAGCCTAAAAATATCGAAAAATCGAGTTTTTTTGGTCTCAGAAGCGATTTGTACATGTCTACACTGTGCTAAAAAAAAATCAATTTTCAGGCAAAAAAAAAATTTAAACATGTTTTTTGGGCCCAAAAAGTCGATTTGTGCTTGCATCTTTGATACCCGTTTATATCCCAAATTTAGCCTAAAAACACCGAAAAATCTAGTTTATTGGGTCTCAGGAGCGATTTGTACATGTTTACACTGTGCTCGAAAAATTTCAATTTTCAGGCAAAAAAAATGCTAAAACACGTTTTTTGGGCCCAAAAAGTCGATTTGTGCATGCATCTTTGATACCCGTTTATATCCCAAATTTAGCCGAAACACACCGAAAAATCGAGTTTTTTTGGTCTCAGAAGCGATTTGTACATGTTTACACTGTGCTAGGAAAATTTCAATTTTCAGGCAAAAATATTTTAAAACCCGTTTTTTGGGCCCAAAAAGAAGATTTGTGCATGCATCTTCGATACCCGTTTATATCCCAAATTTTGCCTAAAAACACCGAAAAATCGAGTTTTTTGGGTCTCAGATGCGATTTGTACATGTCTACACTGTGCTAGAAAATTTTCAATTTTCAGGCAAAAAAAAATTTAAAAGACGTTTTTTGGGCCCAAAAAGTCAATTTGTGCATGCATCTTCGATACCCGTTTGTATCCCAAATTTAGCCTAAAAACATCAGAAAATCGAGTTTTTTGGGTCTCAGGAGCGATTCGTACATGTTTACACTGTGCTAGAAAATTTTCAATTTTCAGGCAAAAAAAATGCTAAAACACGTTTTTTGGGCCCAAAAAGTCGATTTGTGCATGCATCTTCGATACCCGTTTATATCCCAAATTTTGCCTAAAAACACCTAAGAATCGAGTTTTTTGGGTCTCAGAAGCGATTTGTACATGTCTACACTGTGCTAGAAAATTTTCAATTTTCAGGCAAAAAAAATGTTAAAAAAAGTTTTTTGGGCCCAAAAAGTCGAATTGTACATGCATCTTCGATACCCGTTTATATCCCAAATTTAGCCTAAGAACACTGAAAAATCGAGTTTTTTGGGTCTCAGGAGCGATTCGTACATGTTTACACTGTGCTAGAAAAATTTCAATTTTCAGGCAAAAAAAATGCTAAAACACGTTTTTTGGGCCCAAAAAGTCGATTTGTGCATGCATCTTCGATACCCGTTTATATCTCAAATTTAGCCTAAAAACATCGAAAAATCGAGTTTTTTTGGTCTCAGAAGCAATTTGTACATGTTTACACTGTGCTTGACAAATTTCAATTTTCAGGCAAAAAAAAATTTAAAACACGTTTTTTGGGCCCAAAAAGTCGATTTGTGCATGCATATTCGATACCCGTTTATATCCCAAATTTTGCCTAAAAACACCGAAAAATCGAGTTTTTTGGGTCTCAGAAGCGATTGTACATATCTACACTGTGCTAGAAAATTTTCAATTTTCAGGCAAAATTTTTTTTAAAAGACGTTTTTTGGGCCCAAAAAGTCGATTTGTGCATGCATCTTCGATACCCGTTTATATCCCAAATTTAGCCTAAGAACACTGAAAAATCGAGTTTTTTGGGTCTCAGGAGCGATTCGTACATGTTTACACTGTGCTAGAAAAATTTCAATTTTCAGGCAAAAAAAATGCTAAAACACGTTTTTTGGGCCAAAAAGTCGATTTGTGCATGCATCTTCGATACCCGTTTATATCCCAAATTTAGCCTAAAAACATGGAAAAATCGAGTTTTTTTGGTCTCAGAAGCGATTTGTACATGTCTACACTGTGCTAAAAAAAAATCAATTTTCAGGCAAAAAAAAATTTTAAACACGTTTTTTGGGCCCAAAAAGTCGATTTGTGCATGCATCTTCGATACCTGTTTATATCCCAAATTTAGCCTAAAAACACCGAAAAATCGAGTTTTTTTGGTCTCAGAAGCGATTTGTACATGTTTACACTGTGCTAGAAAAATTTCAATTTTCAGGCAAAAAAAATTTTAAAACACGTTTTTTGGGCCCAAAAAGTCGATTTGTGCATGCATCTTCGATACCCGTTTATATCCCAAATTTTGCCTAAAAACACCGAAAAATCTAGTTTTTTGGTTCTCAGAAGCGATTTGTACATGTTTACACTATGCTAGAAAAAATTTAATTTTCAGGCAAAAAAAATGCTAAAACACGTTTTTTGGGGCCAAAACGTCGATTTGTGCATGCATCTTCGATACCCGTTTATGTCCCAAATTTTGCCTAAAAACACTGAAAAATTGAGTTTTTTGGGTCTCAGAAGCAATTTGTACATGTCTACACTGTGCTAGAAAATTTTCAATTTTCAGGCAAAATTTTTTTTAAAAGTCGTTTTTTGGGCCCAAAAAGTCGATTTGTGCATGCATCTTCGATACCCGTTTATATCCCAAATTTAGCCTAAGAACACTGAAAAATCGAGTTTTTTTGGTCTCATGAGCGATTCGTACATGTTTACACTGTGCTAGAAAAATTTCAATTTTCAGGCAAAAAAAATGCTAAAACACGTTTTTTGGGCCAAAAAGTCGATTTGTGCATGCATCTTCGATACCCGTTTATATCCCAAATTTAGCCTAAAAACATGGAAAAATCGAGTTTTTTGGGTCTCAGAAGCGATTTGTACATGTCTACACTGTGCTAAAAAAAAATCAATTTTCAGGCAAAAAAAAATTTTAAACACGTTTTTTGGGCCCAAAAAGTCGATTTGTGCATGCATCTTCGATACCTGTTTATATCCCAAATTTAGCCTAAAAACACCGAAAAATCGAGTTTTTTTGGTCTCAGAAGCGATTTGTACATGTCTACAGTGTGCTAGAAAATTTTCAATTTTCAGGCAAAAAAAAATTTAAAACACGTTTTTTGGGCCCAAAAAGTCGATTTGTGCATGCATCTTCGATACCCGTTTATATCCCAAATTTAGCCTAAAAACACCGAAAAATCGAGTTTTTTGGGTCTCAGGAGCGATTTGTACATGTTTACACTATGCTAGAAAAATTTCAATTTTCAGGCAAAATAAATGCTAAAACACGTTTTTCGGGGCCAAAACGTCGATTTGTGCATGCATCTTCGATACCCGTTTATATCCCAAATTTAGCCGAAACACACCGAAAAATGGAGTTTTTTTGGTCTCAGAAGCGATTTGTACATGTTTACACTGTGCTAGAAAATTTCAATTTTCAGGCAAATATTTTTAAAACACTTTTTTTGTGCCCAAAAAGTCGATTTATGCATGCATCTTCGATACCCGTTTATATCCCAAATTTAGCCTAAAAACACCGAAAAATCGACTTTTTTTGTTCTCAGAAGCGATTTGTACATGTTTACACTGTGCTAGAAAATTTTCAATTTTCAGGTAAAAAAAATGCTAAAACACGTTTTTTGGGCCCAAAAAGTCGATTTGTGCATGCATCTTCGATACCCGTTTATATCCCAAATTTAGCCTAAAAACACCGAAAAATCTAGTTTTTTGGATCTCAGATGCGATTTGTACATGTCTACACTGTGCTAGAAAATTTTCAATTTTCAGGCAAAAAAAATTTAAAAGACGTTTTTTGGGCCCAAAAAGTCGATTTGTGCATGCATCTTCGATACCCGTTTGTATCCCAAATTTTGCCTAAAAAAAACGAAAAATCGAGTTTTTTGGGTCTCAGAAGCGATTTGTACATGTCTACACTGTGCTAGAAAATTTTCAATTTTCAGGCAAAATTTTTTTTAAAAGACGTTTTTTGGGCCCAAAAAGTCGATTTGTGCATGCATCTTCGATACCCGTTTATATCCCAAATTTAGCCTAAGAACACTGAAAAATCGAGTTTTTTGGGTCTCAGGAGCGATTCGTACATGTTTACACTGTGCTAGAAAAATTTCAATTTTCAGGCAAAAAAAATGCTAAAACACGTTTTTTGGGCCAAAAAGTCGATTTGTGCATGCATCTTCGATACCCGTTTATATCCCAAATTTAGCCTAAAAACATGGAAAAATCGAGTTTTTGGGTCTCAGAAGCGATTTGTACATGTCTACACTGTGCTAAAAAAAAATCAATTTTCAGGCAAAAAAAATGTTTAAACACGTTTTTTGGGCCCAAAAAGTCGATTTGTGCATGCATCTTCGATACCTGTTTATATCCCAAATTTAGCCTAAAAACACCGAAAAATCGAGTTTTTTTGGTCTCAGAAGCGATTTGTACATGTCTACAGTGTGCTAGAAAATTTTCAATTTTCAGGCAAAAAAATTTTTAAAACACGTTTTTTGGGCCCAAAAAGTCGATTTGTGCATGCATCTTCGATACCCGTTTATATCCCAAATTTAGCCTAAAAACACCGAAAAATCTAGTTTTTTGGGTCTCAGGAGCGATTTGTACATGTTTACACTATGCTAGAAAAATTTCAATTTTCAGGCAAAAAAAATGCTAAAACACGTTTTTTGGGGCCAAAACGTCGATTTGTGCATGCATTTTCGATACCCGTTTATATCCCAAATTTAGCCGAAACACACCGAAAAATCGAGTTTTTTTGGTCTCAGAAGCGATTTGTACATGTTTACACTGTGCTAGAAAATTTCAATTTTCAGGCAAATATTTTTAAAACACGTTTTTTGGGCCCAAAAATTCGATTTGTGCATGCATCTTCGATACCCGTTTATATCCCAAATTTAGCCTAAAAACACCGAAAAATCGACTTTTTTTGTTCTCAGAAGCGATTTGTACATGTTTACACTGTGCTAGAAAATTTTCAATTTTCAGGTAAAAAAAATGCTAAAACACGTTTTTTGGGCCCAAAAAGTCGATTTGTGCATGCATCTTCGATACCCGTTTATATCCCAAATTTAGCCTAAAAACACCGAAAAATCTAGTTTTTTGGATCTCAGATGCGATTTGTACATGTCTACACTGTGCTAGAAAATTTTCAATTTTCAGGCAAAAAAAAATTTAAAAGACGTTTTTTGGGCCCAAAAAGTCGATTTGTGCATGCATCTTCGATACCCGTTTGTATCCCAAATTTAGCCTAAAAACATCAGAAAATCGAGTTTTTTGGGTCTCAGGAGAGATTCGTACATGTTTACACTGTGCTAGAAAATTTTCAATTTTCAGGCAAAAAAAATGCTAAAACACGTTTTTTGGGCCCAAAAAGTCGATTTGTGCATGCATCTTCGATACCCGTTTATATCCCAAATTTTGCCTAAAAACACCTAAGAATCGAGTTTTTTGGGTGTCAGAAGCGATTTGTACATGTCTACACTGTGCTAGAAAATTTTCAATTTTCAGGCAAAAAAAATGTTAAAACACGTTTTTTGGGCCTAAAAAGTCGAATTGTACATGCATCTTCGATACCCGTTTATATCCCAAATTTAGCCTAAGAACACTGAAAAATCGAGTTTTTTGGGTCTCAGGAGCGATTCGTACATGTTTACACTGTGCTAGAAAAATTTCAATTTTCAGGCAAAAAAAAATTTAAAACACGTTTTTTGGGCCCAAAAAGTCGATTTGTGCATGCATCTTCGATACCCGTTTATATCCCAAATTTAGCCTAAAAACACCGAAAAATCGAGTTTTTTTGGTCTCAGAAGCGATTTGTACATGTTTACACTGTGCTATAAAATTTCAATTTTCAGGCAAAAAAAATTTTAAAACACGTTTTTTGGGCCCAAAAAGTCGATTTGTGCATGCATCTTCGATACCCGTTTATATCCCAAATTTAGCCTAAAAACACCGAAAAATCTAGTTTTTTGGTTCTCAGAAGCGATTTGTACATGTTTACACTATGCTAGAAAAATTTCAATTTTCAGGCAAAAAAAATGCTAAAACACGTTTTTTGGGGCCAAAACGTCGATTTGTGCATGCATCTTCGATACCCGTTTATATCCCAAATTTTGCCTAAAAAAACCGAAAAATCGAGTTTTTTGGGTCTCAGAAGCGATTTGTACATGTCTACACTGTGCTAGAAAATTTTCAATTTTCAGGCAAAATTTTTTTTAAAAGACGTTTTTTGGGCCCAAAAACTCGATTTGTGCATGCATCTTCGATACCCGTTTATATCCCAAATTTAGCCTAAGAACACTGAAAAATCGATTTTTTTGTGTCTCAGGAGCGATTCGTACATGTTTACACTGTGCTAGAAAAAATTCAATTTTCAGGCAAAAAAAATGCTAAAACACGTTTTTTGGGCCAAAAAGTCGATTTGTGCATGCATCTTCGATACCCGTTTATATCCCAAATTTAGCCTAAAAACATGGAAAAATCGAGTTTTTTGGGTCTCAGAAGCGATTTGTACATGTCTACACTGTGCTAAAAAAAATCAATTTTCAGGCAAAAAAAATGTTTAAACACGTTTTTTGGGCCCAAAAAGTCGATTTGTGCATGCATCTTCGATACCTGTTTATATCCCAAATTTAGCCTAAAAACACCGATTAATCGAGTTTTTTTGGTCTCAGAAGCGATTTGTACATGTCTACAGTGTGCTAGAAAATTTTCAATTTTCAGGCAAAAAAAATTTTAAAACACGTTTTTTGGGCCCAAAAAGTCGATTTGTGCATGCATCTTCGATACCCGTTTATATCCCAAATTTAGCCTAAAAACACCGAAAAATCTAGTTTTTTGGGTCTCAGAAGCGATTTGTACATGTCTACACTGTGCTAGAAAATTTTCAATTTTCAGGCAAAAAAAAATTAAAACACGTTTTTTGGGCCCAAAAAGTCGATTTGTGCATGCATCTTCGATACCCGTTTATATCTCAAATTTTGCCTAAAAACACCGAAAAATCGAGTTTTTTGGGTCTCAGATGCGATTTGTACATGTCTACACCGTGCTAGAACATTTTCTATTTTCAGGCAAAAAAAAATTTAAAAGACGTTTTTTGGGCCCAAAAAGTCGATTTGTGCATGCATCTTCGATACCCGTTTATAACCCAAATTTAGCCTAAAAACATCAAAAAATTGAGTTTTTTGGGTCTCAGGAGCGATTCGTACATGTTTACACTGTGCTAGAAAATTTTCAATTTTCAGGCAAAACAAATGCTAAAACACGTTTTTTGGGCCCAAAAAGTCGATTTGTGCATGCATCTTCGATACCAGTTTATATCCCAATTTTTTCCTAAAAACACCGAAAAATCGAGTTTTTTGGGTCTCAGAAGCGATTTGTACATGTCTACACTGTGCTAGAAAATTTTCAATTTTCAGGCAAAAAAATTTTTAAAAGACGTTTTTTGGGCCCAAAAAGTCGATTTGTGCATGCATCTTCGATACCCGTTTATATCCCAAATTTAGCCTAAGAACACTGAAAAATCGAGTTTTTTGGGTCTCAGGAGCGATTCGTACATGTTTACACTGTGCTAGAAAATTTTCAATTTTCAGGAAATTTTTTTTATAAAACACGTTTTTTGGGCCCAAAAAGTCGATTTGTGCATGCATCTTCGATACCCGTTTATATCCCAAATTTTGCCTAAAAACACCTAAGAATCGAGTTTTTTGGGTCTCAGAAGCGATTTGTACATGTCTACACTGTGCTAGAAAATTTTCAATTTTCAGGCCAAAAAAATGTTAAAACACGTTTTTTGGGCCTAAAAAGTCGAATTGTACATGCATCTTCGATACCCGTTTATATCCCAAATATAGCCTAAGAACACTGAAAAATCGAGTTTTTTGGGTCTCAGGAACGATTCGTACATGTTTACACTGTGATAGAAAAATTTCAATTTTCAGGCAAAAAAAAATTTAAAACACGTTTTTTGGGCCCAAAAAGTCGATTTGTGCATACATCTTCGATACCCGTTTATATCCCAAATTTAGCCTAAAAACACCGAAAAATGGAGTTTTTTGGGTCTCAGAAGCGATTTGTACATGTTTACACTGTGCTAGAAAATTTCAATTTTCAGGCAAATATTTTTAAAACACGTTTTTTGGGCCCAAAAAGTCGATTTGTGCATGCATCTTCGATACCCGTTTATATCCCAAATTTAGCCTAAAAACACCGAAAAATCGACTTTTTTTGTTCTCAGAAGCGATTTGTACATGTTTACACTGTGCTAGAAAATTTTCAATTTTCAGGCAAAAAAATTGCTAAAACACGTTTTTTGGGCCCAAAAAGTCGATTTGTGCATGCATCTTCGATACCCGTTAATATCCCAAATTTAGCCTATAAATATAAAAAAATCGAGTTTTTTGGGTCTCAGGATCGATTCGTACATGTTTACACTGTGCTAGAAAATTTTCAATTTTCAGGCAAAATAAATGCTAAAACACGTTTTTTGGGCCCAAAAAGTCGATTTGTGCATGTTTCTACGATACCCGTTGATATCCCAAATTTAGCCTAAAAACAGCGAAAAATCTAGTTTTTTGGTTCTCAGAAGCGATTTGTACATGTTTACACTATGCTAGAAAAATTTTAATTTTCAGGCAAAAAAAATGCTAAAACACGTTTTTTGGGGCCAAAACGTCGATTTGTGCATGCATCTTCGATACCCGTTTATGTCCCAAATTTTGCCTAAAAACACCGAAAAATCGAGTTTTTTGGGTCTCAGAAGCGATTTGTACATGTCTACACTGTGCTAGAAAATTTTCAATTTTCAGGCAAATTTTTTTTTAAAAGTCGTTTTTTGGGCCCAAAAAGTCGATTTGTGCATGCATCTTCGATACCCGTTTATATCCCAAATTTAGCCTAAGAACACTGAAAAATCGAGTTTTTTTGGTCTCATGAGCGATTCGTACATGTTTACACTGTGCTAGAAAAATTTCAATTTTCAGGCAAAAAAAATGCTAAAACACGTTTTTTGGGCCAAAAAGTCGATTTGTGCATGCATCTTCGATACCCGTTTATATCCCAAATTTAGCCTAAAAACATGGAAAAATCGAGTTTTTTGGGTCTCAGAAGCGATTTGTACATGTCTACACTGTGCTAAAAAAAAATCAATTTTCAGGCAAAAAAAAATTTTAAACACGTTTTTTGGGCCCAAAAAGTCGATTTGTGCATGCATCTTCGATACCTGTTTATATCCCAAATTTAGCCTAAAAACACCGAAAAATCGAGTTTTTTTGGTCTCAGAAGCGATTTGTACATGTCTACAGTGTGCTAGAAAATTTTCAATTTTCAGGCAAAAAAAAATTTAAAACACGTTTTTTGGGCCCAAAAAGTCGATTTGTGCATGCATCTTCGATACCCGTTTATATCCCAAATTTAGCCTAAAAACACCGAAAAATCGAGTTTTTTGGGTCTCAGGAGCGATTTGTACATGTTTACACTATGCTAGAAAAATTTCAATTTTCAGGCAAAATAAATGCTAAAACACGTTTTTTGGGGCCAAAACGTCGATTTGTGCATGCATCTTCGATACCCGTTTATATCCCAAATTTAGCCGAAACACACCGAAAAATGGATTTTTTTTGGTCTCAGAAGCGATTTGTACATGTTTACACTGTGCTAGAAAATTTCAATTTTCAGGCAAATATTTTTAAAACACTTTTTTTGTGCCCAAAAAGTCGATTTATGCATGCATCTTCGATACCCGTTTATATCCCAAATTTAGCCTAAAAACACCGAAAAATCGACTTTTTTTTGTTCTCAGAAGCGATTTGTACATGTTTACACTGTGCTAGAAAATTTTCAATTTTCAGGTAAAAAAAATGCTAAAACACGTTTTTTGGGCCCAAAAAGTCGATTTGTGCATGCATCTTCGATACCCGTTTATATCCCAAATTTAGCCTAAAAACACCGAAAAATCTAGTTTTTTGGATCTCAGATGCGATTTGTACATGTCTACACTGTGCTAGAAAATTTTCAATTTTCAGGCAAAAAAAAATTTAAAAGACGTTTTTTGGGCCCAAAAAGTCGATTTGTGCATGCATCTTCGATACCCGTTTGTATCCCAAATTTTGCCTAAAAAAAACGAAAAATCGAGTTTTTTGGGTCTCAGAAGCGATTTGTACATGTCTACACTGTGCTAGAAAATTTTCAATTTTCAGGCAAAATTTTTTTTAAAAGACGTTTTTTGGACCCAAAAAGTCGATTTGTGCATGCATCTTCGATACCCGTTTATATCCCAAATTTAGCCTAAAAACACCGAAAAATCGAGTTTTTTGGGTCTCAGGAGCGATTTGTACATGTTTACACTATGCTAGAAAAATTTCAATTTTCAGGCAAAATAAATGCTAAAACACGTTTTTTGGGGCCAAAACGTCGATTTGTGCATGCATCTTCGATACCCGTTTATATCCCAAATTTAGCCGAAACACACCGAAAAATGGATTTTTTTTGGTCTCAGAAGCGATTTGTACATGTTTACACTGTGCTAGAAAATTTCAATTTTCAGGCAAATATTTTTAAAACACTTTTTTTGTGCCCAAAAAGTCGATTTATGCATGCATCTTCGATACCCGTTTATATCCCAAATTTAGCCTAAAAACACCGAAAAATCGACTTTTTTTGTTCTCAGAAGCGATTTGTACATGTTTACACTGTGCTAGAAAATTTTCAATTTTCAGGTAAAAAAAATGCTAAAACACGTTTTTTGGGCCCAAAAAGTCGATTTGTGCATGCATCTTCGATACCCGTTTATATCCCAAATTTAGCCTAAAAACACCGAAAAATCTAGTTTTTTGGATCTCAGATGCGATTTGTACATGTCTACACTGTGCTAGAAAATTTTCAATTTTCAGGCAAAAAAAAATTTAAAAGACGTTTTTTGGGCCCAAAAAGTCGATTTGTGCATGCATCTTCGATACCCGTTTGTATCCCAAATTTTGCCTAAAAAAAACGAAAAATCGAGTTTTTTGGGTCTCAGAAGCGATTTGTACATGTCTACACTGTACTAGAAAATTTTCAATTTTCAGGCAAAATTTTTTTTAAAAGACGTTTTTTGGACCCAAAAAGTCGATTTGTGCATGCATCTTCGATACCCGTTTATATCCCAAATTTAGCCTAAGAACACTGAAAAATCGAGTTTTTTGGGTCTCAGGAGCGATTCGTACATGTTTACACTGTGCTAGAAAAATTTCAATTTTCAGGCAAAAAAAATGCTAAAACACGTTTTTTGGGCCAAAAAGTCGATTTGTGCATGCATCTTCGATACCCGTTTATATCCCAAATTTAGCCTAAAAACATGGAAAAATCGAGTTTTTGGATCTCAGAAGCGATTTGTACATGTCTACACTGTGCTAAAAAAAAATCAATTTTCAGGCAAAAAAAATGTTTAAACACGTTTTTTGGGCCCAAAAAGTCGATTTGTGCATGCATCTTCGATACCTGTTTATATCCCAAATTTAGCCTAAAAACACCGAAAAATCTAGTTTTTTGGGTCTCAGGAGCGATTTGTACATGTTTACACTAAGCTAGAAAAATTTCAATTTTCAGGCAAAAAAAATGCTAAAACACGTTTTTTGGGGCCAAAACGTCGATTTGTGCATGCATTTTCGATACCCGTTTATATCCCAAATTTAGCCGAAACACACCGAAAAATCGAGTTTTTTTGGTCTCAGAAGCGATTTGTACATGTTTACACTGTGCTAGAAAATTTCAATTTTCAGGCAAATATTTTTAAAACACGTTTTTTGGGCCCAAAAATTCGATTTGTGCATGCATCTTCGATACCCGTTTATATCCCAAATTTAGCCTAAAAACACCGAAAAATCAACTTTTTTTGTTCTCAGAAGCGATTTGTACATGTTTACACTGTGCTAGAAAATTTTCAATTTTCAGGTAAAAAAAATGCTAAAACACGTTTTTTGGGCCCAAAAAGTCGATTTGTGCATGCATCTTCGATACCCGTTTATATCCCAAATTTAGCCTAAAAACACCGAAAAATCTAGTTTTTTGGATCTCAGATGCGATTTGTACATGTCTACACTGTGCTAGAAAATTTTCAATTTTCAGGCAAAAAAAAATTTAAAAGACGTTTTTTGGGCCCAAAAAGTCGATTTGTGCATGCATCTTCGATACCCGTTTGTATCCCAAATTTAGCCTAAAAACATCAGAAAATCGAGTTTTTTGGGTCTCAGGAGCGATTCGTACATGTTTACACTGTGCTAGAAAATTTTCAATTTTCAGGCAAAAAAAATGCTAAAACACGTTTTTTGGGCCCAAAAAGTCGATTTGTGCATGCATCTTCGATACCCGTTTATATCCCAAATTTTGCCTAAAAACACCTAAGAATCGAGTTTTTTGGGTCTCAGAAGCGATTTGTACATGTCTACACTGTGCTAGAAAATTTTCAATTTTCAGGCAAAAAAAATGTTAAAACACGTTTTTTGGGCCTAAAAAGTCGAATTGTACATGCATCTTCGATACCCGTTTATATCCCAAATTTAGCCTAAGATCACTGAAAAATCGAGTTTTTTGGGTCTCAGGAGCGATTCGTACATGTTTACACTGTGCTAGAAAAATTTCAATTTTCAGGCAAAAAAAAATTTAAAACACGTTTTTTGGGCCCAAAAAGTCGATTTGTGCATGCATCTTCGATACCCGTTTATATCCCAAATTTAGCCTAAAAACACCGAAAAATTGAGTTTTTTTGGTCTCAGAAGCGATTTGTACATGTTTACACTGTGCTAGAAAATTTCAATTTTCAGGCAAAAAAAAATTTAAAACACGTTTTTTGGGCCCAAAAAGTCGATTTGTGCATGCATCTTCGATACCCGTTTATATCCCAAATTTAGCCTAAAAACACCGAAAAATCTAGTTTTTTGGTTCTCAGAAGCGATTTGTACATGTTTACACTATGCTAGAAAAATTTCAATTTTCAGGCAAAAAAATTGCTAAAACACGTTTTTTGGGGCCAAAACGTCGATTTGTGCATGCATCTTCGATACCCGTTTATATCCCAAATTTTGCCTAAAAAAACCGAAAAATCGAGTTTTTTGGGTCTCAGAAGCGATTTGTACATGTCTACACTGTGCTAGAAAATTTTCAATTTTCAGGCAAATTTTTTTTTAAAAGACGTTTTTTGGGCCCAAAAACTCGATTTGTGCATGCATCTTCGATACCCGTTTATATCCCAAATTTAGCCTAAGAACACTGAAAAATCGATTTTTTTGTGTCTCAGGAGCGATTCGTACATGTTTACACTGTGCTAGAAAAATTTCAATTTTCAGGCAAAAAAAATGCTAAAACACGTTTTTTGGGCCAAAAAGTCGATTTGTGCATGCATCTTCGATACCCGTTTATATCCCAAATTTAGCCTAAAAACATGGAAAAATCGAGTTTTTTGGGTCTCAGAAGCGATTTGTACATGTCTACACTGTGCTAAAAAAAAATCAATTTTCAGGCAAAAAAAATGTTTAAACACGTTTTTTGGGCCCAAAAAGTCGATTTGTGCATGCATCTTCGATACCTGTTTATATCCCAAATTTAGCCTAAAAACACCGAAAAATCGAGTTTTTTTGGTCTCAGAAGCGATTTGTACATGTCTACAGTGTGCTAGAAAATTTTCAATTTTCAGGCAAAAAAAATTTTAAAACACGTTTTTTGGGCCCAAAAAGTCGATTTGTGCATGCATCTTCGATACCCGTTTATATCCCAAATTTAGCCTAAAAACACCGAAAAATCTAGTTTTCTGGGTCTCAGAAGCGATTTGTACATGTCTACACTGTGCTAGAAAATTTTCAATTTTCAGGCAAAAAAAAATTAAAACACGTTTTTTGGGCCCAAAAAGTCGATTTGTGCATGCATCTTCGATACCCGTTTATATCTCAAATTTTGCCTAAAAACACCGAAAAATCGAGTTTTTTGGGTCTCAGATGCGATTTGTACATGTCTACACCGTGCTAGAAAATTTTCTATTTTCAGGCAAAAAAAAATTTAAAAGACGTTTTTTGGGCCCAAAAAGTCGATTTGTGCATGCATCTTCGATACCCGTTTATAACCCAAATTTAGCCTAAAAACATCAAAAAATTGAGTTTTTTGGGTCTCAGGAGCGATTCGTACATGTTTACACTGTGCTAGAAAATTTTCAATTTTCAGGCAAAACAAATGCTAAAACACGTTTTTTGGGCCCAAAAAGTCGATTTGTGCATGCATCTTCGATACCAGTTTATATCCCAATTTTTTCCTAAAAACACCGAAAAATCGAGTTTTTTGGGTCTCAGAAGCGATTTGTACATGTCTACACTGTGCTAGAAAATTTTCAATTTTCAGGCAAAAAATTTTTTAAAAGACGTTTTTTGGGCCCAAAAAGTCGATTTGTGCATGCATCTTCGATACCCGTTTATATCCCAAATTTAGCCTAAGAACACTGAAAAATCGAGTTTTTTGGGTCTCAGGAGCGATTCGTACATGTTTACACTGTGCTAGAAAATTTTCTATTTTCAGGAATTTTTTTTTATAAAACACGTTTTTTGGGCCCAAAAAGTCGATTTGTGCATGCATCTTCGATACCCGTTTATATCCCAAATTTTGCCTAAAAACACCTAAGAATCGAGTTTTTTGGGTCTCAGAAGCGATTTGTACATGTCTACACTGTGCTAGAAAATTTTCAATTTTCAGGCCAAAAAAATGTTAAAACACGTTTTTTGGGCCTAAAAAGTCGAATTGTACATGCATCTTCGATACCCGTTTATATCCCAAATATAGCCTAAGAACACTGAAAAATCGAGTTTTTTGGGTCTCAGGAACGATTCGTACATGTTTACACTGTGCTAGAAAAATTTCAATTTTCAGGCAAAAAAAATTTTAAAACACGTTTTTTGGGCCCAAAAAGTCGATTTGTGCATACATCTTCGATACCCGTTTATATCCCAAATTTAGCCTAAAAACACCGAAAAATGGAGTTTTTTGGGTCTCAGAAGCGATTTGTACATGTTTACACTGTGCTAGAAAATTTCAATTTTCAGGCAAATATTTTTAAAACACGTTTTTTGGGCCCAAAAAGTCGATTTGTGCATGCATCTTCGATACCCGTTTATATCCCAAATTTAGCCTAAAAACACCGAAAAATCGACTTTTTTTGTTCTCAGAAGCGATTTGTACATGTTTACACTGTGCTAGAAAATTTTCAATTTTCAGGTAAAAAAAATGCTAAAACACGTTTTTTGGGCCCAAAAAGTCGATTTGTGCATGCATCTTCAATACCCGTTTATATCCCAAATTTAGCCTAAAAACACCGAAAAATCTAGTTTTTTGGATCTCAGAAGCGATTTGTACATGTTTACACTGTGCTAGAAAATTTTCAATTTTCAGGCAAAAAAATTGCTAAAACACGTTTTTTGGGCCCAAAAAGTCGATTTGTGCATGCATCTTCGATACCCGTTAATATCCCAAATTTAGCCTATAAATATAAAAAAATCGAGTTTTTTGGGTCTCAGGATCGATTCGTACATGTTTACACTGTGCTAGAAAATTTTCAATTTTCAGGCAAAAAAAATGCTAAAACACGTTTTTTGGGCCCAAAAAGTCGATTTGTGCATGTTTCTACGATACCCGTTGATATCCCAAATTTAGCCTAAAAACAGCGAAAAATCGAGTTTTTTGGGTCTCAGGAGCGATTTGTACATGTTTACACTGTGCTCGAAAAATTTCAATTTTCAGGCAAAAAAAATGCTAAAACACGTTTTTTGGGCCCAAAAAGTCGATTTGTGCATGCGTCTTTGATACCCATTTATATCCCAAATTTAGCCGAAACACACCTAAAAATCGATTTTTTTTGTCTCAGAAGCGATTTGTACATGTTTACACTGTGCTAGAAAAATTTCAATTTTCAGACAAAAATATTTTAAAACACGTTTTTTGGGCCCAAAAAGTCGATTTGTGCATGCATCTTCGATACTCGTTTATATCCCAAATTTTGCCTAAAAACACCGAAAAATCGAGTTTTTTGGGCCTCAGATGCGATTTGTACATGTCTACACTGTGCTAGAAAATTTTTAATTTTCAGGCAAAAAAAAATTTAAAAGACGTTTTTGGGCCCAAAAAGTCGATTTGTGCATGCATCTTCGATACCCGTTTGTATCCCAAATTTAGCCTAAAAACATCAGAAAATCGAGTTTTTTGGGTCTCAGGAGCGATTCGTACATGTTTACACTGTGCTAGAAAATTTTCAATTTTCAGGCAAAAAAAATGCTAGAACACGTTTTTTGGGCCCAAAAAGTCGATTTGTGCATGCATCTTCGATACCCGTTTATATCCCAAATTTTGCCTAAAAACACCTAAGAATCGAGTTTTTTGGGTGTCAGAAGCGATTTGTACATGTCTACACTGTGCTAGAAAATTTTCAATTTTCAGGCAAAAAAAATGTTAAAACACGTTTTTTGGGCCCAAAAAGTCGAATTGTACATGCATCTTCGATACCCGTTTATATCCCAAATTTAGCCTAAGAACACTGAAAAATCGAGTTTTTTGGGTCTCAGGAGCGATTCGTACATGTTTACATTGTGCTAGAAAAATTTCAATTTTCAGGCAAAAAAAATGCTAAAACACGTTTTTTGGGCCCAAAAAGTCGATTTGTGCATGCATCTTCGATACCCGTTTATATCTCAAATTTAGCCTAAAAACATCGAAAAATCGAGTTTTTTTGGTCTCAGAAGCAATTTGTACATGTTTACACTGTGCTAGAAAATTTTCAATTTTCAGGCAAAAAAAAAATTAAAACACGTTTTTTGGGCCCAAAAAGTCAATTTGTGCATGCATCTTCGATACCCGTTTATATCCCAAATTTAGACTAAAAACACCGAAAAATCGAGTTTTTCTTGGTTCTCAGAAGCGATTTGTACATGTTTACACTGTGCTAGAAAAATTTCAATTTCAGGCAAAAAAAATGCAAAAACACGTTTTTTGGGCCCAAAAAGTCGATTTGTGCATGCATCTTCGATACCCGTTTATATCCCAAATTTTGCCTAAAAACACCGAAAAATCGAGTTGTTTGGGTCTCAGAAGCGATTTATACATGTCTACACTGTGCTAGAAAATTTTCAATTTTCAGGCAAATTTTTTTTTAAAAAACGTTTTTTGGGCCCAAAAAGTCGATTTGTGCATGCATCTTCGATTCCCGTTTATATCCCAAATTTAGCCTAAGAACACTGAAAAATCGAGTTTTTTGGGTCTCAGGAGCGATTCGTACATGTTTACACTGTGCTAGAAAAAATTCAATTTTCAGGCAAAAAAAATGCTTAAACACGTTTTTTGGGCCAAAAAGTCGATTTGTGCATGCATCTTCGATACCCGTTTATATCCCAAATTTAGCCTAAAAACATGGAAAAATCGAGTTTTTTGGGTCTCAGAAGCGATTTGTACATGTCTACACTGTGCTAAAAAAAAATCAATTTTCAGGCAAAAAAAAATTTTAAACACGTTTTTTGGGCCCAAAAAGTCGATTTCTGCTTGCATCTTCGATACCTGTTTATATCCCAAATTTAGCCGAAACACACCGAAAAATCGAGTTTTTTTGGTCTCAGAAGCGATTTGTACATGTTTACACTGTGCTAGAAAATTTCAATTTTCAGGCAAAAATTTTTAAAACACGTTTTTTTGGCCCAAAAAGTCGATTTGTGCATGCATCTTCGATACCCGTTTATATCCCAAATTTAGCCTAAAAACACCGAAAAATCGACTTTTTTTGTTCTAAGAAGCGATTTGTACATGTTTACACTGTGCTAGAAAATTTTCAATTTTCAGGTAAAAAAAATGCTAAAACACGTTTTTTGGGCCCAAAAAGTCGATTTGTGCATGCATCTTCGATACCCGTTTATATCCCAAATTTAGCCTAATAACACCGAAAAATCGAGTTTTTTTGGGCTCAGAAGCGATTTGTACATGTCTACACTGTGCTAGAAAAATTTCAATTTTCAGGCAAAAAAAATGCTAAAACACGTTTTTTGGGCCCAAAAAGTCGATTTGTGCATGCATCTTCGATACCCGTTTATATCCCAAATTTAGCCTAATAACACCGAAAAATCGAGTTTTTTTGGGCTCAGAAGCGATTTGTACATGTCTACACTGTGCTAGAAAAATTTCAATTTTCAGGCAAAAAAAATGCTAAAACACGTTTTTTGGGCCCAAAAAGTCGATTTGTGCATGCATCTTCGATACCCGTTTATATCCCAAATTTAGCCTAAAAACACCGAAAAATCTAGTTTTTTGGATCTCAGAAGCGATTTGTACATGTTTACACTGTGCTAGAAAATTTTCAATTTTCAGGCAAAAAAATTGCTAAAACACGTTTTTTGGGCCCAAAAAGTCGATTTGTGCGTGCATCTTCGATACCCGTTAATATCCCAAATTTAGCCTAAAAATATAAAAAAATCGAGTTTTTTGGGTCTCAGGAGCGATTCGTACATGTTTACACTGTGCTAGAAAATTTTCAATTTTCAGGCAAAAAAAATGCTAAAACACGTTTTTTGGGCCCAAAAAGTCGATTTGTGCATGTATCTACGATACCCGTTGATATCCCAAATTTAGCCTAAAAACATCGAAAAATCAAGTTTTTTTGGTCTCAGAAGCGATTTGTACATGTCTACACTGTGCTAAAAAAAAATCAATTTTCAGGCAAAAAAAAATTTTAAACACGTTTTTTGGGCCCAAAAAGTCGATTTGTGCATGCATCTTCGATACCCGTTTATATCCCAAATTTAGCCTAAAAACACCGAAAAATCTAGTTTTTTGGGTCTCAGGAGCGATTTGTACATGTTTACACTGTGCTCGAAAAATTTCAATTTTCAGGCAAAAAAAAATGCTAAAACACGTTTTTTGGGCCCAAAAAGTCGA
The DNA here is from genome assembly GCA_034508575.1 of Petrolisthes manimaculis. Lineage (NCBI taxonomy): Eukaryota > Metazoa > Arthropoda > Malacostraca > Decapoda > Porcellanidae > Petrolisthes > Petrolisthes manimaculis. The sequence goes on along the minus strand of JAWZYT010003745.1, from coordinate 1,968,724 downwards.
TTTGTGCATGCATCTTTGATACCCGTTTATATCCCAAATTTAGCCGAAACACACCTAAAAATCGAGTTTTTTTTGTCTCAGAAGCGATTTGTACATGTTTACACTGTGCTAGAAAAATTTCAATTTTCAGGCAAAAATATTTTAAAACACGTTTTTTGGGCCCAAAAAGTCGATTTGTGCATGCATCTTCGATACCCGTTTATATCCCAAATTTTGCCTAAAAACACCGAAAAATCGAGTTTTTTGGGTCTCAGATGCGATTTGTACATGTCTACACTGTGCTAGAAAATTTTCAATTTTCAGGCAAAAAAAAATTTTAAAGACGTTTTTTGGGCCCAAAAAGTCGATTTGTGCATGCATCTTCGATACCCGTTTGTATCCCAAATTTAGCCTAAAAACATCAGAAAATCGAGTTTTTTGGGTCTCAGGAGCGATTCGTACATGTTTTAATTTTCAGGCAAAAAAAATGCTAAAACACGTTTTTTGGGCCCAAAAAGTCGATTTGTGCATGCATCTTCGATACCCGTTTATATCCCAAATTTTGCCTAAAAACACCTAAGAATCGAGTTTTTTGGGTCTCAGAAGCGATTTGTACATGTCTACACTGTGCTAGAAAATTTTCAATTTTCAGGCAAAAAAAATTTTAAAAGACGTTTTTTGGGCCCAAAAAGTCGATTTGTGCATGCATCTTCGATACCCGTTTATATCCCAAATTTAGCCTAATAACACCGAAAAATCGAGTTTTTTTGGGCTCAGAAGCGATTTGTACATGTCTACACTGTGCTAGAAAAATTTCAATTTTCAGGCAAAAAAAATGCTAAAACACGTTTTTTGGGCCCAAAAAGTCGATTTGTGCATGCATCTTCGATACCCGTTTATATCCCAAATTTAGCCTAAAAACACCGAAAAATCTAGTTTTTTGGATCTCAGAAGCGATTTGTACATGTTTACACTGTGCTAGAAAATTTTCAATTTTCAGGCAAAAAAATTGCTAAAACACGTTTTTTGGGCCCAAAAAGTCGATTTGTGCATGCATCTTCGATACCCGTTAATATCCCAAATTTAGCCTAAAAATATAAAAAAATCGAGTTTTTTGGGTCTCAGGAGCGATTCGTACATGTTTACACTGTGCTAGAAAATTTTCAATTTTCAGGCAAAAAAAATGCTAAAACACGTTTTTTGGGCCCAAAAAGTCGATTTGTGCATGTATCTACGATACCCGTTGATATCCCAAATTTAGCCTAAAAACATCGAAAAATCAAGTTTTTTTGGTCTCAGAAGCGATTTGTACATGTCTACACTGTGCTAAAAAAAATTCAATTTTCAGGCAAAAAAAAATTTTAAACACGTTTTTTGGGCCCAAAAAGTCGATTTGTGCATGCATCTTCGATACCCGTTTATATCCCAAATTTAGCCTAAAAACACCGAAAAATCTAGTTTTTTGGGTCTCAGGAGCGATTTGTACATGTTTACACTGTGCTCGAAAAATTTCAATTTTCAGGCAAAAAAAAATGCTAAAACACGTTTTTTGGGCCCAAAAAGTCGATTTGTGCATGCATCTTTGATACCCGTTTATATCCCAAATTTAGCCGAAACACACCTAAAAATCGAGTTTTTTTTGTCTCAGAAGCGATTTGTACATGTTTACACTGTGCTAGAAAAATTTCAATTTTCAGGCAAAAATATTTTAAAACACGTTTTTTGGGCCCAAAAAGTCGATTTGTGCATGCATCTTCGATACCCGTTTATATCCCAAATTTTGCCTAAAAACACCGAAAAATCGAGTTTTTTGGGTCTCAGATGCGATTTGTACATGTCTACACTGTGCTAGAAAATTTTCAATTTTCAGGCAAAAAAAAATTTAAAAGACGTTTTTTGGGCCCAAAAAGTCGATTTGTGCATGCATCTTCGATACCCGTTTGTATCCCAAATTTAGCCTAAAAACATCAGAAAATCGAGTTTTTTGGGTCTCAGGAGCGATTCGTACATGTTTTAATTTTCAGGCAAAAAAAATGCTAAAACACGTTTTTTGGGCCCAAAAAGTCGATTTGTGCATGCATCTTCGATACCCGTTTATATCCCAAATTTTGCCTAAAAACACCTAAGAATCGAGTTTTTTGGGTCTCAGAAGCGATTTGTACATGTCTACACTGTGCTAGAAAATTTTCAATTTTCAGGCAAAAAAAATTTTAAAAGACGTTTTTTGGGCCCAAAAAGTCGATTTGTGCATGCATCTTCGATACCCGTTTATATCCCAAATTTAGCCTAAGAACACTGCAAAATCGATTTTTTTGTGTCTCAATAGCGATTCGTACATGTTTACACTGTGCTAGAAAAATTTCAATTTTCAGGCAAAATTTTTTAAAACACGTTTATTGGGCCCAAAAAGTCGATTTGTGCATGCATCTTCGATACCCGTTTATTTCCCATATTTAGCCTAAAAACACCGAAAAATCGAGTTTTTTGGGTCTCAGGAGCGATTTGTATATGTTTACATTGTGCTAGAAAATTTTCAATTTTCAGGTAAAAAAAATGCTAAAACACGTTTTTTGGGCCCAAAAAATCGATTTGTGCATGCATCTTCGATACCCGTTTATATCCCAAATAAAGCCTAAAAACACCGAAATATCGAGGTTCTTGGGTCTCAGAAGCGATTTGTACATGTCTACACTGTGCTAGAAAATTTTCAATTTTCAGGCAATTTTTTTTTTAAAAGACGTTTTTTGGGCCCAAAAAGTCGATTTGTGCATGCATCTTCGATACCCGTTAATATCCCAAATTTAGCCTATAAATATAAAAAAATCGAGTTTTTTGGGTCTCAGGAGCGATTCGTACATGTTTACACTGTGCTAGAAAATTTTCAATTTTCAGGCAAAAAAAATGCTAAAACACGTTTTTTGGGCCCAAAAAGTCGATTTGTGCATGTTTCTACGATACCCGTTGATATCCCAAATTTAGCCTAAAAACATCGAAAAATCGAGTTTTTTTGGTCTCAGAAGCGATTTGTACATGTCTACACTGTGCTAAAAAAAATTCAATTTTCAGGCAAAAAAAAAATTTAAACACGTTTTTTGGGCCCAAAAAGTCGATTTGTGCATGCATCTTCGATACCCGTTTATATCCCAAATTTAGCCTAAAAACAGCGAAAAATCGAGTTTTTTGGGTCTCAGGAGCGATTTGTACATGTTTACACTGTGCTCGAAAAATTTCAATTTTCAGGCAAAAAAAATGCTAAAACACGTTTTTTGGGCCCAAAAAGTCGATTTGTGCATGCGTCTTTGATACCCATTTATATCCCAAATTTAGCCGAAACACACCTAAAAATCGATTTTTTTTGTCTCAGAAGCGATTTGTACATGTTTACACTGTGCTAGAAAAATTTCAATTTTCAGACAAAAATATTTTAAAACACGTTTTTTGGGCCCAAAAAGTCGATTTGTGCATGCATCTTCGATACCCGTTTATATCCCAAATTTTGCCTAAAAACACCGAAAAATCGAGTTTTTTGGGCCTCAGATGCGATTTGTACATGTCTACACTGTGCTAGAAAATTTTCAATTTTCAGGCAAAAAAAAATTTAAAAGACGTTTTTGGGCCCAAAAAGTCGATTTGTGCATGCATCTTCGATACCCGTTTGTATCCCAAATTTAGCCTAAAAACATCAGAAAATCGAGTTTTTTGGGTCTCAGGAGCGATTCGTACATGTTTACACTGTGCTAGAAAATTTTCAATTTTCAGGCAAAAAAAATGCTAGAACACGTTTTTTGGGCCCAAAAAGTCGATTTGTGCATGCATCTTCGATACCCGTTTATATCCCAAATTTTGTCTAAAAACACCTAAGAATCGAGTTTTTTGGGTCTCAGAAGCGATTTGTACATGTCTACACTGTGCTAGAAAATTTTCAATTTTCAGGCAAAAAAAATGTTAAAACACGTTTTTTGGGCCCAAAAAGTCGAATTGTACATGCATCTTCGATACCCATTTATATCCCAAATTTAGCCTAAGAACACTGAAAAATCGAGTTTTTTGGGTCTCAGGAGCGATTCGTACATGTTTATACTGTGCTAGAAAAATTTCAATTTTCAGGCAAAAAAAATGCTAAAACACGTTTTTTTGGCCCAAAAAGTCGATTTGTGCATGCATCTTCGATACCCGTTTATATCTCAAATTTAGCCTAAAAACATCGAAAAATCGAGTTTTTTTGGTCTCAGAAGCAATTTGTACATGTTTACACTGTGCTAGAAAATTTTCAATTTTCAGGCAAAAAAAAAATTAAAACACGTTTTTTGGGCCCAAAAAGTCAATTTGTGCATGCATCTTCGATACCCGTTTATATCCCAAATTTAGACTAAAAACACCGAAAAATCGAGTTTTTTTTGGTTCTCAGAAGCGATTTGTACATGTTTACACTGTGCTAGAAAAATTTCAATTTCAGGCAAAAAAAATGCAAAAACACGTTTTTTGGGCCCAAAAAGTCGATTTGTGCATGCATCTTCGATACCCGTTTATATCCCAAATTTTGCCTAAAAACACCGAAAAATCGAGTTGTTTGGGTCTCAGAAGCGATTTATACATGTCTACACTGTGCTAGAAAATTTTCAATTTTCAGGCAATTTTTTTTTTAAAAGACGTTTTTTGGGCCCAAAAAGTCGATTTGTGCATGCATCTTCGATTCCCGTTTATATCCCAAATTTAGCCTAAGAACACTGAAAAATCGAGTTTTTTGGGTCTCAGGAGCGATTCGTACATGTTTACACTGTGCTAGAAAAAATTCAATTTTCAGGCAAAAAAAATGCTTAAACACGTTTTTTGGGCCAAAAAGTCGATTTGTGCATGCATCTTCGATACCCGTTTATATCCCAAATTTAGCCTAAAAACATGGAAAAATCGAGTTTTTTGGGTCTCAGAAGCGATTTGTACATGTCTACACTGTGCTAAAAAAAAATCAATTTTCAGGCAAAAAAAAATTTTAAACACGTTTTTTGGGCCCAAAAAGTCGATTTCTGCTTGCATCTTCGATACCTGTTTATATCCCAAATTTAGCCGAAACACACCGAAAAATCGAGTTTTTTTGGTCTCAGAAGCGATTTGTACATGTTTACACTGTGCTAGAAAATTTCAATTTTCAGGCAAAAATTTTTAAAACACGTTTTTTTGGCCCAAAAAGTCGATTTGTGCATGCATCTTCGATACCCGTTTATATCCCAAATTTAGCCTAAAAACACCAAAAAATCGACTTTTTTTGTTCTAAGAAGCGATTTGTACATGTTTACACTGTGCTAGAAAATTTTCAATTTTCAGGTAAAAAAAATGCTAAAACACGTTTTTTGGGCCCAAAAAGTCGATTTGTGCATGCATCTTCGATACCCGTTTATATCCCAAATTTAGCCTAATAACACCGAAAAATCGAGTTTTTTTGGGCTCAGAAGCGATTTGTACATGTCTACACTGTGCTAGAAAAATTTCAATTTTCAGGCAAAAAAAATGCTAAAACACGTTTTTTGGGCCCAAAAACTCGATTTGTGCATGCATCTTCGATACCCGTTTATATCCCAAATTTAGCCTAAAAACACCGAAAAATCTAGTTTTTTGGATCTCAGAAGCGATTTGTACATGTTTACACTGTGCTAGAAAATTTTCAATTTTCAGGCAAAAAAATTGCTAAAACACGTTTTTTGGGCCCAAAAAGTCGATTTGTGCATGCATCTTCGATACCCGTTAATATCCCAAATTTAGCCTAAAAATATAAAAAAATCGAGTTTTTTGGGTCTCAGGAGCGATTCGTACATGTTTACACTGTGCTAGAAAATTTTCAATTTTCAGGCAAAAAAAATGCTAAAACACGTTTTTTGGGCCCAAAAAGTCGATTTGTGCATGTATCTACGATACCCGTTGATATCCCAAATTTAGCCTAAAAACATCGAAAAATCAAGTTTTTTTGGTCTCAGAAGCGATTTGTACATGTCTACACTGTGCTAGAAAATTTTCAATTTTCAGGCAAAAAAAAATTTTAAACACGTTTTTTGGGCCCAAAAAGTCAATTTGTGCATGCATCTTCGATACCCGTTTATATCCCAAATTTAGACTAAAAACACCGAAAAATCGAGTTTTTTTTGGTTCTCAGAAGCGATTTGTACATGTTTACACTGTGCTAGAAAAATTTCAATTTCAGGCAAAAAAAATGCAAAAACACGTTTTTTGGGCCCAAAAAGTCGATTTGTGCATGCATCTTCGATACCCGTTTATATCCCAAATTTTGCCTAAAAACACCGAAAAATCGAGTTGTTTGGGTCTCAGAAGCGATTTATACATGTCTACACTGTGCTAGAAAATTTTCAATTTTCAGGCAATTTTTTTTTTAAAAGACGTTTTTTGGGCCCAAAAAGTCGATTTGTGCATGCATCTTCGATTCCCGTTTATATCCCAAATTTAGCCTAAGAACACTGAAAAATCGAGTTTTTTGGGTCTCAGGAGCGATTCGTACATGTTTACACTGTGCTAGAAAAAATTCAATTTTCAGGCAAAAAAAATGCTTAAACACGTTTTTTGGGCCAAAAAGTCGATTTGTGCATGCATCTTCGATACCCGTTTATATCCCAAATTTAGCCTAAAAACATGGAAAAATCGAGTTTTTTGGGTCTCAGAAGCGATTTGTACATGTCTACACTGTGCTAAAAAAAAATCAATTTTCAGGCAAAAAAAAATTTTAAACACGTTTTTTGGGCCCAAAAAGTCGATTTCTGCTTGCATCTTCGATACCTGTTTATATCCCAAATTTAGCCGAAACACACCGAAAAATCGAGTTTTTTTGGTCTCAGAAGCGATTTGTACATGTTTACACTGTGCTAGAAAATTTCAATTTTCAGGCAAAAATTTTTAAAACACGTTTTTTTGGCCCAAAAAGTCGATTTGTGCATGCATCTTCGATACCCGTTTATATCCCAAATTTAGCCTAAAAACACCAAAAAATCGACTTTTTTTGTTCTAAGAAGCGATTTGTACATGTTTACACTGTGCTAGAAAATTTTCAATTTTCAGGTAAAAAAAATGCTAAAACACGTTTTTTGGGCCCAAAAAGTCGATTTGTGCATGCATCTTCGATACCCGTTTATATCCCAAATTTAGCCTAATAACACCGAAAAATCGAGTTTTTTTGGGCTCAGAAGCGATTTGTACATGTCTACACTGTGCTAGAAAAATTTCAATTTTCAGGCAAAAAAAATGCTAAAACACGTTTTTTGGGCCCAAAAACTCGATTTGTGCATGCATCTTCGATACCCGTTTATATCCCAAATTTAGCCTAAAAACACCGAAAAATCTAGTTTTTTGGATCTCAGAAGCGATTTGTACATGTTTACACTGTGCTAGAAAATTTTCAATTTTCAGGCAAAAAAATTGCTAAAACACGTTTTTTGGGCCCAAAAAGTCGATTTGTGCATGCATCTTCGATACCCGTTAATATCCCAAATTTAGCCTAAAAATATAAAAAAATCGAGTTTTTTGGGTCTCAGGAGCGATTCGTACATGTTTACACTGTGCTAGAAAATTTTCAATTTTCAGGCAAAAAAAATGCTAAAACACGTTTTTTGGGCCCAAAAAGTCGATTTGTGCATGTATCTACGATACCCGTTGATATCCCAAATTTAGCCTAAAAACATCGAAAAATCAAGTTTTTTTGGTCTCAGAAGCGATTTGTACATGTCTACACTGTGCTAAAAAAAATTCAATTTTCAGGCAAAAAAAAATTTTAAACACGTTTTTTGGGCCCAAAAAGTCGATTTGTGCATGCATCTTCGATACCCGTTTATATCCCAAATTTAGCCTAAAAACACCGAAAAATCTAGTTTTTTGGGTCTCAGGAGCGATTTGTACATGTTTACACTGTGCTCGAAAAATTTCAATTTTCAGGCAAAAAAAATGCTAAAACACGTTTTTTGGGCCCAAAAAGTCGATTTGTGCATGCATCTTTGATACCCGTTTATATCCCAAATTTAGCCGAAACACACCTAAAAATCGAGTTTTTTTTGTCTCAGAAGCGATTTGTACATGTTTACACTGTGCTAGAAAAATTTCAATTTTCAGGCAAAAATATTTTAAAACACGTTTTTTGGGCCCAAAAAGTCGATTTGTGCATGCATCTTCGATACCCGTTTATATCCCAAATTTTGCCTAAAAACACCGAAAAATCGAGTTTTTTGGGTCTCAGATGCGATTTGTACATGTCTACACTGTGCTAGAAAATTTTCAATTTTCAGGCAAAAAAAAAATTAAAAGACGTTTTTTGGGCCCAAAAAGTCGATTTGTGCATGCATCTTCGATACCCGTTTGTATCCCAAATTTAGCCTAAAAACACCTAAGAATCGAGTTTTTTGGGTCTCAGAAGCGATTTGTACATGTCTACACTGTGCTAGAAAATTTTCAATTTTCAGGCAAAAAAAATTTTAAAAGACGTTTTTTGGGCCCAAAAAGTCGATTTGTGCATGCATCTTCGATACCCGTTTATATCCCAAATTTAGCCTAAGAACACTGCAAAATCGATTTTTTTGTGTCTCAATAGCGATTCGTACATGTTTACACTGTGCTAGAAAAATTTCAATTTTCAGGCAAAATTTTTTAAAACACGTTTATTGGGCCCAAAAAGTCGATTTGTGCATGCATCTTCGATACCCGTTTATTTCCCATATTTAGCCTAAAAACACCGAAAAATCGAGTTTTTTGGGTCTCAGGAGCGATTTGTATATGTTTACATTGTGCTAGAAAATTTTCAATTTTCAGGTAAAAAAAATGCTAAAACACGTTTTTTGGGCCCAAAAAATCGATTTGTGCATGCATCTTCGATACCCGTTTATATCCCAAATAAAGCCTAAAAACACCGAAATATCGAGGTTCTTGGGTCTCAGAAGCGATTTGTACATGTCTACACTGTGCTAGAAAATTTTCAATTTTCAGGCAATTTTTTTTTTAAAAGACGTTTTTTGGGCCCAAAAAGTCGATTTGTACATGCATCTTTGATACCCGTTTATATCCCAAATTTAGCCTAAGAACACTGAAAAATCGAGTTTTTTGGGTCTCACGAGCGATTCGTACATGTTTACACTGTGCTAGAAAAAATTCAATTTTCAGGCAAAAAAAATGCTAAAACACGTTTTTTGGGCCCAAAAAGTCGATTTGTGCATGCATCTTCGATACCCGTTTATATCTCAAATTTAGCCTAAAAACATCGAAAAATCGAGTTTTTTTGGTCTCAGAAGCGATTTGTACATGTTTACACTGTGCTAGAAAATTTTCAATTTTCAGGCAAAAAAAAATTTAAAACACGTTTTTTTGGCCCAAAAAGTCGATTTGTGCATGCATCTTCTATACCCGTTTATATCCCAAATTTAGCCTAATAACACCGAAAAATCGAGCTTTTTGGGTCTCAGAAGCGATTTGTACATGTTTACACTGTGCTAGAAAAATTTCAATTTTCAGGCAAAAAAAATGCAAAAACACGTTTTTTGGGCCCAAAAAGTCGATTTGTGCATGCATCTTCGATACCCGTTTATATCCCAAATCTTGCCTAAAAACACCAAAAAATCGAGTTTTTTGGGTCTCAGAAGCGATTTGTACATGTTTACACTGTGCTAGAAAATTTTCAATTTTCAGGCAAAAAAAAATTTAAAAGACGTTTTTTGGGCCCAAAAAGTCGATTTGTGCATGCATCTTCGATACCCGTTTATATCCCAAATTTAGCCTAAAAACACCGAAAAATCGAGTTTTTTGGGTCTCAGAAGCGATTTGTACATGTTTACACTGTGCTAGAAAAATTTCAATTTCAGGCAAAAAAAATGCAAAAACACGTTTTTTGGGCCCAAAAAGTCGATTTGTGCATGCATCGTCGATACCCGTTTATATCCCCAATTTTGTCTAAAAACACCGAAAAATCGAGTTTTTTGGGTCTCAGAAGCGATTTGTACATGTCTACACTGTGCTAGAAAATTTTCAGTTTTCAGGCAAAAAAATTTTAAACACGTTTTTTGGGCCCAAAAAGTCGATTTGTGCATGCATCTTCGATACCCGTTTATATCCCAAATTTAGCCTAAAAACACCGAAAAATCTAGTTTTTTGGGTCTCAGAAGCGATTTGTACATGTCTACACTGTGCTAGAAAATTTTCAATTTTCAGGCAAAAAAAAATTAAAACACGTTTTTTGGGCCCAAAAAGTCGATTTGTGCATGCATCTTCGATACCCGTTTATATCTCAAATTTTGCCTAAAAACACCGAAAAATCGAGTTTTCTGGGTCTCAGATGCGATTTGTACATGTCTACACCGTGCTAGAAAATTTTCTATTTTCAGGCAAAAAAAAATTTAAAAGACGTTTTTTGGGCCCAAAAAGTCGATTTGTGCATGCATCTTCGATACCCGTTTATAACCCAAATTTAGCCTAAAAACATCAAAAAATTGAGTTTTTTGGGTCTCAGGAGCGATTCGTACATGTTTACACTGTGCTAGAAAATGTTCAATTTTCAGGCAAAACAAATGCTAAAACACGTTTTTTGGGCCCAAAAAGTCGATTTGTGCATGCATCTTCGATACCAGTTTATATCCCAAATTTTTCCTAAAAACACCGAAAAATCGAGTTTTTTGGGTCTCAGAAGCGATTTGTACATGTCTACACTGTGTTAGAAAATTTTCAATTTTCAGGCAAAAAAATTTTTAAAAGACGTTTTTTGGGCCCAAAAAGTCGATTTGTGCATGCATCTTCGATACCCGTTTATATCCCAAATTTAGCCTAAGAACACTGAAAAATCGAGTTTTTTGGGTCTCAGGAGCGATTCGTACATGTTTACACTGTGCTAGAAAAATTTCAATTTTCAGGAAAAAAAAATTATAAAACACGTTTTTTGGGCCCAAAAAGTCGATTTGTGCATGCATCTTCGATACCCGTTTATATCCCAAATTTAGCCTAATAACACTGAAAAATCGATTTTTTTGTGTCTCAGGAGCGATTCGTACATGTTTACACTGTGCTAGAAAAATTTCAATTTTCAGGCAAAATGTTTTAAAACACGTTTATTGGGTCCAAAAAGTCGATTTGTGCATGCATCTTCGATACCCGTTTATATCCCAAATTTAGCCTAAAAACACTGAAAAATCGAGTTTTTTTGGTCTCAGAAGCGATTTGTACATATCTACACTGTGCTAGAAAATTTTCAATTTTCAGGCGAAAAAAAATTTAAAACACGTTTTTTGGGCCCAAAAAGTCGATTTGTGCATGCATCTTCGATACCCGTTTATATCCCAAATTTAGCCTAAAAACACCGAAAAATCGAGTTTTTTGGGTCTCAGGAGCGATTTATATATGTTTACATTGTGCTAGAAAATTTTCAATTTTCAGGTAAAATAAATGCTAAAACACGTTTTTTGGGCCCAAAAAGTCGATTTGGGCATGCATCTTCGATATCCGTTTATATCCCAAATTTAGCCGAAACACTCGGAAAAATCGGGTTTTTTGGTCTCAGAAGCGATTTGTACATGTTTACACTGTGCTAGAAAATCTTCAATTTTCAGGTAAAAAAAAATTTAAAAGACGTTTTTTGGGCCCAAAAAGTCGATTTGTGCATGCATCTTCGATACCCGTTTATATCCCAAATTTAGCCTAAAAACATAAAAAAATCGAGTTTTGGGGGTCTCTGAAGCGATTCGTACATGTTTACACTGTGCTAGAAATTTTTTAATATTCAGGTAAAAAAAATGCTAAAACACATTTTATGGGCCCAAAAAGTCGATTTGTGCATGCATCTTCGATACCCGTTTATATCCCAAATTTAGCCTAAAAACACCGAAAAATCGAGTTTTTTGGGTCTCAGGAGCGATTCGTACATGTTTACACTGTGCTAGAAAATTTCAATTTTCAGGCAAATATTTTTAAAACACGTTTTTTGGGCCCAAAAAGTCGATTTGTGCATGCATCTTCGATACCCGTTTATATCCCAAATTTAGCCTAAAAACACCGAAAAATCGACTTTTTTTGTTCTAAGAAGCGATTTGTACATGTTTACACTGTGCTAGAAAATTTTCAATTTTCAGGTAAAAAAAATGCTAAAACACGTTTTTTGGGCCCAAAAAGTCGATTTGTGCATGCATCTTCGATACCCGTTTATATCCCAAATTTAGCCTAATAACACCGAAAAATCGAGTTTTTTTGGGCTCAGAAGCGATTTGTACATGTCTACACTGTGCTAGAAAAATTTCAATTTTCAGGCAAAAAAAATGCTAAAACACGTTTTTTGGGCCCAAAAAGTCGATTTGTGCATGCATCTTCGATACCCGTTTATATCCCAAATTTAGCCTAAAAACACCGAAAAATCTAGTTTTTTGGATCTCAGAAGCGATTTGTACATGTTTACACTGTGCTAGAAAATTTTCAATTTTCAGGCAAAAAAATTGCTAAAACACGTTTTTTGGGCCCAAAAAGTCGATTTGTGCATGCATCTTCGATACCCGTTAATATCCCAAATTTAGCCTAAAAATATAAAAAAATCGAGTTTTTTGGGTCTCAGGAGCGATTCGTACATGTTTACACTGTGCTAGAAAATTTTCAATTTTCAGGCAAAAAAAATGCTAAAACACGTTTTTTGGGCCCAAAAAGTCGATTTGTGCATGTATCTACGATACCCGTTTATATCCCAAATTTAGCCGAAACACACCTAAAAATCGAGTTTTTTTTGTCTCAGAAGCGATTTGTACATGTTTACACTGTGCTAGAAAAATTTCAATTTTCAGGCAAAAATATTTTAAAACACGTTTTTTGGGCCCAAAAAGTCGATTTGTGCATGCATCTTCGATACCCGTTTATATCCCAAATTTTGCCTAAAAACACCGAAAAATCGAGTTTTTTGGGTCTCAGATGCGATTTGTACATGTCTACACTGTGCTAGAAAATTTTCAATTTTCAGGCAAAAAAAAATTTAAAAGACGTTTTTTGGGCCCAAAAAGTCGATTTGTGCATGCATCTTCGATACCCGTTTGTATCCCAAATTTAGCCTAAAAACATCAGAAAATCGAGTTTTTTGGGTCTCAGGAGCGATTCGTACATGTTTTAATTTTCAGGCAAAAAAAATGCTAAAACACGTTTTTTGGGCCCAAAAAGTCGATTTGTGCATGCATCTTCGATACCCGTTTATATCCCAAATTTTGCCTAAAAACACCTAAGAATCGAGTTTTTTGGGTCTCAGAAGCGATTTGTACATGTCTACACTGTGCTAGAAAATTTTCAATTTTCAGGCAAAAAAAATTTTAAAAGACGTTTTTTGGGCCCAAAAAGTCGATTTGTGCATGCATCTTCGATACCCGTTTATATCCCAAATTTAGCCTAAGAACACTGCAAAATCGATTTTTTTGTGTCTCAATAGCGATTCGTACATGTTTACACTGTGCTAGAAAAATTTCAATTTTCAGGCAAAATTTTTTAAAACACGTTTATTGGGCCCAAAAAGTCGATTTGTGCATGCATCTTCGATACCCGTTTATTTCCCATATTTAGCCTAAAAACACCGAAAAATCGAGTTTTTTGGGTCTCAGGAGCGATTTGTATATGTTTACATTGTGCTAGAAAATTTTCAATTTTCAGGTAAAAAAAATGCTAAAACACGTTTTTTGGGCCCAAAAAATCGATTTGTGCATGCATCTTCGATACCCGTTTATATCCCAAATAAAGCCTAAAAACACCGAAATATCGAGGTTCTTGGGTCTCAGAAGCGATTTGTACATGTCTACACTGTGCTAGAAAATTTTCAATTTTCAGGCAATTTTTTTTTTAAAAGACGTTTTTTGGGCCCAAAAAGTCGATTTGTACATGCATCTTTGATACCCGTTTATATCCCAAATTTAGCCTAAGAACACTGAAAAATCGAGTTTTTTGGGTCTCACGAGCGATTCGTACATGTTTACACTGTGCTAGAAAAAATTCAATTTTCAGGCAAAAAAAAATGCTAAAACACGTTTTTTGGGCCCAAAAAGTCGATTTGTGCATGCATCTTCGATACCCGTTTATATCTCAAATTTAGCCTAAAAACATCGAAAAATCGAGTTTTTTTTGTCTCAGAAGCGATTTGTACATGTTTACACTGTGCTAGAAAATTTTCAATTTTCAGGCAAAAAAAAATTTAAAAGACGTTTTTTGGGCCCAAAAAGTCGATTTGTGCATGCATCTTCTATACCCGTTTATATCCCAAATTTAGCCTAATAACACCGAAAAATCGAGCTTTTTGGGTCTCAGAAGCGATTTGTACATGTTTACACTGTGCTAGAAAAATTTCAATTTTCAGGCAAAAAAAATGCAAAAACACGTTTTTTGGGCCCAAAAAGTCGATTTGTGCATGCATCTTCGATACCCGTTTATATCCCAAATCTTGCCTAAAAACACCGACAAAATCGAGTTTTTTGGGTCTCAGAAGCGATTTGTACATGTCTACACTGTGCTAGAAAATTTTCAGTTTTCAGGCAAAACAATTTTTAAAAGATGTTTTTTGGGCCCAAAAAGTCGATTTGTGCATGCATCTTCGATACCCGTTTATATCCCAAATTTAGCCTAAGAACACTGATAAATCGAGTTTTTTGGGTCTCAGGAGCGATTTGTACATGTTTACACTGTGCTAGAAAAATTTCAATTTTCAGGCAAAAAAAATGCTAAAACACGTTTTTTGGGCCCAAAAAGTCGATTTGTGCATGCATCTTCGATACCCGTTTATATCCCAAATTTAGCCTAAGAACATGGAAAAATCGAGTTTTTTTGGTCTCAGAAGCGATTTGTACATGTCTACAATGTGCTAAAAAAAATTCAATTTTCAGGCAAAAAAAAATTTTAAACACGTTTTTTGGGCCCAAAAAGTCGATTTGTGCATGCATCTTCGATACCCGTTTATATCCCAAATTTTGCCTAAAAACACCGAAAAATCGAGTTTTTTTGGTCTCAGAAGCGATTTGTACATGTCTACACTGTGCTAGAAAAATTTCAATTTTCAGGCGAAAAAATTTTTAAAACACGTTTTTTGGGCCCAAAAAGTCGATTTGTGCATGCATCTTCGATACCCGTTTATAACCCAAATTTAGCCTAAAAACATCAAAAAATTGAGTTTTTTGGGTCTCAGGAGCGATTCGTACATGTTTACACTGTGCTAGAAAATTTTCAATTTTCAGGCAAAAAAAAATTTAAAACACGTTTTTTGGGCCCAAAAAGTCGATTTGTGCATGCATCTTCGATACCAGTTTATATCCCAAATTTTTCCTAAAAACACCGAAAAATCGAGTTTTTTGGGTCTCAGAAGCGATTTGTACATGTCTACACTGTGCTAGAAAATTTTCAATTTTCAGGCAAATTTTTTTTTAAAAGACGTTTTTTGGGCCCATAAAGTCGATTTGTGCATGCATCTTCGATACCCGTTTATATCCCAAATTTAGCCTAAGAACACTGAAAAATCGAGTTTTTTGGGTCTCAGGAACGATTCGTACATGTTTACACTGTGCTAGAAAAATTTCAATTTTCAGGAAAAAAAAATGCTAAAACACGTTTTTTGGGCCCAAAAAGTCGATTTGTGCATGCATCTTCGATACCCGTTTATATCCCAAATTTTGCCTAAAAACACCAAAAAATCGAGTTTTTTGGGTCTCAGAAGCGATTTGTCCATGTCTACACTGTGCAAGAAAATTTTCAATTTTCAGGCAAAAATTTTTTTAAAACACGTTTTTTGGGCCCAAAAAGTCGATTTGTGCATGCATCTTCGATACCCGTTTATATCCCAAATTTAGCCTAATAACACTAAAAAATCGAGTTTTTTGTGTCTCAGGAGCGATTCGTACATGTTTACACTGTGCTAGAAAAATTTCAATTTTCAGGCAAAATGTTTTAAAACACGTTTATTGGGTCCAAAAAGTCGATTTGTGCATGCATCTTCGATACCCGTTTATATCCCAAATTTAGCCTAAAAACACCGAAAAATCGAGTTTTTTTGGTTTCAGAAGCGATTTGTACATGTCTACACTGTGCTAGAAAATTTTCAATTTTCAGGCAAAAAAAAAATTAAAACACATTTTTTGGGCCCAAAAAGTCGATTTGTGCATGCATCTTCGATACCCGTTAATATCCCAAATTTAGCCTAAAAACATCGAAAAATCGAGTTTTTTGGGTTTCAGGAGCGATTTGTACATGTTTACACTGTGCTAGAAAATTTTCAATTTTCAGGTAAAAAAAATGCTAAAACACGTTTTTTGGGCCCAAAAAGTCGATTTGTGCATGCATCTTCGATACCCTTTTATATCCCAAATTTAGCCTAAAAACACCGAAAAATCGAGTTTTTTGGGTCTCAGGAGCGATTTATATATGTTTACATTGTGCTAGAAAATTTTCAATTTTCAGGTAAAAAAAATGTTAAAACACGTTTTTTGGGCCCAAAAAGTCGATTTGTGCATGCATCTTCGATATCCGTTTATATCCCTAATTTAGCCGAAACACTCCGAAAAATCGGGTTTTTTGGTCTCAGAAGCGATTTGTACATGTTTACACTGTGCTAGAAAATTTAAATTTTCATGCAAAAATTTTTAAAACTCGTTTTTTGGGCCCAAAAAGTCGATTTGTGCATGCATCTTCGATACCCGTTTATATCCCAAATTTAGCCTAAAAACATCGAAAAATCGACTTTTTTTGTTCTCAGCAGCGATTTGTACATGTCTACACTGTGCTAGAATTTTTTCAATTTTCAGGCAAAAAAAAATTAAAACACGTTTTTTGGGCCCAAAAAGTCGATTTGTGCATGCATACCCGTTAATATCCCAAATTTAGCCTAAAAACACCTAAAAATCGAGTTTTTTGGGTCTCAGGAGCGATTTGTACATGTTTACACTGTGCTAGAAAATTTTCAATTTTCAGGTAAAAAAATTGCTAAAACACGTTTTTTGGGCACAAAAAGTCGATTTGTGCATGCATCTTCGATACCCGTTTATATCCCAAATTTTGCCTAAAAACACCGAAAAATCGAGTTTTTTTGGGCTCAGAAGCGATTTGTACATGTCTACACTGTGCTAGAAAATTTTCAATTTTCAGGCAAAAAAATGCTAAAACACGTTTTTTGGGCCCAAAAAGTCGATTTGTGCATGCATCTTCGATACCCGTTTATATCCCAAATTTAGCCTAAAAACACCGAAAAATCTAGTTTTTTGGGTCTCAGAAGCGATTTGTACATGTCTACACTGTGCTAGAAAATTTTCAATTTTCAGGCAAAAAAAAATTAAAACACGTTTTTTGGGCCCAAAAAGTCGATTTGTGCATGCATCTTCGATACCCGTTTATATCTCAAATTTTGCCTAAAAACACCGAAAAATCGAGTTTTCTGGGTCTCAGATGCGATTTGTACATGTCTACACCGTGCTAGAAAATTTTCTATTTTCAGGCAAAAAAAAATTTAAAAGACGTTTTTTGGGCCCAAAAAGTCGATTTGTGCATGCATCTTCGATACCCGTTTATAACCCAAATTTAGCCTAAAAACATCAAAAAATTGAGTTTTTTGGGTCTCAGGAGCGATTCGTACATGTTTACACTGTGCTAGAAAATGTTCAATTTTCAGGCAAAACAAATGCTAAAACACGTTTTTTGGGCCCAAAAAGTCGATTTGTGCATGCATCTTCGATACCAGTTTATATCCCAAATTTTTCCTAAAAACACCGAAAAATCGAGTTTTTTGGGTCTCAGAAGCGATTTGTACATGTCTACACTGTGTTAGAAAATTTTCAATTTTCAGGCAAAAAAATTTTTAAAAGACGTTTTTTGGGCCCAAAAAGTCGATTTGTGCATGCATCTTCGATACCCGTTTATATCCCAAATTTAGCCTAAGAACACTGAAAAATCGAGTTTTTTGGGTCTCAGGAGCGATTCGTACATGTTTACACTGTGCTAGAAAAATTTCAATTTTCAGGAAAAAAAAATTATAAAACACGTTTTTTGGGCCCAAAAAGTCGATTTGTGCATGCATCTTCGATACCCGTTTATATCCCAAATTTAGCCTAATAACACTGAAAAATCGATTTTTTTGTGTCTCAGGAGCGATTCGTACATGTTTACACTGTGCTAGAAAAATTTCAATTTTCAGGCAAAATGTTTTAAAACACGTTTATTGGGTCCAAAAAGTCGATTTGTGCATGCATCTTCGATACCCGTTTATATCCCAAATTTAGCCTAAAAACACTGAAAAATCGAGTTTTTTTGGTCTCAGAAGCGATTTGTACATATCTACACTGTGCTAGAAAATTTTCAATTTTCAGGCGAAAAAAAATTTAAAACACGTTTTTTGGGCCCAAAAAGTCGATTTGTGCATGCATCTTCGATACCCGTTTATATCCCAAATTTAGCCTAAAAACACCGAAAAATCGAGTTTTTTGGGTCTCAGGAGCGATTTATATATGTTTACATTGTGCTAGAAAATTTTCAATTTTCAGGTAAAATAAATGCTAAAACACGTTTTTTGGGCCCAAAAAGTCGATTTGGGCATGCATCTTCGATATCCGTTTATATCCCAAATTTAGCCGAAACACTCGGAAAAATCGGGTTTTTTGGTCTCAGAAGCGATTTGTACATGTTTACACTGTGCTAGAAAATCTTCAATTTTCAGGTAAAAAAAAATTTAAAAGACGTTTTTTGGGCCCAAAAAGTCGATTTGTGCATGCATCTTCGATACCCGTTTATATCCCAAATTTAGCCTAAAAACATAAAAAAATCGAGTTTTGGGGGTCTCTGAAGCGATTCGTACATGTTTACACTGTGCTAGAAATTTTTTAATATTCAGGTAAAAAAAATGCTAAAACACATTTTATGGGCCCAAAAAGTCGATTTGTGCATGCATCTTCGATACCCGTTTATATCCCAAATTTAGCCTAAAAACACCGAAAAATCGAGTTTTTTGGGTCTCAGGAGCGATTCGTACATGTTTACACTGTGCTAGAAAATTTCAATTTTCAGGCAAATATTTTTAAAACACGTTTTTTGGGCCCAAAAAGTCGATTTGTGCATGCATCTTCGATACCCGTTTATATCCCAAATTTAGCCTAAAAACACCTAAAAATCGACTTTTTTTGTTCTCAGAAGCGATTTGTACATGTTTACACTGTGCTAGAAAATTTTCAATTTTCAGGTAAAAAAAATGCTAAAACACGTTTTTTGGGCACAAAAAGTCGATTTGTGCATGCATCTTCGAAACCCGTTTATATCCCAAATTTTGCCTAAAAACACCGAAAAATCGAGTTTTTTTGGGCTCAGAAGCGATTTGTACATGTCTACACTGTGCTAGAAAATTTTCAATTTTCAGGCAAAAAAATGCTAAAACACGTTTTTTGGGCCCAAAAAGTCGATTTGTGCATGCATCTTCGATACCCGTTTATATCCCAAATTTAGCCTAAAAACACCGAAAAATCTAGTTTTTTGGGTCTCAGAAGCGATTTGTACATGTCTACACTGTGCTAGAAAATTTTCAATTTTCAGGCAAAAAAAAATTAAAACACGTTTTTTGGGCCCAAAAAGTCGATTTGTGCATGCATCTTCGATACCCGTTTATATCTCAAATTTTGCCTAAAAACACCGAAAAATCGAGTTTTCTGGGTCTCAGATGCGATTTGTACATGTCTACACCGTGCTAGAAAATTTTCTATTTTCAGGCAAAAAAAAATTTAAAAGACGTTTTTTGGGCCCAAAAAGTCGATTTGTGCATGCATCTTCGATACCCGTTTATAACCCAAATTTAGCCTAAAAACATCAAAAAATTGAGTTTTTTGGGTCTCAGGAGCGATTCGTACATGTTTACACTGTGCTAGAAAATGTTCAATTTTCAGGCAAAACAAATGCTAAAACACGTTTTTTGGGCCCAAAAAGTCGATTTGTGCATGCATCTTCGATACCAGTTTATATCCCAAATTTTTCCTAAAAACACCGAAAAATCGAGTTTTTTGGGTCTCAGAAGCGATTTGTACATGTCTACACTGTGTTAGAAAATTTTCAATTTTCAGGCAAAAAAATTTTAAAAGACGTTTTTTGGGCCCAAAAAGTCGATTTGTGCATGCATCTTCGATACCCGTTTATATCCCAAATTTAGCCTAAGAACACTGAAAAATCGAGTTTTTTGGGTCTCAGGAGCGATTCGTACATGTTTACACTGTGCTAGAAAAATTTCAATTTTCAGGAAAAAAAAATTATAAAACACGTTTTGTGGGCCCAAAAAGTCGATTTGTGCATGCATCTTCGATACCCGTTTATATCCCAAATTTAGCCTAATAACACTGAAAAATCGATTTTTTTGTGTCTCAGGAGCGATTCGTACATGTTTACACTGTGCTAGAAAAATTTCAATTTTCAGGCAAAATGTTTTAAAACACGTTTATTGGGTCCAAAAAGTCGATTTGTGCATGCATCTTCGATACCCGTTTATATCCCAAATTTAGCCTAAAAACACCGAAAAATCGAGTTTTTTTGGTCTCAGAAGCGATTTGTACATATCTACACTGTGCTAGAAAATTTTCAATTTTCAGGCGAAAAAAAATTTAAAACACGTTTTTTGGGCCCAAAAAATCGATTTGTGCA
This sequence comes from Petrolisthes manimaculis, assembly GCA_034508575.1. Lineage (NCBI taxonomy): Eukaryota > Metazoa > Arthropoda > Malacostraca > Decapoda > Porcellanidae > Petrolisthes > Petrolisthes manimaculis. Next base: position 1,948,123 of record JAWZYT010003745.1, on the reverse strand, counting down.
TGCATCTTCGATACCCGTTTATATCCCAAATTTAGCCTAAAAGCACCGAAAAATCGACTTTTTTTGTTCTCTGAAGCGATTCGTACATGTTTACACTGTGCTAGAAAATTTTTAATATTCAGGTAAAAAAAATGCTAAAACACATTTTATGGGCCCAAAAAGTCGATTTGTGCATGCATCTTCGATACCCGTTTATATCCCAAATTTAGCCTAAAAACACCGAAAAATCGAGTTTTTTGGGTCTCAGGAGCGATTCGTACATGTTTACACTGTGCTAGAAAATTTCAATTTCCAGGCAAATATTTTTAAAACACGTTTTTTGGGCCCAAAAAGTCGATTTGTGCATGCATCTTCGATACCCGTTTATATCCCAAATTTAGCCTAAAAGCACCGAAAAATCGACTTTTTTTGTTCTCAGAAGCGATTTGTACATGTTTACACTGTGCTAGAAAATTTTCAATTTTCAGGTAAAAAAAATGCTAAAACACGTTTTTTGGGCCCAAAAAGTCGATTTGTGCATGCATCTTCGATACCCGTTTATATCCCAAATTTAGCCTAAAAACACCGAAAAATCTAGTTTTTTGGATCTCAGATGCGATTTGTACATGTCTACACTGTGCTAGAAAATTTTCAATTTTCAGGCAAAAAAAAATTTAAAAGACGTTTTTTGGGCCCAAAAAGTCGATTTGTGCATGCATCTTCGATACCCGTTTGTATCCCAAATTTAGCCTAAAAACATCAGAAAATCGAGTTTTTTGGGTCTCAGGAGCGATTCGTACATGTTTACACTGTGCTAGAAAATTTTCAATTTTCAGGCAAAAAAAATGCTAAAACACGTTCTTTGGGCCCAAAAAGTCGATTTGTGCATGCATCTTCGATACCCGTTTATATCCCAAATTTTGCCTAAAAACACCTAAGAATCGAGTTTTTTGGGTCTCAGAAGCGATTTGTACATGTCTACACTGTGCTAGAAAATTTTCAATTTTCAGGCAAAAAAAATGTTAAAACACGTTTTTTGGGCCTAAAAAGTCGAATTGTACATGCATCTTCGATACCCGTTTATATCCCAAATTTAGCCTAAGAACACTGAAAAATCGAGTTTTTTGGGTCTCAGGAGCGATTCGTACATGTTTACACTGTGCTAGAAAAATTTCAATTTTCAGGCAAAAAAAAATTTAAAACACGTTTTTTGGGCCCAAAAAGTCGATTTGTGCATGCATCTTCGATACCCGTTTATATCCCAAATTTAGCCTAAAAACACCGAAAAATCGAGTTTTTTTGGTCTCAGAAGCGATTTGTACATGTTTACACTGTGCTAGAAAATTTCAATTTTCAGGCAAAAAAAATTTTAAAACACGTTTTTTGGGCCCAAAAAGTCGATTTGTGCATGCATCTTCGATACCCGTTTATATCCCAAATTTAGCCTAAAAACACCGAAAAATCTAGTTTTTTGGTTCTCAGAAGCGATTTGTACATGTTTACACTATGCTAGAAAAATTTCAATTTTCAGGCAAAAAAATTGCTAAAACACGTTTTTTGGGGCCAAAACGTCGATTTGTGCATGCATCTTCGATACCCGTTTATATCCCAAATTTTGCCTAAAAAAACCGAAAAATCGAGTTGTTTGGGTCTCAGAAGCGATTTATACATGTCTACACTGTGCTAGAAAATTTTCAATTTTCAGGCAAATTTTTTTTTAAAAGACGTTTTTTGGGCCCAAAAAGTCGATTTGTGCATGCATCTTCGATTCCCGTTTATATCCCAAATTTAGCCTAAGAACACTGAAAAATCGAGTTTTTTGGGTCTCAGGAGCGATTCGTACATGTTTACACTGTGCTAGAAAAAAATCAATTTTCAGGCAAAAAAAATGCTTAAACACGTTTTTTGGGCCAAAAAGTCGATTTGTGCATGCATCTTCGATACCCGTTTATATCCCAAATTTAGCCTAAAAACATGGAAAAATCGAGTTTTTTGGGTCTCAGAAGCGATTTGTACATGTCTACACTGTGCTAAAAAAAAAAATCAATTTTCAGGCAAAAAAAAATTTTAAACACGTTTTTTGGGCCCAAAAAGTCGATTTCTGCTTGCATCTTCGATACCTGTTTATATCCCAAATTTAGCCGAAACACACCGAAAAATCGAGTTTTTTTGGTCTCAGAAGCGATTTGTACATGTTTACACTGTGCTAGAAAATTTCAATTTTCAGGCAAAAATTTTTAAAACACGTTTTTTTGGCCCAAAAAGTCGATTTGTGCATGCATCTTCGATACCCGTTTATATCCCAAATTTAGCCTAAAAACACCGAAAAATCGACTTTTTTTGTTCTAAGAAGCGATTTGTACATGTTTACACTGTGCTAGAAAATTTTCAATTTTCAGGTAAAAAAAATGCTAAAACACGTTTTTTGGGCCCAAAAAGTCGATTTGTGCATGCATCTTCGATACCCGTTTATATCCCAAATTTAGCCTAATAACACCGAAAAATCGAGTTTTTTTGGGCTCAGAAGCGATTTGTACATGTCTACACTGTGCTAGAAAAATTTCAATTTTCAGGCAAAAAAAATGCTAAAACACGTTTTTTGGGCCCAAAAAGTCGATTTGTGCATGCATCTTCGATACCCGTTTATATCCCAAATTTAGCCTAAAAACACCGAAAAATCTAGTTTTTTGGATCTCAGAAGCGATTTGTACATGTTTACACTGTGCTAGAAAATTTTCAATTTTCAGGCAAAAAAATTGCTAAAACACGTTTTTTGGGCCCAAAAAGTCGATTTGTGCATGCATCTTCGATACCCGTTAATATCCCAAATTTAGCCTAAAAATATAAAAAAATCGAGTTTTTTGGGTCTCAGGAGCGATTCGTACATGTTTACACTGTGCTAGAAAATTTTCAATTTTCAGGCAAAAAAAATGCTAAAACACGTTTTTTGGGCCCAAAAAGTCGATTTGTGCATGTATCTACGATACCCGTTGATATCCCAAATTTAGCCTAAAAACATCGAAAAATCAAGTTTTTTTGGTCTCAGAAGCGATTTGTACATGTCTACACTGTGCTAAAAAAAATTCAATTTTCAGGCAAAAAAAAATTTTAAACACGTTTTTTGGGCCCAATAAGTCGATTTGTGCATGCATCTTCGATACCCGTTTATATCCCAAATTTAGCCTAAAAACACCGAAAAATCTAGTTTTTTGGGTCTCAGGAGCGATTTGTACATGTTTACACTGTGCTCGAAAAATTTCAATTTTCAGGCAAAAAAAATGCTAAAACACGTTTTTTGGGCCCAAAAAGTCGATTTGTGCATGCATCTTTGATACCCGTTTATATCCCAAATTTAGCCGAAACACACCTAAAAATCGAGTTTTTTTTGTCTCAGAAGCGATTTGTACATGTTTACACTGTGCTAGAAAAATTTCAATTTTCAGGCAAAAATATTTTAAAACACGTTTTTTGGGCCCAAAAAGTCGATTTGTGCATGCATCTTCGATACCCGTTTATATCCCAAATTTTGCCTAAAAACACCGAAAAATCGAGTTTTTTGGGTCTCAGATGCGATTTGTACATGTCTACACTGTGCTAGAAAATTTTCAATTTTCAGGCAAAAAAAAATTTAAAAGACGTTTTTTGGGCCCAAAAAGTCGATTTGTGCATGCATCTTCGATACCCGTTTGTATCCCAAATTTAGCCTAAAAACATCAAAAAATTGAGTTTTTTGGGTCTCAGGAGCGATTCGTACATGTTTACACTGTGCTAGAAAATTTTCAATTTTCAGGCAAAACAAAAATGCTAAAACACGTTTTTTGGGCCCAAAAAGTCGATTTGTGCATGCATCTTCGATACCAGTTTATATCCCAATTTTTTCCTAAAAACACCGAAAAATCGAGTTTTTTGGGTCTCAGAAGCGATTTGTACATGTCTACACTGTGCTAGAAAATTTTCAATTTTCAGGCAAAAAAATTTTTAAAAGACGTTTTTTGGGCCCAAAAAGTCGATTTGTGCATGCATCTTCGATACCCGTTTATATCCCAAATTTAGCCTAAGAACACTGAAAAATCGAGTTTTTTGGGTCTCAGGAGCGATTCGTACATGTTTACACTGTGCTAGAAAATTTTCAATTTTCAGGAAATTTTTTTTATAAAACACGTTTTTTGGGCCCAAAAAGTCGATTTGTGCATGCATCTTCGATACCCGTTTATATCCCAAATTTTGCCTAAAAACACCTAAGAATCGAGTTTTTTGGGTCTCAGAAGCGATTTGTACATGTCTACACTGTGCTAGAAAATTTTCAATTTTCAGGCCAAAAAAATGTTAAAACACGTTTTTAGGGCCTAAAAAGTCGAATTGTACATGCATCTTCGATACCCGTTTATATCCCAAATATAGCCTAAGAACACTGAAAAATCGAGTTTTTTGGGTCTCAGGAACGATTCGTACATGTTTACACTGTGCTAGAAAAATTTCAATTTTCAGGCAAAAAAAATTTTAAAACACGTTTTTTGGGCCCAAAAAGTCGATTTGTGCATGCATCTTCGATACCCGTTTATATCCCAAATTTTGCCTAAAAACACCGAAAAATCGAGTTTTTTTGGTCTCAGAAGCGATTTGTACATGTTTACACTGTGCTAGAAAATTTCAATTTTCAGGCAAATATTTTTAAAACACGTTTTTTGGGCCCAAAAAGTCGATTTGTGCATGCATCTTCGATACCCGTTTATATCCCAAATTTAGCCTAAAAACACCGAAAAATCGACTTTTTTTGTTCTCAGAAGCGATTTGTACATGTTTACACTGTGCTAGAAAATTTTCAATTTTCAGGTAAAAAAAATGCTAAAACACTTTTTTTGGGCCCAAAAAGTCGATTTGTGCATGCATCTTCAATACCCGTTTATATCCCAAATTTAGCCTAAAAACACCGAAAAATCTAGTTTTTTGGATCTCAGAAGCGATTTGTACATGTTTACACTGTGCTAGAAAATTTTCAATTTTCAGGCAAAAAAATTGCTAAAACACGTTTTTTTGGCCCAAAAAGTCGATTTGTGCATGCATCTTCGATACCCGTTAATATCCCAAATTTAGCCTAAAAATATAAAAAAATCGAGTTTTTTGGGTCTCAGGAGCGATTCGTACATGTTTACACTGTGCTAGAAAATTTTCAATTTTCAGGCAAAAAAAATGCTAAAACACGTTTTTTGGGCCCAAAAAGTCGATTTGTGCATGTTTCTACGATACCCGTTGATATCCCAAATTTAGCCTAAAAACATCGAAAAATCGAGTTTTTTTGGTCTCAGAAGCGATTTGTACATGTCTACACTGTGCTAAAAAAAATTCAATTTTCAGGCAAAAAAAAAATTTAAACACGTTTTTTGGGCCCAAAAAGTCGATTTGTGCATGTATCTTCGATACCCGTTTATATCCCAAATTTAGCCTAAAAACAGCGAAAAATCGAGTTTTTTGGGTCTCAGGAGCGATTTGTACATGTTTACACTGTGCTCGAAAAATTTCAATTTTCAGGCAAAAAAAATGCTAAAACACGTTTTTTGGGCCCAAAAAGTCGATTTGTGCATGCGTCTTTGATACCCATTTATATCCCTAATTTTGCCAAAACACACCTAAAAATCGATTTTTTTTGTCTCAGAAGCGATTTGTACATGTTTACACTGTGCTAGAAAAATTTCAATTTTCAGACAAAAATATTTTAAAACACGTTTTTTGGGCCCAAAAAGTCGATTTGTGCATGCATCATCGATACCCGTTTATATCCCAAATTTTGCCTAAAAACACCGAAAAATCGAGTTTTTTGGGTCTCAGATGCGATTTGTACATGTCTACACTGTGCTAGAAAATTTTCAATTTTCAGGCAAAAAAAAAATTAAAAGACGTTTTTGGGCCCAAAAAGTCGATTTGTGCATGCATCTTCGATACCCGTTTGTATCCCAAATTTAGCCTAAAAACATCAGAAAATCGAGTTTTTTGGGTCTCAGGAGCGATTCGTACATGTTTACACTGTGCTAGAAAATTTTCAATTTTCAGGCAAAAAAAATGCTAGAACACGTTTTTTTGGCCCAAAAAGTCGATTTGTGCATGCATCTTCGATACCCGTTTATATCCCAAATTTTGCCTAAAAACACCTAAGAATCGAGTTTTTTGGGTCTCAGAAGCGATTTGTACATGTCTACACTGTGCTAGAAAATTTTCAATTTTCAGGCAAAAAAAATGTTAAAACACGTTTTTTGGGCCCAAAAAGTCGAATTGTACATGCATCTTCGATACCCGTTTATATCCCAAATTTAGCCTAAGAACACTGAAAAATCGAGTTTTTTGGGTCTCAGGAGCGATTCGTACATGATTACACTGTGCTAGAAAATTTTCAATTTTCAGGCAAAAAAAATGCTAAAACACGTTTTTTGGGCCCAAAAAGTCGATTTGTGCATGCATCTTCGATACCCGTTTATATCTCAAATTTAGCCTAAAAACATCGAAAAATCGAGTTTTTTTGGTCTCAGAAGCAATTTGTACATGTTTACACTGTGCTAGAAAATTTTCAATTTTCAGGCAAAAAAAAAATTAAAACACGTTTTTTGGGCCCAAAAAGTCAATTTGTGCATGCATCTTCGATACCCGTTTATATCCCAAATTTAGACTAAAAACACCGAAAAATCGAGTTTTTTTTGGTTCTCAGAAGCGATTTGTACATGTTTACACTGTGCTAGAAAAAATTCAATTTCAGGCAAAAAAAATGCAAAAACACGTTTTTTGGGCCCAAAAAGTCGATTTGTGCATGCATCTTCGATACCCGTTTATATCCCAAATTTTGCCTAAAAACACCGAAAAATCGAGTTGTTTGGGTCTCAGAAGCGATTTATACATGTCTACCCTGTGCTAGAAAATTTTCAATTTTCAGGCAAATTTTTTTTTAAAAGACGTTTTTTGGGCCCAAAAAGTCGATTTGTGCATGCATCTTCGATTCCCGTTTATATCCCAAATTTAGCCTAAGAACACTGAAAAATCGAGTTTTTTGGGTCTCAGGAGCGATTCGTACATGTTTACACTGTGCTAGAAAAAATTCAATTTTCAGGCAAAAAAAATGCTTAAACACGTTTTTTGGGCCAATAAGTCGATTTGTGCATGCATCTTCGATACCCGTTTATATCCCAAATTTAGCCTAAAAACATGGAAAAATCGAGTTTTTTGGGTCTCAGAAGCGATTTGTACATGTCTACACTGTGCTAAAAAAAAAATCAATTTTCAGGCAAAAAAAAATTTTAAACACGTTTTTTGGGCCCAAAAAGTCGATTTCTGCTTGCATCTTCGATACCTGTTTATTTCCCAAATTTAGCCGAAACACACCGAAAAATCGAGTTTTTTTGGTCTCAAAAGCGATTTGTACATGTTTACACTGTGCTAGAAAATTTCAATTTTCAGGCAAAAATTTTTAAAACACGTTTTTTTGGCCCAAAAAGTCGATTTGTGCATGCATCTTCGATACCCGTTTATATCCCAAATTTAGCCTAAAAACACCGAAAAATCGACTTTTTTTGTTCTAAGAAGCGATTTGTACATGTTTACACTGTGCTAGAAAATTTTCAATTTTCAGGTAAAAAAAATGCTAAAACACGTTTTTTGGGCCCAAAAAGTCGATTTGTGCATGCATCTTCGATACCCGTTTATATCCCAAATTTAGCCTAATAACACCGAAAAATCGAGTTTTTTTGGGCTCAGAAGCGATTTGTACATGTCTACACTGTGCTAGAAAAATTTCAATTTTCAGGCAAAAAAAATGCTAAAACACGTTTTTTGGGCCCAAAAAGTCGATTTGTGCATGCATCTTCGATACCCGTTTATATCCCAAATTTAGCCTAAAAACACCGAAAAATCTAGTTTTTTGGATCTCAGAAGCGATTTGTACATGTTTACACTGTGCTAGAAAATTTTCAATTTTCATGCAAAAAAATTGCTAAAACACGTTTTTTGGGCCCAAAAAGTCGATTTGTGCATGCATCTTCGATACCCGTTAATATCCCAAATTTAGCCTAAAAATATAAAAAAATCGAGTTTTTTGGGTCTCAGGAGCGATTCGTACATGTTTACACTGTGCTAGAAAATTTTCAATTTTCAGGCAAAAAAAATGCTAAAACACGTTTTTTGGGCCCAAAAAGTCGATTTGTGCATGTATCTACGATACCCGTTGATATCCCAAATTTAGCCTAAAAACATCGAAAAATCAAGTTTTTTTGGTCTCAGAAGCGATTTGTACATGTCTACACTGTGCTAAAAAAAATTCAATTTTCAGGCAAAAAAAAAATTTAAACACGTTTTTTGGGCCCAATAAGTCGATTTGTGCATGCATCTTCGATACCCGTTTATATCCCAAATTTAGCCTAAAAACACCGAAAAATCTAGTTTTTTGGGTCTCAGGAGCGATTTGTACATGTTTACACTGTGCTCGAAAAATTTCAATTTTCAGGCAAAAAAAATGCTAAAAAACTTTTTTTGGCCCAAAAAGTCGATTTGTGCATGCATCTTTGATACCCGTTTATATCCCAAATTTAGCCGAAACACACCTAAAAATCGAGTTTTTTTTGTCTCAGAAGCGATTTGTACATGTTTACACTGTGCTAGAAAAATTTCAATTTTCAGGCAAAAATATTTTAAAACACGTTTTTTGGGCCCAAAAAGTCGATTTGTGCATGCATCTTCGATACCCGTTTATATCCCAAATTTTGCCTAAAAACACCGAAAAATCGAGTTTTTTGGGTCTCAGATGCGATTTGTACATGTCTACACTGTGCTAGAAAATTTTCAATTTTCAGGCAAAAAAAAATTTAAAAGACGTTTTTTGGGCCCAAAAAGTCGATTTGTGCATGCATCTTCGATACCCGTTTGTATCCCAAATTTAGCCTAAAAACATCAGAAAATCGAGTTTTTTGGGTCTCAGGAGCGATTCGTACATATTTTAATTTTCAGGCAAAAAAAATGCTAAAACACGTTTTTTGGGCCCAAAAAGTCGATTTGTGCATGCATCTTCGATACCCGTTTATATCCCAAATTTTGCCTAAAAACACCTAAGAATCGAGTTTTTTGGGTCTCAGAAGCGATTTGTACATGTCTACACTGTGCTAGAAAATTTTCAATTTTCAGGCAAAAAAAATGTTAAAAGACGTTTTTTGGGCCCAAAAAGTCGATTTGTGCATGCATCTTCGATACCCGTTTATATCCCAAATTTAGCCTAAGAACACTGCAAAATCGATTTTTTTGTGTCTCAATAGCGATTCGTACATGTTTACACTGTGCTAGAAAAATTTCAATTTTCAGGCAAAATTTTTTAAAACACGTTTATTGGGCCCAAAAAGTCGATTTGTGCATGCATCTTCGATACCCGTTTATTTCCCATATTTAGCCTAAAAACACCGAAAAATCGAGTTTTTTGGGTCTCAGGAGCGATTTGTATATGTTTACATTGTGCTAGAAAATTTTCAATTTTCAGGTAAAAAAAATGCTAAAACACGTTTTTTGGGCCCAAAAAATCGATTTGTGCATGCATCTTCGATACCCGTTTATATCCCAAATAAAGCCTAAAAACACCGAAATATCGAGGTTTTTGGGTCTCAGAAGCGATTTGTACATGTCTACACTGTGCTAGAAAATTTTCAATTTTCAGGCAATTTTTTTTTTAAAAGACGTTTTTTGGGCCCAAAAAGTCGATTTGTACATGCATCTTTGATACCCGTTTATATCCCAAATTTAGCCTAAGAACACTGAAAAATCGAGTTTTTTGGGTCTCACGAGCGATTCGTACATGTTTACACTGTGCTTGAAAAAATTCAATTTTCAGGCAAAAAAAAATGCTAAAACACGTTTTTTGGGCCCAAAAAGTCGATTTGTGCATGCATCTTCGATACCCGTTTATATCTCAAATTTAGCCTAAAAACATCGAAAAATCGAGTTTTTTTTGTCTCAGAAGCGATTTGTACATGTTTACACTGTGCTAGAAAATTTTCAATTTTCAGGCAAAAAAAAATTTAAAACACGTTTTTTGGGCCCAAAAAGTCGATTTGTGCATGCATCTTCTATACCCGTTTATATCCCAAATTTAGCCTAATAACACCGAAAAATCGAGCTTTTTGGGTCTCAGAAGCGATTTGTACATGTTTACACTGTGCTAGAAAAAAATCAATTTTCAGGCAAAAAAAATGCAAAAACACGTTTTTTGGGCCCAAAAAGTCGATTTGTGCATGCATCTTCGATACCCGTTTATATCCCAAATCTTGCCTAAAAACACCGAAAAATCGAGTTTTTTGGGTCTCAGAAGCGATTTGTACATGTTTACACTGTGCTAGAAAATTTTCAATTTTCAGGCAAAAAAAAATTTAAAACACGTTTTTTGGGCCCAAAAAGTCGATTTGTGCATGCATCTTCGATACCCGTTTATATCCCAAATTTAGCCTAAAAACACCGAAAAATCGAGTTTTTTGGGTCTCAGAAGCGATTTGTACATGTTTACACTGTGCTAGAAAAATTTCAATTTCAGGCAAAAAAAATGCAAAAACACGTTTTTTGGGCCCAAAAAGTCGATTTGTGCATGCATCTTCGATACCCGTTTATATCCCAAATTTTGTCTAAAAACACCGAAAAATCGAGTTTTTTGGGTCTCAGAAGCGATTTGTACATGTCTACACTGTGCTAGAAAATTTTCAGTTTTCAGGCAAAACAATTTTTAAAAGATGTTTTTTGGGCCCAAAAAGTCGATTTGTGCATGCATCTTCGATACCCGTTTATATCCCAAATTTAGCCTAAGAACACTGATAAATCGAGTTTTTTGGGTCTCAGGAGCGATTTGTACATGTTTACACTGTGCTAGAAAAATTTCAATTTTCAGGCAAAAAAAATGCTAAAACACGTTTTTTGGGCCCAAAAAGTCGATTTGTGCATGCATCTTCGATACCCGTTTATATCCCAAATTTAGCCTAAGAACATGGAAAAATCGAGTTTTTTTGGTCTCAGAAGCGATTTGTACATGTCTACAATGTGCTAAAAAAAATTCAATTTTCAGGCAAAAAAAAATTTTAAACACGTTTTTTGGGCCCAAAAAGTCGATTTGTGCATGCATCTTCGATACCCGTTTATATCCCAAATTTAGCCTAAAAACACCGAAAAATCGAGTTTTTTTGGTCTCAGAAGCGATTTATACATGTCTACACTGTGCTAGAAAATTTTCAATTTTCAGGCGAAAAAAATTTTAAAACACGTTTTTTGGGCCCAAAAAGTCGATTTGTGCATGCATCTTCGATACCCGTTTATAACCCAAATTTAGCCTAAAAACATCAAAAAATTGAGTTTTTGGGTCTCAGGAGCGATTCGTACATGTTTACACTGTGCTAGAAAATTTTCAATTTTCAGGCAAAAAAAAATTTAAAACATGTTTTTTGGGCCCAAAAAGTCGATTTGTGCATGCATCTTCGATACTAGTTTATATCCCAAATTTTTCCTAAAAACACCGAAAAATCGAGTTTTTTGGGTCTCAGAAGCGATTTGTACATGTCTACACTGTGCTAGAAAATTTTCAATTTTCAGGCAAATTTTTTTTTAAAAGACGTTTTTTGGGCCCATAAAGTCGATTTGTGCATGCATCTTCGATACCCGTTTATATCCCAAATTTAGCCTAAGAACACTGAAAAATCGAGTTTTTTGGGTCTCAGGAACGATTCGTACATGTTTACACTGTGCTAGAAAAATTTCAATTTTCAGGAAAAAAAAATGCTAAAACACGTTTTTTGGGCCCAAAAAGTCGATTTGTGCATGCATCTTCGATACCCGTTTATATCCCAAATTTTGCCTAAAAACACCTAAAAATCGAGTTTTTTGGGTCTCAGAAGCGATTTGTCCATGTCTACACTGTGCAAGAAAATTTTCAATTTTCAGGATTTTTTTTTTTTAAAACACGTTTTTTGGGCCCAAAAAGTCGATTTGTGCATGCATCTTCGATACCCGTTTATATCCCAAATTTAGCCTAATAACACTAAAAAATCGAGTTTTTTGTGTCTCAGGAGCGATTCGTACATGTTTACACTGTGCTAGAAAAATTTCAATTTTCAGGCAAAATGTTTTAAAACACGTTTATTGGGTCCAAAAAGTCGATTTGTGCATGCATCTTCGATACCCGTTTATATCCCAAATTTATCCTAAAAACACCGAAAAATCGAGTTTTTTTGGTTTCAGAAGCGATTTGTACATGTCTACACTGTGCTAGAAAATTTTCAATTTTCAGGCAAAAAAAATTTAAAACACATTTTTTGGGCCCAAAAAGTCGATTTGTGCATGCATCTTCGATACCCGTTAATATCCCAAATTTAGCCTAAAAACACCGAAAAATCGAGTTTTTTGGGTCTCAGGAGCGATTTGTACATGTTTACACTGTGCTAGAAAATTTTCAATTTTCAGGTAAAAAAAATGCTAAAACACGTTTTTTGGGCCCAAAAAGTCGATTTGTGCATGCATCTTCGATACCCTTTTATATCCCAAATTTAGCCTAAAAACACCGAAAAATCGAGTTTTTTTGGGCTCAGAAGCGATTTGTACATGTCTACACTGTGCTAGAAAATTTTCAATTTTCAGGCAAAAAAAATTTTTAAACACGTTTTTTGGGCCCAAAAAGTCGATTTGTGCATGCATCTTCGATACCCGTTTATATCCCAAATTTAGCCTAAAAATAACGAAAAATCTAGTTTTTTGGGTCTCAGAAGCGATTTGTACATGTCTACACTGTGCTAGAAAATTTTCAATTTTCAGGCAAAAAAAAATTAAAACACGTTTTTTGGGCCCAAAAAGTCGATTTGTGCATGCATCTTCGATACCCGTTTATAACCCAAATTTAGCCTAAAAACATAAAAAAAATGAGTTTTTTGGGTCTCAGGAGCGATTCGTACATGTTTACACTGTGCTAGAAAATTTTCAATTTTCAGGCAAAAAAATTGCTAAAACACGTTTTTTGGGCCCAAAAAGTCGATTTGTGCATGCATCTTCGATACCCGTTAATATCCCAAATTTAGCCTAAAAATATAAAAAAATCGAGTTTTTTTGGTCTCAGGAGCGATTCGTACATGTTTACACTGTGCTAGAAAATTTTCAATTTTCAGGCAAAAAAAATGCTAAAACACGTTTTTTGGGCCCAAAAAGTCGATTTGTGCATGTATCTACGATACCCGTTGATATCCCAAATTTAGCCTAAAAACATCGAAAAATCAAGTTTTTTTGGTCTCAGAAGCGATTTGTACATGTCTACACTGTGCTAAAAAAAAAATAATTTTCAGGCAAAAAAAATTTTTAAACACGTTTTTTGGGCCCAATAAGTCGATTTGTGCATGCATCTTCGATACCCGTTTATATCCCAAATTTAGCCTAAAAACACCGAAAAATCTAGTTTTTTGGGTCTCAGGAGCGATTTGTACATGTTTACACTGTGCTCGAAAAATTTCAATTTTCAGGCAAAAAAAATGCTAAAAAACTTTTTTTGGCCCAAAAAGTCGATTTGTGCATGCATCTTTGATACCCGTTTATATCCCAAATTTAGCCGAAACACACCTAAAAATCGAGTTTTTTTTGTCTCAGAAGCGATTTGTACATGTTTACACTGTGCTAGAAAAATTTCAATTTTCAGGCAAAAATATTTTAAAACACGTTTTTTGGGCCCAAAAAGTCGATTTGTGCATGCATCTTCGATACCCGTTTATATCCCAAATTTTGCCTAAAAACACCGAAAAATCGAGTTTTTTGGGTCTCAGATGCGATTTGTACATGTCTACACTGTGCTAGAAAATTTTCAATTTTCAGGCAAAAAAAAATTTAAAAGACGTTTTTTGGGCCCAAAAAGTCGATTTGTGCATGCATTTTCGATACCCGTTTGTATCCCAAATTTAGCCTAAAAACATCAGAAAATCGAGTTTTTTGGGTCTCAGGAGCGATTCGTACATATTTTAATTTTCAGGCAAAAAAAATGCTAAAACACGTTTTTTGGGCCCAAAAAGTCGATTTGTGCATGCATCTTCGATACCCGTTTATATCCCAAATTTTGCCTAAAAACACCTAAGAATCGAGTATTTTGGGTCTCAGAAGCGATTTGTACATGTCTACACTGTGCTAGAAAATTTTCAATTTTCAGGCAAAAAAAATTTTAAAAGACGTTTTTTGGGCCCAAAAAGTCGATTTGTGCATGCATCTTTGATACCCGTTTATATCCCAAATTTAGCCTAAGAACACTGCAAAATCGATTTGTTTGTGTCTCAATAGCGATTCGTACATGTTTACACTGTGCTAGAAAAAATTCAATTTTCAGGCAAAATTTTTTAAAACACGTTTATTGGGCCCAAAAAGTCGATTTGTGCATGCATCTTCGATACCCGTTTATTTCCCATATTTAGCCTAAAAACACCGAAAAATCGAGTTTTTTGGGTCTCAGGAGCGATTTGTATATGTTTACATTGTGCTAGAAAATTTTCAATTTTCAGGTAAAAAAAAATTTAAAACACGTTTTTTGGGCCCAAAAAGTCGATTTGTGCATGCATCTTCGATACCCGTTTATATCCCAAATTTAGCCTAAGAACACTGAAAAATCGAGTTTTTTGGGTCTCACGAGCGATTCGTACATGTTTACACTGTGCTAGAAAAAATTCAATTTTCAGGCAAAAAAAGTGCTAAAACACGTTTTTTGGGCCCAAAAAGTCGATTTGTGCATGCATCTTCGATACCCGTTTATATCTCAAATTTAGCCTAAAAACATCGAAAAATCGAGTTTTTTTTGTCTCAGAAGCGATTTGTACATGTTTACACTGTGCTAGAAAATTTTCAATTTTCAGGCAAAAAAAAATTTAAAACACGTTTTTTGGGCCCAAAAAGTCGATTTGTGCATGCATCTTCTATACCCGTTTATATCCCAAATTTAGCCTAATAACACCGAAAAATCGAGCTTTTTGGGTCTCAGAAGCGATTTGTTCATGTTTACACTGTGCTAGAAAAATTTCAATTTTCAGGCAAAAAAAATGCAAAAACACGTTTTTTGGGCCCAAAAAGTCGATTTGTGCATGCATCTTCGATACCCGTTTATATCCCAAATCTTGCCTAAAAACACCGAAAAATCGAGTTTTTTGGGTCTCAGAAGCGATTTGTACATGTTTACACTGTGCTAGAAAATTTTCAATTTTCAGGCAAAAAAAAATTTAAAACACGTTTTTTGGGCCCAAAAAGTCGATTTGTGCATGCATCTTCGATACCCGTTTATATCCCAAATTTAGCCTAAAAACACCGAAAAATCGAGTTTTTTGGGTCTCAGAAGCGATTTGTACATGTTTACACTGTGCTAGAAAAATTTCAATTTCAGGCAAAAAAAATGCAAAAACACGTTTTTTGGGCCCAACAAGTCGATTTGTGCATGCATCTTCGATACCCGTTTATATCCCAAATTTTGTCTAAAAACACCGAAAAATCGAGTTTTTTGGGTCTCAGAAGCGATTTGTACATGTCTACACTGTGCTAGAAAATTTTCAGTTTTCAGGCAAAACAATTTTTAAAAGATGTTTTTTGGGCCCAAAAAGTCGATTTGTGCATGCATCTTCGATACCCGTTTATATCCCAAATTTAGCCTAAGAACACTGATAAATCGAGTTTTTTGGGTCTCAGGAGCGATTTGTACATGTTTACACTGTGCTAGAAAAATTTCAATTTTCAGACAAAAAAAATGCTAAAACACGTTTTTTTGGCCCAAAAAGTCGATTTGTGCATGCATCTTCGATACCCGTTTATATCCCAAATTTAGCCTAAGAACATGGAAAAATCGAGTTTTTTTGGTCTCAGAAGCGATTTGTACATGTCTACAATGTGCTAAAAAAAATTCAATTTTCAGGCAAAAAAAAATTTTAAACACGTTTTTTGGGCCCAAAAAGTCGATTTGTGCATGCATCTTCGATACCCGTTTATATCCCAAATTTAGCCTAAAAACACCGAAAAATCGAGTTTTTTTGGTCTCAGAAGCGATTTGTACATGTCTACACTGTGCTAGAAAATTTTCAATTTTCAGGCGAAAAAAAATTTAAAACACGTTTTTTGGGCCCAAAAAGTCGATTTGTGCATGCATCTTCGATACCCGTTTATAACCCAAATTTAGCCTAAAAACATCAAAAAATTGAGTTTTTTGGGTCTCAGGAGCGATTCGTACATGTTTACACTGTGCTAGAAAATTTTCAATTTTCAGGCAAAAAAACATTTAAAACACGTTTTTTGGGCCCAAAAAGTCGATTTGTGCATGCATCTTCGATACCCGTTTATATCCCAAATTTAGCCTAAAAACACCGAAAAATCGAGTTTTTTGGGTCTCAGAAGCGATTTGTACATGTCTACACTGTGCTAGAAAATTTTCAATTTTCAGGCAAATTTTTTTTTAAAAGACGTTTTTTGGGCCCATAAAGTCGATTTGTGCATGCATCTTCGATACCCGTTTATATCCCAAATTTAGCCTGAGAACACTGAAAAATCGAGTTTTTTGGGTCTCAGGAACGATTCGTACATGTTTACACTGTGCTAGAAAAATTTCAATTTTCAGGAAAAAATAATGCTAAAACACGTTTTTTGGGCCCAAAAAGTCGATTTGTGCATGCATCTTCGATACCCGTTTATATCCCAAATTTAGCCTAATAACACTAAAAAATCGAGTTTTTTGTGTCTCAGGAGCGATTTGTACATGTTTACACTGTGCTAGAAAAATTTCAATTTTCAGGCAAAATGTTTTAAAACACGTTTATTGGGTCCAAAAAGTCGATTTGTGCATGCATCTTCGATACCCGTTTATATCCCAAATTTTTCCTAAAAACACCGAAAAATCGAGTTTTTTGGGTCTCAGAAGCGATTTGTACATGTCTACACTGTGCTAGAAAATTTTCAATTTTCAGGCAAATTTTTTTTTAAAAGACGTTTTTTGGGCCCATAAAGTCGATTTGTGCATGCATCTTCGATACCCGTTTATATCCCAAATTTAGCCTAAGAACACTGAAAAATCGAGTTTTTTGGGTCTCAGGAACGATTCGTACATGTTTACACTGTGCTAGAAAAATTTCAATTTTCAGGAAAAAATAATGCTAAAACACGTTTTTTGGGCCCAAAAAGTCGATTTGTGCATGCATCTTCGATACCCGTTTATATCCCAAATTTATCCTAATAACACTAAAAAATCGAGTTTTTTGTGTCTCAGGAGCGATTTGTACATGTTTACACTGTGCTAGAAAAATTTCAATTTTCAGGCAAAATGTTTTAAAACACGTTTATTGGGTCCAAAAAGTCGATTTGTGCATGCATCTTCGATACCCGTTTATATCCCAAATTTAGCCTAAAAACACCGAAAAATCGAGTTTTTTTGGTTTCAGAAGCGATTTGTACATGTCTACACTGTGCTAGAAAATTTTTAAATTTTCAGGCAAAAAAAAATTTAAAACACATTTTTTGGGCCCAAAAAGTCGATTTGTGCATGCATCTTCGATACCCGTTAATATCCCAAATTTAGCCTAAAAACACCGAAAAATCGAGTTTTTTGTGTCTCAGGAGCGATTTGTACATGTTTACACTGTGCTAGAAAATTTTCAATTTTCAGGTAAAAAAAATGCTAAAACACGTTTTTTGGGCCCAAAAAGTCGATTTGTGCATGCATCTTCGATACCCTTTTATATCCCAAATTTAGCCTAAAAACACCGAAAAATCGAGTTTTTTTGGGCTCAGAAGCGATTTGTACATGTCTACACTGTGCTAGAAAATTTTCAATTTTCAGGAAAAAAAATTTTTAAACACGTTTTTTGGGCCCAAAAAGTCGATTTGTGCATGCATCTTCGATACCCGTTTATATCCCAAATTTAGCCTAAAAATAACGAAAAATCTAGTTTTTTGGGTCTCAGAAGCGATTTGTACATGTCTACACTGTGCTAGAAAATTTTCAATTTTCAGGCAAAAAAAAAATTAAAACACGTTTTTTGGGCCCAAAAAGTCGATTTGTGCATGCATCTTCGATACCCGTTTATAACCCAAATTTAGCCTAAAAACATCAAAAAATTGAGTTTTTTGGGTCTCAGGAGCGATTCGTACATGTTTACACTGTGCTAGAAAATTTTCAATTTTCAGACAAAAAAAATGCTAAAACACGTTTTTTGGGCCCAAAAAGTCGATTCGTGCATGCATCTTCGATACCAGTTTATATCCCAAATTTTTCCTAAAAATATCGAAAAATCGAGTTTTTTGGGTCTCAGAAGCGATTTGTAAATGTCTACACTGTGCTAGAAAATTTTCAATTTTCAGGCAAATTTTTTTTTAAAAGACGTTTTTTGGGCCCAAAAAGTCGATTTGTGCATGCATCTTCGATACCCGTTTATATCCCAAATTTAGCCTAAGAACACTGAAAAATCGAGTTTTTTGGGTCTCATGAGCGATTCGTACATGCTTACACTGTGCTAGAAAAATTTCAATTTTCATGAAAAAAAAAATGCTAAAACACGTTTTTTGGGCCCAAAAAGTCGATTTGTGCATGCATCTTCGATACCCGTTTATATCCCAATTTTTGCCTAAAAACACCTAAAAATCGAGTTTTTTGGGTCTCAGAAGCGATTTGTCCATGTCTACACTGTGCTAGAAAATTTTCAATTTTCAGGCAAAAAAATTTTTAAAACACGTTTTTTGGGCCCAAAAAGTCGATTTGTGCATGCATCTTCGATACCCGTTTATATCCCAAATTTAGCCTAATAACACTGAAAAATCGTTTTTTTTGTGTCTCAGGAGCGATTCGTACATGTTTACACTGTGCTAGAAAAATTTCAATTTTCAGGCAAAATGTTTTAAAACACGTTTATTGGGTCCAAAAAGTCGATTTGTGCATGCATCTTCGATACCCGTTTATAACCCAAATTAAGCCTAAAAACATCAAAAAATTGAGTTTTTTGGGTCTCAGGAGCGATTCGTACATGTTTACACTGTGCTAGAAAAATTTCAATTTTCAGGCAAAATGTTTTAAAACACGTTTATTGGGTCCAAAAAGTCGATTTGTGCATGCATCTTCGATACCCGTTTATATCCCAAATTTAACCTAAAAACACCGAAAAATCGAGTTTTTTGGGTCTCAGAAGCGATTGTACATATCTACACTGTGCTAGAAAATTTTCAATTTTCAGGCGAAAAAAAATTTAAAACACGTTTTTTGGGCCCAAAAAGTCGATTTGTGCATGCATCTTCGATACCCGTTTATATCCCAAATTTAGCCTAAAAACACCGAAAAATCGAGTTTTTTGGGTCTCAGGAGCGATTTATATATGTTTACATTGTGCTAGAAAATTTTCAATTTTCAGGTAAAAAAAATGCTAAAACACGTTTTTTGGGCCCAAAAAGTCGATTTGTGCATGCATCTTCGATATCCGTTTATATCCCAAATTTAGCCGAAACACTCCGAAAAATCGGGTTTTTTGGTCTCAGAAGCGATTTGTACATGTTTACACTGTGCTAGAAAATCTTCAATTTTCAGGCAAAAAAAAATTTAAAAGACGTTTTTTGGGCCCAAAAAGTCGATTTGTGCATGCATCTTCGATACCCGTTTATATCCCAAATTTAGCCTAAAAACATCAAAAAATCGAGTTTTTGGGGTCTCTGAAGCGATTCGTACATGTTTACACTGTGCTAGAAAATTTTCAATATTCAGGTAAAAAAAATGCTAAAACACATTTTTTGGGCCCAAAAAGTCGATTTGTGCATGCATCTTCGATACCCGTTTATATCCGAAATTTAGCCTAAAAACACCGAAAAATCGAGTTTTTTTGGGCTCAGAAGCGATTTGTACATGTCTACACTGTGCTAGAAATTTTTCAATTTTCAGGCAAAAAAAAAATTAAAACACGTTTTTTGGGCCCAAAAAGTCGATTTGTGCATGCATCTTCGATACCCGTTAATATCCCAAATTTAGCCTAAAAACACCGAAAAATCGAGTTTTTTGGGTCTCAGGAGCGATTTGTACATGTTTACACTGTGCTAGAAAATTTAAATTTTCATGCAAAAATTTTTAAAACTCGTTTTTTGGGCCCAAAAAGTCGATTTGTGCATGCATCTTCGATACCCGTTTATATCCCAAATTTAGCCTAAAAACACCTAAAAATCGAGTTTTTTGGGTCTCAGGAGCGATTTGTACATGTTTACACTGTGCTAGAAAATTTTCAATTTTCAGGTAAAAAAAATGCTAAAACACGTTTTTTGGGCACAAAAAGTCGATTTGTGCATGCATCTTCGATACCCGTTTATATCCCAAATTTTGCCTAAAAACACCGAAAAATCGAGTTTTTTTGGGCTCAGAAGCGATTTGTACATGTCTACACTGTGCTAGAAAATTTTCAATTTTCAGGCAAAAAAATGCTAAAACACGTTTTTTGGGCCCAAAAAGTCGATTTGTGCATGCATCTTCGATACCCGTTTATATCCCAAATTTAGCCTAAAAACACCGAAAAATCTAGTTTTTTGGGTCTCAGAAGCGATTTGTACATGTCTACACTGTGCTAGAAAATTTTCAATTTTCAGGCAAAAAAAAATTAAAACACGTTTTTTGGGCCCAAAAAGTCGATTTGTGCATGCATCTTCGATACCCGTTTACATCTCAAATTTTGCATAAAAACACCGAAAAATCGAGTTTTCTGGGTCTCAGATGCGATTTGTACATGTCTACACCGTGCTAGAAAATTTTCTATTTTCAGGCAAAAAAAAAATTAAAAGACGTTTTTTGGGCCCAAAAAGTCGATTTGTGCATGCATCTTCGATACCCGTTTATAACCCAAATTTAGCCTAAAAACATCAAAAAATTGAGTTTTTTGGGTCTCAGGAGCGATTCGTACATGTTTACACTGTGCTAGAAAATTTTCAATTTTCAGGCAAAACAAATGCTAAAACACGTTTTTTGGGCCCAAAAAGTCGATTTGTGCATGCATCTTCGATACCAGTTTATATCCCAAATTTTTCCTAAAAACACCGAAAAATCGAGTTTTTTGGGTCTCAGGAGCGATTTGTACATGTTTACACTGTGCTAGAAAATTTAAATTTTCAGGCAAAAATTTTTAAAACACGTTTTTTGGGCCCAAAAAGTCGATTTGTGCATGCATCTTCGATACCCGTTTATATCCCAAATTTAGCCTAAAAACATCGAAAAATCGACTTTTTTTGTTCTCAGAAGCGATTTGTACATGTCTACACTGTGCTAGAATTGTTTCAATTTTCAGGCAAAAAAAAATTAAAACACGTTTTTTGGGCACAAAAAGTCGATTTGTGCATGCATCTTCGATACCCGTTAATATCCCAAATTTAGCCTAAAAACACCTAAAAATCGAGTTTTTTGGGTCTCAGGAGCGATTTGTACATGTTTACACTGTGCTAGAAAATTTTCAATTTTCAGGTAAAAAAAATGCTAAAACACGTTTTTTGGGCCCAAAAAGTCGATTTGTGCATGCATCTTCGATACCCGTTTATATCCCAAATTTAGCCTAAAAACACCGAAAAATCGAGTTTTTTTGGGCTCAGAAGCGATTTGTACATGTCTACACTGTGCTAGAAAATTTTCAATTTTCAGGCAAAAAAATGCTAAAACACGTTTTTTGGGCCCAAAAAGTCGATTTGTGCATGCATCTTCGATACCCGTTTATATCCCAAATTTAGCCTAAAAACACCGAAAAATCTAGTTTTTTGGGTCTCAGAAGCGATTTGTACATGTCTACACCGTGCTAGAAAATTTTCAATTTTCAGGCAAAAAAAAATTAAAACACGTTTTTTGGGCCCAAAAAGTAGATTTGTGCATGCATCTTCGATACCCGTTTATATCTCAAATTATGCCTAAAAACACCGAAAAATCGAGTTTTTTGGGTCTCAGATGCGATTTGTACATGTCTACACCGTGCTAGAAAATTTTCTATTTTCAGGCAAAAAAAAATTTAAAAGACGTTTTTTGGGCCCAAAAAGTCGATTTGTGCATGCATCTTCGATACCCGTTTATAACCCAAATTTAGCCTAAAAACACCGAAAAATCGAGTTTTTTGGGTCACAGGAGCGATTTATATATGTTTACATTGTGCTAGAAAATTTTCAATTTTCAGGTAAAATAAATGCTAAAACACGTTTTTTGGGCCCAAAAAGTCGATTTGTGCATGCATCTTCGATATCCGTTTATATCCCAAATTTAGCCGAAACACTCCGAAAAATCGGGTTTTTTGGCCTCAGAAGCGATTTGTACATGTTTACACTGTGCTAGAAAATCTTCAATTTTCAGGCAAAAAAAAATTTAAAAGACGTTTTTTGGGCCCAAAAAGTCGATTTGTGCATGCATCTTCGATACCCGTTTATATCCCAAATTTAGCCTAAAAACATCAAAAAATCGAGTTTTTGGGGTCTCTGAAGCGATTCGTACATGTTTACACTGTGCTAGAAAATTTTCAATATTCAGGTAAAAAAAATGCTAAAACACATTTTATGGGCCCAAAAAGTCGATTTGTGCATGCATCTTCGATACCCGTTTATATCCCAGATTTAGCCTAAAAACACCGAAAAATCGAGTTTTTTGGGGCTCAGAAGCGATTTGTACATGTCTACACTGTGCTAGAAATTTTTCAATTTTCAGGCAAAAAAAAATTTAAAACACGTTTTTTGGGCCCAAAAAGTCGATTTGTGCATGCATCTTCGATACCCGTTAATATCCCAAATTTAGCCTAAAAACACCGAAAAATCGAGTTTTTTGGGTCTCAGGAGCGATTTGTACATGTTTACACAGTGCTAGAAAATTTAAATTTTCAGGCAAACATTTTTAAAACACGTTTTTTGGGCCCAAAAAGTCGATTTGTGCATGCATCTTCGATACCCGTTTATATCCCAAATTTAGCCTAAAAACATCGAAAAATCGACTTTTTTTGTTCTCAGAAGCGATTTGTACATGTCTACACTGTGCTAGAATTTTTTCAATTTTCAGGCAAAAAAAATTTAAAACACGTTTTTTGGGCCCAAAAAGTCGATTTGTGCATGCATCTTCGATACCCGTTAATATCCCAAATTTAGCCTAAAAACACCTAAAAATCGAGTTTTTTGGGTCTCAGGAGCGATTTGTACATGTTTACACTGTGCTAGAAAATTTTCAATTTTCAGGTAAAAAAAATGCTAAAACACGTTTTTTGGGCCCAAAAAGTCGATTTGTGCATGCATCTTCGATACCCGTTTATATCCCAAATTTAGCCTAAAAACACCGAAAAATCGAGTTTTTTTGGGCTCAGAAGCGATTTGTACATGTCTACACTGTGCTAGAAAATTTTCAATTTTCAGGCAAAAAAATGCTAAAACACGTTTTTTGGGCCCAAAAAGTCGATTTGTGCATGCATCTTCGATACCCGTTTATATCCCAAATTTAGCCTAAAAACACCGAAAAATCGAGTTTTTTTGGGCTCAGAAGCGATTTGTACATGTCTACACTGTGCTAGAAATTTTTCAATTTTCAAGCAAAAAAAAATTTAAAACACGTTTTTTGGGCCCAAAAACTCGATTTGTGCATGCATCTTCGATACCCGTTAATATCCCAAATTTAGCCTAAAAACACCGAAAAATCGAGTTTTTTGGGTCTCAGGAGCGATTTGTACATGTTTACACTGTGCTAGAAAATTTAAATTTTCAGGCAAAAATTTTTAAAACACGTTTTTTGGGCCCAAAAAGTCGATTTGTGCATGCATCTTCGATACCCGTTTATATCCCAAATTTAGCCTAAAAACATCGAAAAATCGACTTTTTTTGTTCTCAGAAGCGATTTGTACATGTCTACACTGTGCTAGAATTTTTTCAATTTTCAGGCAAAAAAAAATTAAAACACGTTTTTTGGGCCCAAAAAGTCGATTTGTGCATGCATCTTCGATACCCGTTAATATCCCAAATTTAGCCTAAAAACACCTAAAAATCGAGTTTTTTGGGTCTCAGGAGCGATTTGTACATGTTTACACTGTGCTAGAAAATTTTCAATTTTCAGGAAAAAAAAATGCTAAAACACGTTTTTTGGGCCCAAAAAGTCGATTTGTGCATGCATCTTCGATACCCGTTTATATCCCAAATTTAGCCTAAAAACACCGAAAAATCGAGTTTTTTTGGGCTCAGAAGCGATTTGTACATGTCTACACTGTGCTAGAAAATTTTCAATTTTCAGGCAAAAAAATGCTAAAACACGTTTTTTGGGCCCAAAAAGTCGATTTGTGCATGCATCTTCGATACCCGTTTATATCCCAAATTTAGCCTAAAAACACCGAAAAATCTAGTTTTTTGGGTCTCAGAAGCGATTTGTACATGTCTACACTGTGCTAGAAAATTTTCAATTTTCTGGCAAAAAAATGCTAAAACACGTTTTTTGGGCCGAAAAAGTCTATTTGTGCATGCATCTTCGATACCCGTTTATATCCCAAATTTAGCCTAAAAACACCGAAAAATCTAGTTTTTTGGGTCTCAGAAGCGATTTGTACATGTCTACACTGTGCTAGAAAATTTTCAATTTTCAGGCAAAAAAAAAATTAAAACACGTTTTTTGGGCCCAAAAAGTCGATTTGTGCATGCATCTTCGATACCCGTTTATATCTCAAATTTTGCCTAAAAACACCGAAAAATCGAGTTTTTTGGGTCTCAGATGCGATTTGTACATGTCTACACCGTGCTAGAAAATTTTCTATTTTCAGGATAAAAAAAATTTGAAAGACGTTTTTTGGGCCCAAAAAGTCGATTTGTGCATGCATCTTCGATACCCGTTTATATCCCAAATTTAGCCTAATAACACTGAAAAATCGATTTTTTTGTGTCTCAGGAGCGATTCGTACATGTTTACACTGTGCTAGAAAAATTTCAATTTTCAGGCAAAATGTTTTAAAACACGTTTATTGGGTCCAAAAAGTCGATTTGTGCATGCATCTTCGATACCCGTTTATATCCCAAATTTAGCCTAAAAACACCGAAAAATCGAGTTTTTTTGGTCTCAGAAGCGATTTGTACATGTCTACACAGTGCTAGAAAATTTTCAATTTTCAGGCAAAAAAAAATTTAAAACACGTTTTTTGGGCCCAAAAAGTCGATTTGTGCATGCATCTTCGATACCCGTTTATATCCCAAATTTAGCCTAAAAACACCGAAAAATCGAGTTTTTTGGGTCTCAGGAGCGATTTGTATATGTTTACATTGTGCTAGAAAATTTTCAATTATCAGGTAAAAAAAATGCTAAAACACGTTTTTTGGGCCCAAAAAGTCGATTTGTGCATGCATCTTCGATACCCGTTTATATCCCAAATTTAGCCGAAACACACCGAAAAATCGAGTTTTTTTGGTCTCAGAAGCGATTTGTATATGTTTACACTGTGCTAGAAAATTTTCAATTTTCAGGCAAAAAAAAACTTAAAAGACGTTTTTTGGGCCCAAAAAGTCGATTTGTGCATGCATCTTCGATACCCGTTTATATCCCAAATTTAGCCTATTAACATAAAAAAATCGAGTTTTTGGGGTCTCAGGAGCGATTCGTACATGTTTACACTGTGCTAGAAAATTTTCAATTTTCAGGCATAAAAAATGCTAAAATACGTTTTTTGGGCCCAAAAAATCGATTTGTGCATGCATCTTCGATACCCGTTTATATCCCAAATTTTGCCTAAAAACACCGAAAAATCGAGTTTTTTGGGTCTCAGAAGCGATTTGTACATGTCTACACTGTGCTAGAAAATTTTCAATTTTCAGGCAAAATTTATTTTAAAAGACGTTTTTTGGGCCCAAAAAGTCGATTTGTACATGCATCTTCGATACCCGTTTATATCCCAAATTTAGCCTGAGAACACTGAAAAATCGAGTTTTTTGGGCCTCAGGAGCGATTCGTACATGTTTACACTGTGCTAGAAAAATTTCAATTTTCAGGCAAAAAAAAAGCTAAAACACGTTTTTTGGGCCCAAAAAGTCGATTTGTGCATGCATCTTCGATACCCGTTTATTTCTCAAATTTAGCCTAATAACACCGAAAAATCGAGTTTTTTGGGTCTCAGGAGCGATTTGTATATGTTTACATTGTGCTAGAAAATTTTCAATTATCAGGTAAAAAAAATGCTAAAACACGTTTTTTGGGCCCAAAAAGTCGATTTGTGCATGCATCTTCGATACCCGTTTATATCCCAAATTTAGCCAAAACACACCGAAAAATCGAGTTTTTTTGGTCTCAGAAGCGATTTGTATATGTTTACACTGTGCTAGAAAATTTTCAATTTTCAGGCAAAAAAAAACTTAAAAGACGTTTTTTTGGCCCAAAAAGTCGATTTGTGCATGCATCTTCGATACCCGTTTATATCCCAAATTTAGCCTATTAACATAAAAAAATCGAGTTTTTGGGGTCTCAGGAGCGATTCGTACATGTTTACACTGTGCTAGAAAATTTTCAATTTTCAGGCATAAAAAATGCTAAAATACGTTTTTTGGGCCCAAAAAATCGATTTGTGCATGCATCTTCGATACCCGTTTATATCCCAAATTTTGCCTAAAAACACCGAAAAATCGAGTTTTTTGGGTCTCAGAAGCGATTTGTACATGTCTACACTGTGCTAGAAAATTTTCAATTTTCAGGCAAAATTTATTTTAAAAGACGTTTTTTGGGCCCAAAAAGTCGATTTGTACATGCATCTTCGATACCCGTTTATATCCCAAATTTAGCCTGAGAACACTGAAAAATCGAGTTTTTTGGGCCTCAGGAGCGATTCGTACATGTTTACACTGTGCTAGAAAAATTTCAATTTTCAGGCAAAAAAAAAGCTAAAACACGTTTTTTGGGCCCAAAAAGTCGATTTGTGCATGCATCTTCGATACCCGTTTATTTCTCAAATTTAGCCTAATAACATCAAAAAATCGAGTTTTTGGGGTCTCAGGAGCGATTCGTACATGTTTACACTGTGCTAGAAAATTTTCAATTTTCAGGCATAAAAAATGCTAAAACACGTTTTTTGGGCCAAAAAAATCGATTTGTGCATGCATCTTCGATACCCGTTTATATCCCAAATTTTGCCTAAAAACACCGAAAAATCGAGTTTTTTGGGTCTCAGAAGCGATTTGTACATGTCTACACTGTGCTAGAAAATTTTCAATTTTCAGGTAAAAATTTTTTTAAAAGACGTTTTTTGGGCCCAAAAAGTCGATTTGTACATGCATCTTCGATACCCGTTTATATCCCAAATTTAGCCTAAGAACACTGAAAAATCGAGTTTTTTGGGCCTCAGGAGCGATTCGTACATGTTTACACTGTGCTAGAAAAATTTCAATTTTCAGGCAAAAAAAAAGCTAAAACACGTTTTTTGGGCCCAAAAAGTCGATTTGTGCATGCATCTTCGATACCCGTTTATTTCTCAAATTTAGCCTAAAAACATCGAAAAATCGAGTTTTTTTTGTGTCAGAAGCGATTTGTACATGTCTACACTGGGCTAAAAAAAATTCAATTTTCAGGCAAAAAATTTTTTAAACACGTTTTTTAGGCCCAAAAAGTCGATTTGTGCATGCATCTTCGATACCCGTTTATATCCCAAATTTAGCCTAAAAACATCGAAAAATCGAGTTTTTTGGTCTCAGAAGCGATTTGTACATGTCTACACTGTGCTAAAAAAAAATCAATTTTCAGGCAAAAAAAAATTTTAAACACGTTTTTTTTGCCCAAAAAGTCGATTTGTGCATGCATCTTCGATACCCGTTTATATCTCAAATTTAGCCTAAAAACACCGAAAAATCGAGTTTCTTTGGTCTCAGGAGCGATTTGTACATGTCTACACTGTGCTAGAAAATTTTCAATTTTCAGGCAAAAAAATTTTTAAAACACGTTTTTTGGGCCCAAAAAGTCGATTTGTGCATGCATCTTCGATACCCGTTTATATCCCAAATTTAGCCTAAAAACACCGAAAAATTGAGTTTTTTGGGTCTCAGAAGCGATTTGTACATGTCTACACTGTGCTAGAAAAAAATCAATTTTCAGGCAAAAAAAATGCTAAAACACGTTTTTTGGGTCCAAAAAGTCGATTTGTGCATGCATCTTCGATACCCGTTTATATCCCAAATTTAGCCTAAAAACACCGAAAAATCTAGTTTTTTGGGTCTCAGGAGCGATTTGTACATTTTTACACTGTGCTAGAAAATTTCAATTTTCAGGTAAAACAAATTTTAAAAGACGTTTTTTGGGCCCAAAAAATCGATTTGTGCATGCATCTTCGATACCCGTTTATATCCCAAATTTTGCCTAAAAACACCGAAAAATCGAGTTTTTTGGGTCTCAGAAGCGATTTGTACATGTCTACACTGTGCTAGAAAATTTTCAATTTTCAGGCAAATTTTTTTTTAAAAGACGTTTTTTGGGCCCAAAAAGTCGATTTGTACATGCATCTTCGATACCCGTTTATATCCCAAATTTAGCCTAAGAACACTGAAAAATCGAGTTTTTTGGGTCTCAGGAGCGATTCGTACATGTTTACACTGTGCTATAAAAATTTCAATTTTCAGGCAAAAAAAATGCTAAAACACGTTTTTTGGGCCCAAAAAGTCGATTTGTGCATGCATCTTCGATACCCGTTTATTTCTCAAATTTAGCCTAAAAACATCGAAAAATCGAGTTTTTTTGTCTCAGAAGCGATTTGTACATGTTTACACTGTGCTAGAAAATTTTCAATTTTCAGGCAAAAAAATTTTTAAAACATGTTTTTTGGGCCCAAAAAGTCGATTTGTGCATGCATCTTCGATACCTGTTTATATCCCAAATTTAGCCTAAAAACACCGTAAAATCGAGTTTTTTGGTCTCAGAAGCGATTTGTACATGTTTACACTGTGCTAGAAAAATTTCAATTTTCAGGTAAAAAAAATGCTAAAACACATTTTTTGGGCCCAAAAAGTCGATTTGTGCATGCATCTTCGATACCCGTTTATATCCCAAATTTTGCCTAAAAACATCGAAAAATCGAGTTTTTTTGGTCTCAGAAGCGATTTGTACATGTCTACACTGGGCTAAAAAAAAAAAATCAATTTTCAGGCAAAAAAAAAATTTAAACACGTTTTTTTTGCCCAAAAAGTCTATTTGTGCATGCATCTTCGATACCCGTTTATATCCCAAATTTAGCCTAAAAACACCGAAAAATCGAGTTTCTTTGGTCTCAGGAGCGATTTGTACATGTTTACACTGTGCTAGAAATTTTTCAATTTTCAGGTAAAAAAAATGCTAAAACACATTTTTTGGGCCCAAAAAGTCGATTTGTGCATGCATCTTCGATACCCGTTTATATCCCAAATTTAGCCTAAAAACACCGAAAAATCGGGTTTTTTTGTGCTCAGAAGCGATTTGTACATGTCTACACTGTGCTAGAAAATTTTCAATTTTCAGGCAAAAAAATTTTAAAACACGTTTTTTGGGCCCAAAAAGTCGATTTGTTCATGCATCTTCGATACCCGTTTATATCCCAAAATTAGCCTAAAAACACCGAAAAATCGAATTTTTTGGGTCTCAGAAGCGATTTGTACATGTTTACACTGTGCTAAAAAAAATCAATTTTCAGGCAAAAAAAAATTTTAAACACGTTTTTTGGGCCCAAAAAGTCGATTTGTGCATGCATCTTCGATACCCGTTTATATCCCAAATTTAGCCTAAAAACACCGAAAAATGGAGTTTTTTTGGTCTCAGAAGCGATTTGTACATGTCTACACTGTGCTAGAAAAAATTCAATTTTCAGGCAAAAAAAATGCTAAAACACGTTTTTTGGGTCCAAAAAGTCGATTTGTGCATGCATCCTCGATACCCGTTTATATCCCAAATTTAGCCTAAAAACACCGAAAAATCTAGTTTTTTGGGTCTCAGGAGCGATTTGTACATTTTTACACTGTGCTAGAAAAATTTCAATTTTCAGGTAAAACAAATTTTAAAAGACGTTTTTTGGGCCCAAAAAGTCGATTTGTGCATTCATCTTCGATACCCGTTTATATCCCAAATTTAGCCTAAAAACACCGAAAAATCGAGTTTTTTGAGTCTCAGGAGCGATTTGTACATGTTTACACTGTCCTCGAAATTTTTCAATTTTCAGGCAAAAAAAATGCTAAAACACGTTTTTTGGGCCCAAAAAGTCGATTTGTGCATGTATCTTCGATACCCGTTTATATCCCAAATTTAGCCTAAAAACACCGAAAAATCGATTTT
Source organism: Petrolisthes manimaculis (assembly GCA_034508575.1). NCBI lineage: Eukaryota > Metazoa > Arthropoda > Malacostraca > Decapoda > Porcellanidae > Petrolisthes > Petrolisthes manimaculis. The sequence goes on along the minus strand of JAWZYT010003745.1, from coordinate 1,917,891 downwards.
TTTTTGTCTCAGAAGCGATTTGTACATGTTTACACTGTGCTAGAAAATTTTCAATTTTCAGGCAAAAAAGTTTTAAAACACGTTTTTTGGGCCCATAAAGTCGATTTGTGTATGCATCTTCGATACCCGTTTATATCCCAAATTTAGCCTAAAAACACCGTAAAATCGACTTTTTTTGGTTTCAGAAGCAATTTGTACAAGTCTACACTGTGCTAGAAAATTTTCAATTTTCAAGCAAAAAAAAATTTAAAACACGTTTTTTTGGCCCAAAAAGTCGATTTGTGCATGCATCTTCGATACCCGTTTATATCCCAAATTTAACCTAAAAACAACGAAAAATCGAGTTTTTTGGATCTCAGAAGCGATTTGTACATGACTACACTGTGCTTGAAAATTTTCAATTTTCAGGCAAAAAAATGCTAAAACACGTTGTTTGGGCCCAAAAAGTCGATTTGTGCATGCATCTTCGATACCCGTTTACATCCCAAATTTAGCCTAAAAACACTGAAAAATCGACATTTTTTGGTTTCAGAAGCGATTTGTAGATGTCTACACTGTGCTAGAAAAATTTCAATTTTCAGGCAAAAAAAAAATTAAAACACGTTTATTGGGCCCAGAAAGTCGATTTGTGCATGCATCTTCGATTCCCGTTTATATCCCAAATTTAGCCTAAAAACACCGAAATATCGAGTTTTTTGAGTCTCAAAAGCGATTTGTACATGTCTACACTGTGATAGAAAATTTTCAATTTGCAGGCAAAAAAAATGCTAAAACACGTTGTTTGGGCACAAAAAGTCGATTTGTGCATGTATCTTCGATATCCGTTTATATCCCAAATTTTGCCTAAAAACATCGAAAATCGAGTTTTTTTTGTCTCAGAAGCGATTTGTACATGTCTACACTGTGCTAAGAAAATTAAATTTTCAGGCAAAAAAAAATTTGAAAGACGTTTTTTGGGCCCAAAAAGTCGATTTGTGCATGCATCTTCGATACCCGTTTATATCCCAAATTTAGCCTAAGAACACTGAAAAATCGTGTTTTTTGGGTCTCAGGAGCGATTCGTACATGTTTACACTGTGCTAGAAAATTTTTAATTTTCAGGCAAAAAAAATGTTAAAACACGTTTTTTGGGCCCAAAAAGTCGATTTGTGCATGCATCTTCGATACCCGTTTATATCCCAAATTTTGCCTAAAAACACCGAAAATCGAGTTTTTTGGGTCTCAGAAGCGATTTGTACATGTTTACACTGTGCTAGAAAAATTTCAATTTTCAGGCAAAAAAAATTTAAAACACGTTTTTTTGGCCCACAAAGTCGATTTGTGCATGCATCTTCGATACCCGTTTATATCCCAAATTTAGCCTAAAAACACCGAAAAATCGAGTTTTTTTGGTCTCAGAAGCGATTTGTACATGTTTACACTGTGCTAGAAAATTTTCAATTTTCAGGCAAATAAAATGTTAAAACACGTTTTTTGGGCCCAAAAAGTCGATTTGTGCATGCATCTTCGATACCCGTTTATATCCCAAATTTAGCCTAAAAACACCGAAAAATCGAGTTTTTTGGGTCTCAGGAGCGATTTGTACATGTTTACACTGTGCTAGAAAAATTTCAATTTTCAGGCAAAAAAATGCTAAAACACGTTTTTTGGGCCCAAAAAGTCGATTTGTGCATGCATCTTCGATACCCGTTTATATCCCAAATTTAGCCGAAACACACCGAAAAATCGAGTTTTTTTGGTCTCGAAGCGATTTGTACATGTTTACACTGTGCTAGAAAAATTTCAATTTTCAGGCAAAAAATTTTTAAAACACGTTTTTTGGGCCCAAAAAGTCGATTTGTGCATGCATCTTCGATACCCGTTTATATCCCAAATTTTGCCTAAAAACATCGAAAAATCGAGTTTTTTTTTGTCTCAGAAGCGATTCGTACATGTCTACACTCTGCTAAAAAAAATCAATTTTCAGGCAAAAAAAAATTTAAAAGACGTTTTTTGGGCCCAAAAAGTCGATTTGTGCATGCATCTTCGATACCCGTTTATATCCCAAATTTAGCCTAAAAACACCGAAAAATCGAGTTTTTTGGGTCTCAGAAGCAATTTGTACATGTCTACACTGTGCTAGAAAATTTTAAATTTTCAGGCAAAAAAAATGCTAAAACACGTTGTTTGGGCCCAAAAAGTCGATTTGTGCATGCATCTTCCATACCCGTTTATATCCCAAATTTAGCCTAAAAACACCGAAAAATCGACTTTCTTTGGTCTCAGAAGCGATTTGTACATACATGTCTACACTGTGCTAGAAAAATTTCAATTTTCAGGCAAAAAAAAAATTAAAACACGTTTTTTGGGCCCAGAAAGTCGATTTGTGCATGCATCTTCGATTCCCGTTTATATCCCAAATTTAGCCTAAAAACACCGAAATATCGAGTTTTTTGGGTCTCAGAAGCTATTTGTACATGTCTACACTGTGCTAGAAAATTTTCAATTTCCAGGTAAAAAAAATGCTAAAACACGTTGTTTGGGCCCAAAAAGTCGATTTGTGCATGTATCTTCGATATCCGTTTATATCCCACATTTAACCTAAAAACACCGAAAAATCGAGTTTACGAGTCTCAGAAGCGATTTGTACATGTTTACACTGTGCTAGAAAAATTTCAATTTTCAGGCAAAAAAAATGCTAAAACACGTTTTTTGGGCCCAAAAAGTCGATTTGTGCATGCATCTTCGATACCCGTTTATATCCCAAATTTAGCCTAAAAACACCGAAAAATCTAGTTTTTTGGGTCTCAAAAGCGATTTGTACATGTCTACACTGTGCTAGAAAATTTTCAATTTACAGGCAAAAAAAATGTTAAAACACGTTTTTTGGGCCCAAAAAGTCGATTTGTGCATGCATCTTCGATACCCGTCTATATCCCAAATTAAGCCTAAAAACACCGAAAAATCGAGTTTTTTGGGTCTCAGAAGCGATTTGTACATGTTTATACTGTGCTAGAAAAATTTCAATTTTCAGGCAAAACAATATTTAAAACACGTTTTTTTTGGCCCAAAAAGTCGATTTGTGCATGCATCTTCGATACCCGTTTATATCCCAAATTTTGCCTAAAAACATCGAAAATCGAGTTTTTTTTGTCTCAGAAGCGATTTGTACATGTCTACACTGTGCTAAAAAAAATAAATTTTCAAGCAAAAAAAAAATTAAAAGACGTTTTTTGGGCCCAAAAAGTCGATTTGTGCATGCATCTTCGATACCCGTTTATATCCCAAATTTAGCCTAAGAACACTGAAAAATCGAGTTTTTTGGGTCTCAGGAGCGATTCGTACATGTTTACACTGTGCTTTAAAATTTTCAATTTTCAGGCAAAAAAAATGTTTAAACACGTTTTTTGGGCCCAAAAAGTCGATTTGTGCATGCATCTTCGATACCCGTTTATATCCCAAATTTAGCCTAAAAACACCAAAAATCGAGTTTTTTGGGTCTCAGGAGCGATTTGTACATGTTTACACTGTGCTAGAAAAATTTCAATTTTCAGGCAAAAAAATGCTAAAACACGTTTTTTGGGCCCAAAAAGTCGATTTGTGCATGCATCTTCGATACCCATTTATATCCCAAATTTAGCCGAAACACACCGAAAAATCGAGTTTTTTTGGTCTCGAAGCGATTTGTACATGTTTACACTGTGCTAGAAAATTTTCAATTTTCAGGCAAAAAATTTTTAAAACACGTTTTTTGGGCCCAAAAAGTCGATTTGTGCATGCATCTTCGATACCCGTTTATATCCCAAATTTTGCCAAAAAACATCGAAATATCGAGTTTTTTTTTGTCTCAGAAGCGATTCGTACATGTCTACACTCTGCTAAAAAAAATCAATTTTCAGGCAAAAAAAAATTTAAAAGACGTTTTTTGGGCCCAAAAAGTCGATTTGTGCATGCATCTTCGATACCCGTTTATATCCCAAATTTAGCCTAAAAACACCGAAAAATCGAGTTTTTTGGGTCTCAGAAGCAATTTGTACATGTCTACACTGTGCTAGAAAATTTTAAATTTTCAGGCAAAAAAAATGCTAAAACACGTTGTTTGGGCCCAAAAAGTCGATTTGTGCATGCATCTTCGATACCCGTTTATATCCCAAATTTAGCCTAAAAACACCGAAAAATCGACTTTCTTTGGTCTCAGAAGCGATTTGTACATACATGTCTACACTGTGCTAGAAAAATTTCAATTTTCAGGCAAAAAAAAAATTAAAACACGTTTTTTGGGCCCAGAAAGTCGATTTGTGCATGCATCTTCGATTCCCGTTTATATCCCAAATTTAGCCTAAAAACACCGAAATATCGAGTTTTTTGGGTCTCAGAAGCTATTTGTACATGTCTACACTGTGCTAGAAAATTTTCAATTTCCAGGAAAAAAAAATGCTAAAACACGTTGTTTGGGCCCAAAAAGTCGATTTGTGCATGTATCTTCGATATCCGTTTATATCCCACATTTAACCTAAAAACACCGAAAAATCGAGTTTTATGAGTCTCAGAAGCGATTTGTACATGTTTACACTGTGCTAGAAAATTTTCAATTTTCAGGCAAAAAAAATGCTAAAACACGTTTTTTGGGCCCAAAAAGTCGATTTGTGCATGCATCTTCGATACCCGTTTATATCCCAAATTTAGCCTAAAAACACCGAAAAATCTAGTTTTTTGGGTCTCAAAAGCGATTTGTACATGTCTACACTGTGCTAGAAAATTTTCAATTTACAGGCAAAAAAAATGTTAAAACACGTTTTTTGGGCCCAAAAAGTCGATTTGTGCATGCATCTTCGATACCCGTCTATATCCCAAATTAAGCCTAAAAACACCGAAAAATCGAGTTTTTTGGGTCTCAGAAGCGATTTGTACATGTTTATACTGTGCTAGAAAAATTTCAATTTTCAGGAAAAACAATATTTAAAACACGTTTTTTTGGCCCAAAAAGTCGATTTGTGCATGCATCTTCGATACCCGTTTATATCCCAAATTTTGCCTAAAAACATCGAAAATCGAGTTTTTTTTGTCTCAGAAGCGATTTGTACATGTCTACACTGTGCTAAAAAAATTAAATTTTCAAGCAAAAAAAAAATTAAAAGACGTTTTTTGGGCCCAAAAAGTCGATTTGTGCATGCATCTTCGATACCCGTTTATATCCCAAATTTAGCCTAAGAACACTGAAAAATCGAGTTTTTTGGGTCTCAGGAGCGATTCGTACATGTTTACACTGTGCTTTAAAATTTTCAATTTTCAGGCAAAAAAAATGTTAAAACACGTTTTTTTGGCCCAAAAAGTCGATTTGTGCATGCATCTTCGATACCCGTTTATATCCCAAATTTAGCCTAAAAACACCAAAAATCGAGTTTTTTGGGTCTCAGGAGCGATTTGTACATGTTTACACTGTGCTCGAAAATTTTCAATTTTCAGGCAAAAAAAATGCTAAAACACGTTTTTTGGGCCCAAAAAGTCGATTTGTGCATGCATCTTCGATACCCGTTTATATCCCAAATTTAGCCTAATAACACTGAAAAATCGATTTTTTTGTGTCTCAGGAGCGATTCGTACATGTTTACACTGTGCTAGAAAAATTTCAATTTTCAGGCAAAATGTTTTAAAACACGTTTATTGGGTCCAAAAAGTCGATTTGTGCATGCATCTTCGATACCCGTTTATATCCCAAATTTAGCCTAAAAACACCGAAAAATCGAGTTTTTTTGGTCTCAGAAGCGATTTGTACATGTCTACACAGTGCTAGAAAATTTTCAATTTTCAGGCAAAAAAAAAATTTAAAACACGTTTTTTAGGCCCAAAAAGTCGATTTGTGCATGCATCTTCGATACCCGTTTATATCCCAAATTTAGCCTAAAAACACCGAAAAATCGAGTTTTTTGGGTCTCAGGAGCGATTTGTATATGTTTACATTGTGCTAGAAAATTTTCAATTATCAGGTAAAAAAAATGCTAAAACACGTTTTTTGGGCCCAAAAAGTCGATTTGTGCATGCATCTTCGATACCCGTTTATATCCCAAATTTAGCCGAAACACACCGAAAAATCGAGTTTTTTTGGTCTCAGAAGCGATTTGTATATGTTTACACTGTGCTAGAAAATTTTCAATTTTCAGGCAAAAAAAAACTTAAAAGACGTTTTTTGGGCCCAAAAAGTCGATTTGTGCATGCATCTTCGATACCCGTTTATATCCCAAATTTAGCCTATTAACATAAAAAAATCGAGTTTTTGGGGTCTCAGGAGCGATTCGTACATGTTTACACTGTGCTAGAAAATTTTCAATTTTCAGGCATAAAAAATGCTAAAATACGTTTTTTGGGCCCAAAAAATCGATTTGTGCATGCATCTTCGATACCCGTTTATATCCCAAATTTTGCCTAAAAACACCGAAAAATCGAGTTTTTTGGGTCTCAGAAGCGATTTGTACATGTCTACACTGTGCTAGAAAATTTTCAATTTTCAGGCAAAATTTATTTTAAAAGACGTTTTTTGGGCCCAAAAAGTCGATTTGTACATGCATCTTCGATACCCGTTTATATCCCAAATTTAGCCTGAGAACACTGAAAAATCGAGTTTTTTGGGCCTCAGGAGCGATTCGTACATGTTTACACTGTGCTAGAAAAATTTCAATTTTCAGGCAAAAAAAAAGCTAAAACACGTTTTTTGGGCCCAAAAAGTCGATTTGTGCATGCATCTTCGATACCCGTTTATTTCTCAAATTTAGCCTAATAACATCAAAAAATCGAGTTTTTGGGGTCTCAGGAGCGATTCGTACATGTTTACACTGTGCTAGAAAATTTTCAATTTTCAGGCATAAAAAATGCTAAAACACGTTTTTTGGGCCAAAAAAATCGATTTGTGCATGCATCTTCGATACCCGTTTATTTCTCAAATTTAGCCTAAAAACATCGAAAAATCGAGTTTTTTTTGTGTCAGAAGCGATTTGTACATGTCTACACTGGGCTAAAAAAAATTCAATTTTCAGGCAAAAAATTTTTTAAACACGTTTTTTAGGCCCAAAAAGTCGATTTGTGCATGCATCTTCGATACCCGTTTATATCCCAAATTTAGCCTAAAAACATCGAAAAATCGAGTTTTTTGGTCTCAGAAGCGATTTGTACATGTCTACACTGTGCTAAAAAAAAATCAATTTTCAGGCAAAAAAAAATTTTAAACACGTTTTTTTTTGCCCAAAAAGTCGATTTGTGCATGCATCTTCGATACCCGTTTATATCTCAAATTTAGCCTAAAAACACCGAAAAATCGAGTTTCTTTGGTCTCAGGAGCGATTTGTACATGTCTACACTGTGCTAGAAAATTTTCAATTTTCAGGCAAAAAAATTTTTAAAACACGTTTTTTGGGCCCAAAAAGTCGATTTGTGCATGCATCTTCGATACCCGTTTATATCCCAAATTTAGCCTAAAAACACCGAAAAATTGAGTTTTTTGGGTCTCAGAAGCGATTTGTACATGTCTACACTGTGCTAGAAAAAAATCAATTTTCAGGCAAAAAAAATGCTAAAACACGTTTTTTGGGTCCAAAAAGTCGATTTGTGCATGCATCTTCGATACCCGTTTATATCCCAAATTTAGCCTAAAAAACACCGAAAAATCTAGTTTTCTGGGTCTCAGGAGCGATTTGTACATTTTTACACTGTGCTAGAAAATTTCAATTTTCAGGTAAAACAAATTTTAAAAGACGTTTTTTTGGCCCAAAAAATCGATTTGTGCATGCATCTTCGATACCCGTTTATATCCCAAATTTTGCCTAAAAACACCGAAAAATCGAGTTTTTTGGGTCTCAGAAGCGATTTGTACATGTCTACACTGTGCTAGAAAATTTTCAATTTTCAGGCAAATTTTTTTTTAAAAGACGTTTTTTGGGCCCAAAAAGTCGATTTGTACATGCATCTTCGATACCCGTTTATATCCCAAATTTAGCCTAAGAACACTGAAAAATCGAGTTTTTTGGGTCTCAGGAGCGATTCGTACATGTTTACACTGTGCTATAAAAATTTCAATTTTCACGCAAAAAAAATGCTAAAACACGTTTTTTGGGCCCAAAAAGTCGATTTGTGCATGCATCTTCGATACCCGTTTATTTCTCAAATTTAGCCTAAAAACATCGAAAAATCGAGTTTTTTTGTCTCAGAAGCGATTTGTACATGTTTACACTGTGCTAGAAAATTTTCAATTTTCAGGCAAAAAATTTTTTAAAACATGTTTTTTGGGCCCAAAAAGTCGATTTGTGCATGCATCTTCGATACCCGTTTATATCCCAAATTTAGCCTAAAAACACCGAAAAATCGAGTTTTTTGGTCTCAGAAGCGATTTGTACATGTTTACACTGTGCTAGAAAAATTTCAATTTTCAGGTAAAAAAAATGCTAAAACACATTTTTTGGGCCCAAAAAGTCGATTTGTGCATGCATCTTCGATATCCGTTTATATCCCAAATTTAGCCTAAAAACATCGAAAAATCGAGTTTTTTTGGTCTCAGAAGCGATTTGTACATGTCTACACTGGGCTAAAAAAAAAAATCAATTTTCAGGCAAAAAAAAAAATTAAACACGTTTTTTTTTGCCCAAAAAGTCTATTTGTGCATGCATCTTCGATACCCGTTTATATCCCAAATTTTGCCTAAAAACACCGAAAAATCGAGTTTCTTTGGTCTCAGGAGCGATTTGTACATGTTTACACTGTGCTAGAAATTTTTCAATTTTCAGGTAAAAAAAATGCTAAAACACATTTTTTGGGCCCAAAAAGTCGATTTGTGCATGCATCTTCGATACCCGTTTATATCCCAAATTTAGCCTAAAAACACCGAAAAAATCGGGTTTTTTTGTGCTCAGAAGCGATTTGTACATGTCTACACTGTGCTAGAAAATTTTCAATTTTCAGGCAAAAAAAATTTAAAACACGTTTTTTGGGCCCAAAAAGTCGATTTGTTCATGCATCTTCGATACCCGTTTATATCCCAAAATTAGCCTAAAAACACCGAAAAATCGAATTTTTTGGGTCTCAGAAGCGATTTGTACATGTTTACACTGTGCTAAAAAAAATCAATTTTCAGGCAAAAAAAAATTTTAAACACGTTTTTTGGGCCCAAAAAGTCGATTTGTGCATGCATCTTCGATACCCGTTTATATCCCAAATTTAGCCTAAAAACACCGAAAAATGGAGTTTTTTTGGTCTCAGGAGCGATTTGTACATTTTTACACTGTGCTAGAAAAATTTCAATTTTCAGGTAAAACAAATTTTAAAAGACGTTTTTTGGGCCCAAAAAGTCGATTTGTGCATTCATCTTCGATACCCGTTTATATCCCAAATTTAGCCTAAAAACACCGAAAAATCGAGTTTTTTGAGTCTCAGGAGCGATTTGTACATGTTTACACTGTCCTCGAAATTTTTCAATTTTCAGGCAAAAAAAATGCTAAAACACGTTTTTTGGGCCCAAAAAGTCGATTTGTGCATGTATCTTCGATACCCGTTTATATCCCAAATTTAGCCTAAAAACACCGAAAAATCGATTTTTTTTTGTCTCAGAAGCGATTTGTACATGTTTACACTGTGCTAGAAAATTTTCAATTTTCAGGCAAAAAAGTTTTAAAACACGTTTTTTGGGCCCATAAAGTCGATTTGTGTATGCATCTTCGATACCCGTTTATATCCCAAATTTAGCCTAAAAACACCGAAAAATCGACTTTTTTTGGTTTCAGAAGCAATTTGTACAAGTCTACACTGTGCTAGAAAATTTTCAATTTTCAAGCAAAAAAAAATTTAAAACACGTTTTTTTGGCCCAAAAAGTCGATTTGTGCATGCATCTTCGATACCCGTTTATATCCCAAATTTAACCTAATAACAACGAAAAATCGAGTTTTTTGGATCTCAGAAGCGATTTGTACATGACTACACTGTGCTTGAAAATTTTCAATTTTCAGGCAAAAAAATGCTAAAACACGTTGTTTGGGCCCAAAAAGTCGATTTGTGCATGCATCTTCGATACCCGTTTACATCCCAAATTTAGCCTAAAAACACTGAAAAATCGACATTTTTTGGTTTCAGAAGCGATTTGTAGATGTCTACACTGTGCTAGAAAAATTTCAATTTTCAGGCAAAAAAAAAATTAAAACACGTTTATTGGGCCCAGAAAGTCGATTTGTGCATGCATCTTCGATTCCCGTTTATATCCCAAATTTAGCCTAAAAACACCGAAATATCGAGTTTTTTGAGTCTCAAAAGCGATTTGTACATGTCTACACTGTGATAGAAAATTTTCAATTTGCAGGCAAAAAAAATGCTAAAACACGTTGTTTGGGCACAAAAAGTCGATTTGTGCATGTATCTTCGATATCCGTTTATATCCCACATTTAGCCTAAAAACACCGAAAAATCGAGTTTTTGAGTCTCAGAAGCGATTTGTACATGTCTACACTGTGCTAGAAAATTTTCAATTTTCAGGCAAAAAAAATGCTAAAACACGTTTTTTGGGCCCACAAAGTCGATTTGTGCATTTATCTTCGATACCCGTTTATATCCCAAATTTTGCCTAAAAACATCGAAAATCGAGTTTTTTTTGTCTCAGAAGCGATTTGTACATGTCTACACTGTGCTAAGAAAATTAAATTTTCAGGCAAAAAAAAATTTGAAAGACGTTTTTTGGGCCCAAAAAGTCGATTTGTGCATGCATCTTCGATACCCGTTTATATCCCAAATTTAGCCTAAGAACACTGAAAAATCGTGTTTTTTGGGTCTCAGGAGCGATTCGTACATGTTTACACTGTGCTAGAAAATTTTTAATTTTCAGGCAAAAAAAATGTTAAAACACGTTTTTTGGGCCCAAAAAGTCGATTTGTGCATGCATCTTCGATACCCGTTTATATCCCAAATTTTGCCTAAAAACACCGAAAATCGAGTTTTTTGGGTCTCAGAAGCGATTTGTACATGTTTACACTGTGCTAGAAAAATTTCAATTTTCAGGCAAAAAAAATTTAAAACACGTTTTTTTGGCCCACAAAGTCGATTTGTGCATGCATCTTCGATACCCGTTTATATCCCAAATTTAGCCTAAAAACACCGAAAAATCGAGTTTTTTTGGTCCCAGAAGCGATTTGTACATGTTTACACTGTGCTAGAAAATTTTCAATTTTCAGGCAAATAAAATGTTAAAACACGTTTTTTGGGCCCAAAAAGTCGATTTGTGCATGCATCTTCGATACCCGTTTATATCCCAAATTTAGCCTAAAAACACCGAAAAATCGAGTTTTTTGGGTCTCAGGAGCGATTTGTACATGTTTACACTGTGCTAGAAAAATTTCAATTTTCAGGCAAAAAAATGCTAAAACACGTTTTTTGGGCCCAAAAAGTCGATTTGTGCATGCATCTTCGATACCCGTTTATATCCCAAATTTAGCCGAAACACACCGAAAAATCGAGTTTTTTTGGTCTCGAAGCGATTTGTACATGTTTACACTGTGCTAGAAAAATTTCAATTTTCAGGCAAAAAATTTTTAAAACACGTTTTTTGGGCCCAAAAAGTCGATTTGTGCATGCATCTTCGATACCCGTTTATATCCCAAATTTTGCCTAAAAACATCGAAAAATCGAGTTTTTTTTTGTCTCAGAAGCGATTCGTACATGTCTACACTCTGCTAAAAAAAATCAATTTTCAGGCAAAAAAAATGCTAAAACACGTTGTTTGGGCCCAAAAAGTCGATTTGTGCATGCATCTTCGATACCCGTTTATATCCCAAATTTAGCCTAAAAACACCGAAAAATCGACTTTCTTTGGTCTCAGAAGCGATTTGTACATACATGTCTACACTGTGCTAGAAAAATTTCAATTTTCAGGCAAAAAAAAAATTAAAACACGTTTTTTGGGCCCAGAAAGTCGATTTGTGCATGCATCTTCGATTCCCGTTTATATCCCAAATTTAGCCTAAAAACACCGAAATATCGAGTTTTTTGGGTCTCAGAATCTATTTGTACATGTCTACACTGTGCTAGAAAATTTTCAATTTCCAGGTAAAAAAAATGCTAAAACACGTTGTTTGGGCCCAAAAAGTCGATTTGTGCATGTATCTTCGATATCCGTTTATATCCCACATTTAACCTAAAAACACCGAAAAATCGAGTTTTATGAGTCTCAGAAGCGATTTGTACATGTTTACACTGTGCTAGAAAAATTTCAATTTTCAGGCAAAAAAAATGCTAAAACACGTTTTTTGGGCCCAAAAAGTCGATTTGTGCATGCATCTTCGATACCCGTTTATATCCCAAATTTAGCCTAAAAACACCGAAAAATCTAGTTTTTTGGGTCTCAAAAGCGATTTGTACATGTCTACACTGTGCTAGAAAATTTTCAATTTACAGGCAAAAAAAATGTTAAAACACGTTTTTTGGGCCCAAAAAGTCGATTTGTGCATGCATCTTCGATACCCGTCTATATCCCAAATTAAGCCTAAAAACACCGAAAAATCGAGTTTTTTGGGTCTCAGAAGCGATTTGTACATGTTTATACTGTGCTAGAAAAATTTCAATTTTCAGGCAAAACAATATTTAAAACACGTTTTTTTGGCCCAAAAAGTCGATTTGTGCATGCATCTTCGATACCCGTTTATATCCCAAATTTTGCCTAAAAACATCGAAAATCGAGTTTTTTTTGTCTCAGAAGCGATTTGTACATGTCTACACTGTGCTAAAAAAAATAAATTTTCAAGCAAAAAAAAAATTAAAAGACGTTTTTTGGGCCCAAAAAGTCGATTTGTGCATGCATCTTCGATACCCGTTTATATCCCAAATTTAGCCTAAGAACACTGAAAAATCGAGTTTTTTGGGTCTCAGGAGCGATTCGTACATGTTTACACTGTGCTTTAAAATTTTCAATTTTCAGGCAAAAAAAATGTTAAAACACGTTTTTTGGGCCCAAAAAGTCGATTTGTGCATGCATCTTCGATACCCGTTTATATCCCAAATTTAGCCTAAAAACACCAAAAATCGAGTTTTTTGGGTCTCAGGAGCGATTTGTACATGTTTACACTGTGCTAGAAAAATTTCAATTTTCAGGCAAAAAAATGCTAAAACACGTTTTTTGGGCCCAAAAAGTCGATTTGTGCATGCATCTTCGATACCCGTTTATATCCCAAATTTAGCCGAAACACACCGAAAAATCGAGTTTTTTTGGTCTCGAAGCGATTTGTACATGTTTACACTGTGCTAGAAAATTTTCAATTTTCAGGCAAAAAATTTTTAAAACACGTTTTTTGGGCCCAAAAAGTCGATTTGTGCATGCATCTTCGATACCCGTTTATATCCCAAATTTTGCCAAAAAACATCGAAATATCGAGTTTTTTTTTGTCTCAGAAGCGATTCGTACATGTCTACACTCTGCTAAAAAAATTCAATTTTCAGGCAAAAAAAAATTTAAAAGACGTTTTTTGGGCCCAAAAAGTCGATTTGTGCATGCATCTTCGATACCCGTTTATATCCCAAATTTAGCCTAAAAACACCGAAAAATCGAGTTTTTTGGGTCTCAGAAGCAATTTGTACATGTCTACACTGTGCTAGAAAATTTTAAATTTTCAGGCAAAAAAAATGCTAAAACACGTTGTTTGGGCCCAAAAAGTCGATTTGTGCATGCATCTTCGATACCCGTTTATATCCCAAATTTAGCCTAAAAACACCGAAAAATCGACTTTCTTTGGTCTCAGAAGCGATTTGTACATACATGTCTACACTGTGCTAGAAAAATTTCAATTTTCAGGCAAAAAAAAAATTAAAACACGTTTTTTGGGCCCAGAAAGTCGATTTGTGCATGCATCTTCGATTCCCGTTTATATCCCAAATTTAGCCTAAAAACACCGAAATATCGAGTTTTTTGGGTCTCAGAAGCTATTTGTACATGTCTACACTGTGCTAGAAAATTTTCAATTTCCAGGAAAAAAAAATGCTAAAACACGTTGTTTGGGCCCAAAAAGTCGATTTGTGCATGTATCTTCGATATCCGTTTATATCCCACATTTAACCTAAAAACACCGAAAAATCGAGTTTTATGAGTCTCAGAAGCGATTTGTACATGTTTACACTGTGCTAGAAAATTTTCAATTTTCAGGCAAAAAAAATGCTAAAACACGTTTTTTTGGCCCAAAAAGTCGATTTGTGCATGCATCTTCGATACCCGTTTATATCCCAAATTTAGCCTAAAAACACCGAAAAATCTAGTTTTTTGGGTCTCAAAAGCGATTTGTACATGTCTACACTGTGCTAGAAAATTTTCAATTTACAGGCAAAAAAAATGTTAAAACACGTTTTTTGGGCCCAAAAAGTCGATTTGTGCATGCATCTTCGATACCCGTCTATATCCCAAATTAAGCCTAAAAACACCGAAAAATCGAGTTTTTTGGGTCTCAGAAGCGATTTGTACATGTTTATACTGTGCTAGAAAAATTTCAATTTTCAGGCAAAACAATATTTAAAACACGTTTTTTTGGCCCAAAAAGTCGATTTGTGCATGCATCTTCGATACCCGTTTATATCCCAAATTTTGCCTAAAAACATCGAAAATCGAGTTTTTTTTGTCTCAGAAGCGATTTGTACATGTCTACACTGTGCTAAAAAAATTAAATTTTCAAGCAAAAAAAAAATTAAAAGACGTTTTTTGGGCCCAAAAAGTCGATTTGTGCATGCATCTTCGATACCCGTTTATATCCCAAATTTAGCCTAAGAACACTGAAAAATCGAGTTTTTTGGGTCTCAGGAGCGATTCGTACATGTTTACACTGTGCTTTAAAATTTTCAATTTTCAGGCAAAAAAAATGTTAAAACACGTTTTTTGGGCCCAAAAAGTCGATTTGTGCATGCGTCTTCGATACCCGTTTATATCCCAAATTTAGCCTAAAAACACCAAAAATCGAGTTTTTTGGGTCTCAGGAGCGATTTGTACATGTTTACACTGTGCTCGAAAATTTTCAATTTTCAGACAAAAAAAATGCTAAAACACGTTTTTTGGGCCCAAAAAGTCGATTTGTGCATGCATCTTCGATACCTGTTTATATCCCAAATTTAGCCTAAAAACACCGAAAAATCGAGTTTTTTGGGTCTCAGAAGCGATTTGTACATGTTTACACTGTGCTAGAAAAATTTCAATTTTCAGGCAAAAAAAATGCTAAAACACGTTTTTTGGGCCCACAAAGTCGATTTGTGCATGCATCTTCGATACCCGTTTATATCCCAAATTTAGCCTAAAAACACCGAAGAATCGACTTTTTTTGGTCTCAGAAGCGATTTGTACATGTCTACACTGTGCTAGAAATTTTTCAATTTTCAGGCAAAAAAAAAATTAAAACACGTTTTTTGGGCCCAGAAAGTCGATTTGTGCATGCATCTTCGATTCCCGTTTATATCCCAAATTTAGCCTAAAAACACCGAAATATCGAGTTTTTTGGGTCTCAGAAGCGATTTGTACATGTCTACACTGTGCTAGAAAATTTTCAATTTTCAGGCAAAAAAAATGCTAAAACACGTTGTTTGGGCCCAAAAAGTCGATTTGTGCATGTATCTTCGATACCCGTTTATATCCCACATTTAGCCTAAAAACACCGAAAAATCGAGTTTTTTGAGTCTCAGAAGCGATTTGTACATGTCTACACTGTGCTAGAAAATTTTCAATTTTCAGGCAAAAAAAATGCTAAAACACGTTTTTTGGGCCCAAAAAGTCGATTTGTGCATGCATCTTCGATACCCGTTTATATCCCAAATTTAGCCTAAAAACACCGAAAAATCGAGTTTTTTGGGTCTCAAAAGCGATTTGTACATGTCTACACTGTGCTAGAAAATTTTCAATTTACGGGCCAAAAAATGTTAGAACACGTTTTTTGGGCCCAAAAAGTCAATTTGTGCATGCATCTTTGATACCCGTTTATATCCCAAATTTAGCCTAAAAACACCGAAAAATCGAGTTTTTTGGGTCTCAGAAGCGATTTGTACATGTCTACACTGTGCTAGAAAAATTTCAATTTTCAGGTAAATAAAATGTTAAAACACGTTTTTTGGGCCCAAAAAGTCGATTTGTGCATGCATCTTCGATACCCGATTTATCCCAAATTTAGCCTAAGAACACCGAAAAATCGAGTTTTTTGGGTCTCAGAAGCGATTTGTACATGTCTACACTGTGCTAGAAAATTTTCAATTTTCAGGCAAAAAAAATGCTAAAACACGTTGTTTGGGCCCAAAAAGTCGATTTGTGCATGCATCTTCGA
Source organism: Petrolisthes manimaculis (assembly GCA_034508575.1). Taxonomy (NCBI): domain Eukaryota; kingdom Metazoa; phylum Arthropoda; class Malacostraca; order Decapoda; family Porcellanidae; genus Petrolisthes; species Petrolisthes manimaculis. The sequence goes on along the minus strand of JAWZYT010003745.1, from coordinate 1,901,610 downwards.
TACCCGTTTATATCCCAAATTTAGCCTAAAAACACCGAAAAATCGACTTTTTTTGGTCTCAGAAGCGATTTGTACATGTCTACACTGTGCTAGAAAATTTTGAATTTTCAGGTAAAAAAAAAATTAAAACACGTTTTTTGGGCCCAGAAAGTCGATTTGTGCATGCATCTTCGATACCCGTTTATATCCCAAATTTTGCCTAAAAACATCGAAAAATCGAGTTTTTTTTGTCTCAGAAGCGATTTGTACATGTCTACACTCTGCTAAAAAAAATCAATTTTCAGGCAAAAAAAAATTTAAAAGACGTTTTTTGGGCCCAAAAAGTCGATTTGTGCATGCATCTTCGATACCCGTTTATATCCCAAATTTAGCCAAAGAACACTGAAAAATCGAATTTTTTTGGTCTCAGGAGCGATTCATACATGTTTACACTGTGCTTTAAAATTTTCAATTTTCAGGCAAAAAAAATGTTAAAACACGTTTTTTTGGCCCAAAAAGTCGATTTGTGCATGCATCTTCGATACCCGTTTATATCCCAAATTTAGCCTAAAAACACCGAATAATCGACTTTTTTTGGTCTCAGAAGCGATTTGTACATGTCTACACTGTGCTAGAAAATTTTCAATTTTCAGGCAAAAAAAAATTTAAGACACGTTTTTTGGGCCCAGAAAGACGATTTGTGCATGCATCTTCGATACCCGTTTATATCCCAAATTTTGCCTAAAAACTTCCAAAAATCGATTTTTTTTTGTCTCAGAAGCGATTTGTACATGTTTACACTCTGCTAAAAAAAATCAATTTTCAGGCAAAAGAAAATTTAAAAGACGTTTTTTGGGCCCAAAAAGTCGATTTGTGCATGCATCTTCGATACCCGTTTATATCCCAAATTTAGACCAAGAACACTGAAAAATCGAATTTTTTTGGTCTCAGGAGCGATTCATACATGTTTACACTGTGCTATAAAATTTTCAATTTTCAGGCAAAAAAAATGTTAAAACACGTTTTTTGGGCCCAAAAAGTCGATTTGTGCATGCATCTTCGATACCCGTTTATATCCCAAATTTAGCCTAAAAACATCGAAAAATCGAGTTTTTTGGGTCTCAGGAGCGATTTGTACATGTTTACAATGTGCTAGAAAATTTTCAATTTTCAAGCAAAAAAAATGCTAAAACACGTTTTTTGGGCCCAAAAAGTCGATTTGTGCATGCATCTTCGATACCCGTTTATATCCCAAATTTAACCTAAAAACATCGAAAAATCGAGTTTTTTGGGTCTCAGAAGCGATTTGTACATGTTTACACTGTGCTAAGAAAATTTCAATTTTCAGGCAAAAAAAATGCTAAAACACGTTTTTTGGGCCCAAAAAGTCGATTTGTGCATGCATCTTCGATACCCGTTTATATCCCAAATTTTGCCTAAAAACATCGAAAATCGAGTTTTTTTTTGTCTCAGAAGCGATTTTTACATGTCTACACTGTGCTAAAAAAATTAAATTTTCAGGCAAAAAAAAATTTAAAAGATGTTTTTTGGGCCCAAAAAGTCGATTTGTGCATGCATCTTCGATACCCGTTTATATCCCAAATTTAGCCTAAAAACACCGACAAATCGAGTTTTTTGGGTCCCAGAAGCGCTTTGTACATGTTTACACTGTGCTAGAAAAATTTCAATTTTCAGGCAAATAAAATGTTAAAACACTTTTTTTGGGCCCAAAAAGTCGATTTGTGCATGCATCTTCGATACCCGTTTATATCCCAAATTTAGCCTAAAAACACCGAAAAATCGATTTTTGGGGGGCTCAGAAGCGATTTGTACATGTCTACACTGTGCTAGAAAATTTTCAATATTCAGGCAAAAAAAAATTTTAAACACGTTTTTTGGGCCCAAAAAGTCGATTTGTGCATGCATCTTCGATACCCGTTTATATCCCAAATTTAGCCTAAAAACACCGAAAAATCGAGTTTTTCGGGTCTCAGGAGCGATTTGTACATGTTTACACTGTGCTAGAAAAATGTGAATTTTCAGGCAAAGAAATGCTAAAACACGTTTTTTGGGCCCAAAAAGTCGATTTGTGCATGCATCTTCGATACCCGTTTATATCCCAAATTTAGCCGAAACACACCGAAAAATCGAGTTTTTTTGGTCTCGAAGCGATTTGTACATGTTGACACTGTGCTAGAAAAATTTCAGTTTTCAGGCAAAAAAATTTTAAAACACGTTTTTTGGGCCCAAAAAGTCGATTTGTGCATACATCTTCGATACCCGTTTATATCCCAAATTTTGCCTAAAAACATCGAAAAACCGAGTTTTTTTTGTCTCAGAAGCGATTTGTACATGTCTACACTCTGCTAAAAAAAAAAAAAATTCTGGCAAAAAAAAATTTAAAAGACGTTTTTTGGGCCCAAAAAGTCGATTTGTGCATGCATCTTCGATACCCGTTTATATCCCAAATTTAGCCTAAAAACACCGAAAAATCGACTTTTTTTGATTTCAGAAGCGATTTGTACAAGTCTACACTGTGCTAGAAAAAAATCAATTTTCAGGCAAAAAAAAAATTAAAACACGTTTTTTGGGCCCAGAAAGTCGATTTGTGCATGCATCTTCGATTCCCGTTTATATCCCAAATTTAGCCTAATAACACCGATATATCGAGTTTTTTGGGTCTCAGAAGCGATTTGTACATGTCTACACTGTGCTAGAAAATTTTCAATTTTCAGGCAAAAAAAATGCTAAAACACGTTGTTTGGGCCCAAAAAGTCGATTTGTGCATGTATCTTCGATATCCGTTTATATCCCACATTTAGCCTAAAAACACCGGAAAATCGAGTTTTTTGGGTCTCAGAAGCGATTTGTACATGTCTACACTGTGCTAGAAAATTTTCAATTTTCAGGCAAAAAAAATGCTAAAACACGTTTTTTGGGCCCAAAAAGTCGATTTGTGCATGCATCTTCGATACCCGTTTATATCCCAAATTTAGCCTAAAAACACAAAAAAAAATCGAGTTTTTTGGGTCTCAAAAGCGATTTGTACATGTCTACACTGTGCTAGAAAATTTTCAATTTACAGGCCAAAAAAATGTTAAAACACGTTTTTTGGGCCCAAAAAGTCGATTTGTGCATGCATCTTCGATACCCGTCTATATCCCAAATTAAGCCTAAAAACACCGAAAAATCGAGTTTTTTGGGTCTCAGAAGCGATTTGTACATGTTTATACTGTGCTAGAAAAATTTCAATTTTCAGGCAAAAAAATATTTAAAACACGTTTTTTTGGCCCAAAAAGTCGATTTGTGCATGCATCTTCGATACCCGTTTATATCCCAAATTTTGCCTAAAAACATCGAAAATCGAGTTTTTTTTGTCTCAGAAGCGATTTGTACATGTCTACACTGTGCTAAAAAAATTAAATTTTCAGGCAAAACAAAATTTAAAAGACGTTTTTTGGGCCCAAAAAGTCGATTTGTGCATGCATCTTCGATACCCGTTTATATCCCAAATTTAGCCTAAGAACACTGAAAAATCGAGTTTTTTGGGTCTCAGGAGCGATTCGTACATGTTTCCACTGTGCTAGAAAATTTTCAATTTTAAGGCAAAAAAAATGTTAAAACACGTTTTTTGGGCCCAAAAAGTCGATTTGTGCATGCATCTTCGATGCCCGTTTATATCCCAAATTCAGCCTAAAAACACCGAAAAATCGAGTTTTTTGGGTCTCAGGAGCGATTTGTACATGTTTACACTGTGCTAGAAAATTTTCAATTTTAGGCAAAAAAAAATTTAAAACACGTTTTTTAGGCCCAAAAAGTCGATTTGTGCATGCATCTTCGATACCCGTTTATATCCCAAATTTTGCCTAAAAACATCGAAAAATCGAGTTTTTTTTGTCTCAGAAGCGATTTGTACATGTTTACACTCTGCTAAAAAAAATCAATTTTCAGGCAAAAAAAATTTTAAAAGACGTTTTTTGGGCCCAAAAAGTCGATTTGTGCATGCATCTTCGATACCCGTTTATATCCCAAATTTAGCCTAAAAACACCGAAAAATCGAGTTTTTTGGGTCTCAGGAGCGATTTGTACATGTTTACACTGTGCTAGAAGATTTTCAATTTACAGGCCAAAAAAATGCTAAAACACGTTGTTTGGGCCCAAAAAGTCGATTTGTGCATGTATCTTCGATATCCGTTTATATCCCACATTTAGCCTAAAAACACCGGAAAATCGAGTTTTTTGGGTCTCAGAAGCGATTTGTACATGTCTACACTGTGCTAGAAAATTTTCAATTTTCAGGCAAAAAAAATGCTAAAACACGTTTTTTGGGCCCAAAAAGTCGATTTGTGCATGCATCTTCGATACCCGTTTATATCCCAAATTTAGCCTAAAAACACAAAAAAAAATCGAGTTTTTTGGGTCTCAAAAGCGATTTGTACATGTCTACACTGTGCTAGAAAATTTTCAATTTACAGGCCAAAAAAATGTTAAAACACGTTTTTTGGGCCCAAAAAGTCGATTTGTGCATGCATCTTCGATACCCGTCTATATCCCAAATTAAGCCTAAAAACACCGAAAAATCGAGTTTTTTGGGTCTCAGAAGCGATTTGTACATGTTTATACTGTGCTAGAAAAATTTCAATTTTCAGGCAAAAAAATATTTAAAACACGTTTTTTTGGCCCAAAAAGTCGATTTGTGCATGTATCTTCGATACCCGTTTATATCCCAAATTTTGCCTAAAAACATCGAAAATCGAGTTTTTTTTGTCTCAGAAGCGATTTGTACATGTCTACACTGTGCTAAAAAAATTAAATTTTCAGGCAAAACAAAATTTAAAAGACGTTTTTTGGGCCCAAAAAGTCGATTTGTGCATGCATCTTCGATACCCGTTTATATCCCAAATTTAGCCTAAGAACACTGAAAAATCGAGTTTTTTGGGTCTCAGGAGCGATTCGTACATGTTTCCACTGTGCTAGAAAATTATCAATTTTAAGGCAAAAAAAATGTTAAAACACGTTTTTTGGGCCCAAAAAGTCGATTTGTGCATGCATCTTCGATGCCCGTTTATATCCCAAATTCAGCCTAAAAACACCGAAAAATCGAGTTTTTTGGGTCTCAGGAGCGATTTGTACATGTTTACACTGTGCTAGAAAATTTTCAATTTTAGGCAAAAAAAAATTTAAAACACGTTTTTTAGGCCCAAAAAGTCGATTTGTGCATGCATCTTCGATACCCGTTTATATCCCAAATTTTGCCTAAAAACATCGAAAAATCGAGTTTTTTTTGTCTCAGAAGCGATTTGTACATGTTTACACTCTGCTAAAAAAAATCAATTTTCAGGCAAAAAAAATTTTAAAAGACGTTTTTTGGGCCCAAAAAGTCGATTTGTGCATGCATCTTCGATACCCGTTTATATCCCAAATTTAGCCTAAAAACACCGAAAAATCGAGTTTTTTGGGTCTCAGGAGCGATTTGTACATGTTTACACTGTGCTAGAAAATTTTCAATTTACAGGCCAAAAAAATGTTAAAACACGTTTTTTGGGCCCAAAAAGTCGATTTGTGCATGCATCTTCGATACCCGTCTATATCCCAAATTAAGCCTAAAAACACCGAAAAATCGAGTTTTTTGGGTCTCAGAAGCGATTTGTACATGTTTATACTGTGCTAGAAAAATTTCAATTTTCAGGCAAAAAAATATTTAAAACACGTTTTTTTGGCCCAAAAAGTCGATTTGTGCATGCATCTTCGATACCCGTTTATATCCCAAATTTTGCCTAAAAACATCGAAAATCGAGTTTTTTTTGTCTCAGAAGCGATTTGTACATGTCTACACTGTGCTAAAAAAATTAAATTTTCAGGCAAAACAAAATTTAAAAGACGTTTTTTGGGCCCAAAAAGTCGATTTGTGCATGCATCTTCGATACCCGTTTATATCCCAAATTTAGCCTAAGAACACTGAAAAATCGAGTTTTTTGGGTCTCAGGAGCGATTCGTACATGTTTCCACTGTGCTAGAAAATTTTCAATTTTAAGGCAAAAAAAATGTTAAAACACGTTTTTTGGGCCCAAAAAGTCGATTTGTGCATGCATCTTCGATGCCCGTTTATATCCCAAATTCAGCCTAAAAACACCGAAAAATCGAGTTTTTTGGGTCTCAGGAGCGATTTGTACATGTTTACACTGTGCTAGAAAATTTTCAATTTTAGGCAAAAAAAAATTTAAAACACGTTTTTTAGGCCCAAAAAGTCGATTTGTGCATGCATCTTCGATACCCGTTTATATCCCAAATTTTGCCTAAAAACATCGAAAAATCGAGTTTTTTTTGTCTCAGAAGCGATTTGTACATGTTTACACTCTGCTAAAAAAAATCAATTTTCAGGCAAAAAAAATTTTAAAAGACGTTTTTTGGGCCCAAAAAGTCGATTTGTGCATGCATCTTCGATACCCGTTTATATCCCAAATTTAGCCTAAAAACACCGAAAAATCGAGTTTTTTGGGTCTCAGGAGCGATTTGTACATGTTTACACTGTGCTAGAAAATTTTCAATTTTCAGGCAAAAAAAATGCTAAAACACGTTTTTTGGGCTCAAAAAGTCGATTTGTGCATGCATCTTCGATACCCGTTTATATCCCAAATTTAGCCTAAAAACACCGAAAAATCGAGTTTTTTGAGTCTCAGAAGCGATTTGTACATGTCTACACTGTGCTAGAAAATTTTCAATTTTCAGGCAAAAAAAATGCTAAAACACATTTTTTGGGCCCAAAAAGTCGATTTGTGCATGCATCTTCGATACCCGTTTATATCCCAAATTTTGCCTATAAACATCGAAAATCGAGTTTTTTTTGTCTCAGAAGCGATTTGTACATGTCTACACTGTGCTAAAAAAATTAAATTTTCAGGCAAAAAAAAATTTAAAAGACGTTTTTTGGGCCCAAAAAGTCGATTTGTGCATGCATCTTCGATACCCGTTTATATCCCAAATTTAGCCTAAAAACACCGAAAAATCGAGTTTTTTGGGTCTCAGAAGCGATTTGTACATGTTTACACTGTGCTAGAAAAATTTCAATTTTCAGGCAAAAAAAATGCTAAAACACGTTTTTTGGGCCCAAAAAGTCGATTTGTGCATGCATCTTCGATACCCGTTTATATCCCAAATTTAGCCTAAAAACACCGAAAAATCGAGTTTTTTTGGTCTCAGAAGCGATTTGTACATGTTTACACTGTGCTAGAAAATTTTCAATTTTCAGGCAAATAAAATGTTAAAACACGTTTTTTGGGCCCAAAATGTCGATTTGTGCATGCATCTTCGATACCCGTTTATATCCCAAATTTAGCCTAAAAACACCGAAAAATCGAGTTTTTTTGTGCTCAGAAGCGATTTGTACATGTCTACACTGTGCTAGAAAATTTTCAATTATCAGCAAAAAAAAAATTTAAACACGTTTTTTGGGCCCAAAAAGTCGATTTGTGCATGCATCTTCGATACCCGTTTATATCCCAAATTTAGCCTAAGAACACCGAAAAATCGAGTTTTTCAGGTCTCAGGAGCGATTTGTACATGTTTACACTGTGCTAGAAAAATTTCAATTTTCAGGCAAAAAAAATGCTAAAACACGTTTTTTGGGCCCAAAAAGTCGATTTGTGCATGCATCTTCGATACCCGTTTATATCCCAAATTTAGCCTAAAAACCCCGAAAAATCGAGTTTTTTGGGTCTCAGAAGCGATTTGTACATGTCTACACTGTGCTAGAAAATTTTCAATTTTCAGGCAAAAAAAATGCTAAAACACGTTTTTTGGGCCCAAAAAGTCGATTTGTGCATGCATCTTCGATACCCGTTTATATCCCAAATTTAGCCTAAAAACACCGAAAAAACGACTTTTTTTGGTCTCAGAAGCGATTTGTACATGTCTACACTGTGCTAGAAAATTTTCAATTTTCAGGCAAAAAAAAATTTAAAACACGTTTTTTGGGCCCAGAAAGTCGATTTGTGCATGCATCTTCGATACCCGTTTATATCCCAAATTTTGCCTAAAAACATCGAAAAATCGAGTTTTTTTTTGTCTCAGAAGCGATTTGTACGTGTTTACACTCCGCTAAAAAAAATCAATTTTCAGGCAAAAAAAATTTTAAAAGACGTTTTTTGGGCCCAAAAAGTCGATTTGTGCATGCATCTTCGATACCCGTTTATATCCCAAATTTAGCCTAAAAACACCGAAAAATCGAGCTTTTTGGGTCTCAGGAGCGATTTGTACATGTTTACACTGTGCTAGAAAATTTTCAATTTTCAGGCAAAAAAAATGCTAAAACACGTTTTTTGGGCTCAAAAAGTCGATTTGTGCATGCATCTTCGATACCCGTTTATATCCCAAATTTAGCCTAAAAACACCGAAAAATCGAGTTTTTTTGGTCTCAGAAGCGATTTGTACATGTTTACACTTTGCTAGAAAATTTTCAATTTTCAGGCAAAAAAAAATTTAAAACACGTTTTTTTGGCCCATAAAGTCGATTTGTGCATGCATATTCGATACCCGTTTATATCCCAAATTTAGCCTAAAAACACCGAAATATCGAGTTTTTTGGGTCTCAGAAGCGATTTGTACATGTCTACACTGTGCTAGAAAATTTTCAATTTTCAGGCAAAAAAAATGCTAAAACACGTTTTTTGGGCCCAAAAAGTCGATTTGTGCATGCATCTTCGATACCCGTTTATATCCCAAATTTAGCCTAAAAACACCGAAAAACCGACTTTTTTTGGTCTCAGAAGCGATTTGTACATGTCTACACTGTGCTAGAAAATTTTCAATTTTCAGGCAAAAAAAAATTTAAAACACGTTTTTTGGGCCCAGAAAGTCGATTTGTGCATGCATCTTCGATACCCGTTTATATCCCAAATTTTGCCTAAAAACATCGAAAAATCGAGTTTTTTTTTGTCTCAGAAGCGATTTGTACGTGTTTACACTCCGCTAAAAAAAATCAATTTTCAGGCAAAAAAAATTTTAAAAGACGTTTTTTGGGCCCAAAAAGTCGATTTGTGCATGCATCTTCGATACCCGTTTATATCCCAAATTTAGCCTAAAAACACCGAAAAATCGAGTTTTTTGGGTCTCAGGAGCGATTTGTACATGTTTACACTGTGCTAGAAAATTTTCAATTTTCAGGCAAAAAAAATGCTAAAACACGTTTTTTGGGCTCAAAAAGTCGATTTGTGCATGCATCTTCGATACCCGTTTATATCCCAAATTTAGCCTAAAAACACCGAAAAATCGAGTTTTTTGGGTCTCAGAAGCGATTTGTACATGTTTACACTTTGCTAAAAAAATTTCAATTTTCAGGCAAAAAAAAATTTAAAACACGTTTTTTGGGCCCATAAAGTCGATTTGTGCATGCATATTCGATACCCGTTTATATCCCAAATTTTGCCTAATAACACCGAAATATCGAGTTTTTTGGGTCTCAGAAGCGATTTGTACATGTCTACACTGTGCTAGAAAATTTTCAATTTTCAAACAAAAAAAATGCTAAAACACGTTGTTTAGGCCCAAAAAGTCGATTTTTGCATGCATCTTCGATACCCGTTTATATCCCAAATTTAGCCTAAAAACACCGAAAAATCGAGTTTTTTGAGTCTCAGGAGCGATTTGTACATGTCTACACTGTGCTCGAAAATTTTCAATTTTCAGGCAAAAAATGCTAAAACACGTTTTTTCGGCCCAAAAAGTCGATTTGTGCATGCATCTTCGATACCCGTTTATATCCCAAATTTTGCCTAAAAACATCGAAAAATCGAGTTTTTTTGTTCTCAGAAGCGATTTGTACATGTCTACACTGTGCTAAAAAAATTAAATTTTCAGGCAAAAAAAAAATTAAAATACGTTTTTTGGGCCCAAAAAGTCGATTTGTGCATGCATCTTCGATACCCGTTTATATCCCAAATTTTGCCTAAGAACACTGAAAAATCGAGTTTTTTGGGTTTCAGGAGCGATTCGTACATGTTTACACTGTGCTAGAAAATTTTCAATTTTCAGGCAAAAAAAATGTTAAATCACGTTTTTTGGGCCAAAAAAGTCTATTTGTGCATGCATCTTCGATACCCGTTTATATCCCAAATCTTGCCTAAAAACATCGAAAAATCGAGTTTTTTTTGTCTCAGAAGCGATTTGTACATGTCTATACTCTGCTAAAAAAAAATCAATATTCAGGCAAAAAAAAATTTAAAAGACGTTTTTTGGGCCCAAAAAGTCGATTTGTGCATGCATCTTCGATACCCGTTTATATCCCAAATTTAGCCAAAGAACACTGAAAAATCGAGTTTTTTTGGTCTCAGGAGCGATTCGTACATGTTTCCACTGTGCTAGAAAATTTTCAATTTTAAGGCAAAAAAAATGTTAAAACACGTTTTTTGGGCCCAAAAAGTCGATTTGTGCATGCATCTTCGATGCCCGTTTATATCCCAAATTCAGCCTAAAAACACCGAAAAATCGAGTTTTTTGGGTCTCAGGAGCGATTTGTACATGTTTACACTGTGCTAGAAAATTTTCAATTTTTAGGCAAAAAAAAATTTAAAACACGTTTTTTAGGCCCAAAAAGTCGATTTGTGCATGCATCTTCGATACCCGTTTATATCCCAAATTTTGCCTAAAAACATCGAAAAATCGAGTTTTTTTTGTCTCAGAAGCGATTTGTACATGTTTACACTCTGCTAAAAAAAATCAATTTTCAGGCAAAAACAATTTTAAAAGACGTTTTTTGGGCCCAAAAAGTCGATTTGTGCATGCATCTTCGATACCCGTTTATATCCCAAATTTAGCCTAAAAACACCGAAAAATCGAGTTTTTTTGGTCTCAGAAGCGATTTGTACATGTTTACACTTTGCTAGAAAATTTTCAATTTTCAGGCAAAAAAAAATTTAAAACACGTTTTTTTGGCCCATAAAGTCGATTTGTGCATGCATATTCGATACCCGTTTATATCCCAAATTTAGCCTAAAAACACCGAAATATCGAGTTTTTTGGGTCTCAGAAGCGATTTGTACATGTCTATACTGTGCTAGAAAATTTTCAATTTTCAAACAAAAAAAATGCTAAAACACGTTGTTTAGGCCCAAAAAGTCGATTTTTGCATGCATCTTCGATACCCGTTTATATCCCAAATTTAGCCTAAAAACACCGAAAAATCGAGTTTTTTGAGTCTCAGGAGCGATTTGTACATGTCTACACTGTGCTCGAAAATTTTCAATTTTCAGGCAAAAAATGCTAAAACACGTTTTTTCGGCCCAAAAAGTCGATTTGTGCATGCATCTTCGATACCCGTTTATATCCCAAATTTAGCCTAAAAACACCGAAAATTCGAGTTTTTTTGGTCTCAGAAGCAATTTGTACATGTTTACACTGAGCTAGAAAAATTTCAACTTTCAGGCAAAAAAAAATTAAAACACGTTTTTTGGGCCCAAAAAGTCGATTTGTGCATGCATCTTCGATACCCGTTTATATTCCAAATTTTGCCTAAAAACATCGAAAAATCGAGTTTTTTTGTTCTCAGAAGCGATTTGTACATGTCTACACTGTGCTAAAAAAAAAAAATTTTCAGGCAAAAAAAAAATTAAAATACGTTTTTTGGGCCCAAAAAGTCGATTTGTGCATGCATCTTCGATACCCGTTTATATCCTAAATTTAGCCTAAGAACACTGAAAAATCGAGTTTTTTGGGTCTGAGGAGCGATTCGTACATGTTTACACTGTGCTAGAAAATTTTCAATTTTCAGGCAAAAAAAATGTTAAAACACGTTTTTTGGGCCAAAAAAGTCTATTTGTGCATGCATCTTCGATACCCGTTTATATCCCAAATCTTGCCTAAAAACATCGAAAAATCGAGTTTTTTTTGTCTCAGAAGCGATTTGTACATGTCTATACTCTGCTAAAAAAAATCAATTTTCAGGCAAAAAAAAAATTAAAAGACGTTTTTTGGGCCCAAAAAGTCGATTTATGCATGCATCTTCGATACCCGTTTATATCCCAAATTTAGCCAAAGAACACTGAAAAATCGAGTTTTTTTGGTCTCAGGAGCGATTCGTACATGTTTCCACTGTGCTAGAAAATTTTCAATTTTAAGGCAAAAAAAATGTTAAAACACGTTTTTTGGGCCCAAAAAGTCGATTTGTGCATGCATCTTCGATGCCCGTTTATATCCCAAATTTAGCCTAAAAACACCGAAAAATCGAGTTTTTTGGGTCTCAGGAGCGATTTGTACATGTTTACACTGTGCTAGAAAATTTTCAATTTTTAGGCAAAAAAAAATTTAAAACACGTTTTTTAGGCCCAAAAAGTCGATTTCTGCATGCATCTTCGAGACCCGTTTATATCCCAAATTTTGCCTAAAAACATCGAAAAATCGAGTTTTTTGGGTCTCAGAAGCGATTTGTACATGTTTACACTGTGCAAGGAAAATTTCAATTTTCAGGCAAAAAAAATGCTAAAACACGTTTTTTGGGCCCAAGAAGTCGATTTGTGCATGCAGCTTCGATACCCGTTTATATCCCAAATTTAGCCTAAAAACACCGAAAAATCGAGTTTTTTGGGTCTCAGAAGCGATTTGTACATGTTTACACTGTGCTAGAAAATTTTCAATTTTCAGGCAAAAAAAAATTTAAAACACGTTTTTTGGGCCCATAAAGTCGATTTGTGCATGCATATTCGATACCCGTTTATATCCCAAATTTAGCCTAAAAACACCGAAAAATCGAGTTTTTTGGGTCTCAGAAGCGATTTGTACATGTCTATACTGTGCTAGAAAATTTTCAATTTTCAGGCAAAAAAAATGCTAAAACACGTTGTTTGGGCCCAAAAAGTCGATTTTTGCATGCATCTTCGATACCCGTTTCTATCCCAAATTTAGCCTAAAAACACCGAAAAATCGAGTTTTTTGAGTCTCAGGAGCGATTTGTACATGTCTACACTGTGCTCGAAAATTTTCAATTTTCAGGCAAAAATAATGTTAAAACACGTTTTTTGGGCCCAAAAAGTCGATTTGTGCATGCATCTTCGATACCCGTTTATATCCCAAATTTAGCCTAAAAACACCGAAAAATCGAGTTTTTTGAGTCTCAGGAGCGATTTGTACATGTCTACACTGTGCTCGAAAATTTTCAATTTTCAGGCAAAAAATGCTAAAACACGTTTTTTCGGCCCAAAAAGTCGATTTGTGCATGCATCTTCGATACCCGTTTATATCCCAAATTTAGCCTAAAAACACCGAAAATTCGAGTTTTTTTGGTCTCAGAAGCAATTTGTACATGTTTACACTGAGCTAGAAAAATTTCAACTTTCAGGCAAAAAAAATTTAAAACACGTTTTTTGGGCCCAAAAAGTCGATTTGTGCATGCATCTTCGATACCCGTTTATATCCCAAATTTTGCCTAAAAACATCGAAAAATCGAGTTTTTTTGTTCTCAGAAGCGATTTGTACATGTCTACACTGTGCTAAAAAAATTAAATTTTCAGGCAAAAAAAAATTTAAAATACGTTTTTTGGGCCCAAAAAGTCGATTTGTGCATGCATCTTCGATACCCGTTTATATTCTAAATTTAGCCTAAGAACACTGAAAAATCGAGTTTTTTGGGTCTCAGGAGCGATTCGTACATGTTTACACTGTGCTAGAAAATTTTCAATTTTCAGGCAAAAAAAATGTTAAAACACGTTTTTTGGGCCAAAAAAGTCTATTTGTGCATGCATCTTCGATACCCGTTTATATCCCAAATCTTGCCTAAAAACATCGAAAAATCGAGTTTTTTTTGTCTCAGAAGCGATTTGTACATGTCTATACTCTGCTAAAAAAAATCAATTTTCAGGCAAAAAAAAATTTAAAAGACGTTTTTTGGGCCCAAAAAGTCGATTTGTGCATGCATCTTCGATACCCGTTTATATCCCAAATTTAGCCAAAGAACACTGAAAAATCGAGTTTTTTTGGTCTCAGGAGCGATTCGTACATGTTTCCACTGTGCTAGAAAATTTTCAATTTTAAGGCAAAAAAAATGTTAAAACACGTTTTTTGGGCCCAAAAAGTCGATTTGTGCATGCATCTTCGATGCCCGTTTATATCCCAAATTTAGCCTAAAAACACCGAAAAATCGAGTTTTTTGAGTCTCAGGAGCGATTTGTACATGTCTACACTGTGCTCGAAAATTTTCAATTTTTAGGCAAAAATAATGTTAAAACACGTTTTTTGGGCCCAAAAAGTCGATTTGTGCATGCATCTTCGATACCCGTTTATATCCCAAATTTAGCCTAAAAACACCGAAAAATCGAGTTTTTTTGGTCTCAGAAGCAATTTGTACATGTTTACACTGTGCTAGAAAAATTTCAATTTTCAGGCAAAAAAAATTTAAAACACGTTTTTTGGGCCCAAAAAGTCGATTTGTGCATGCATCTTCGATACCCGTTTATATCCCCAATTTTGCCTAAAAACATCGAAAAATCGAGTTTTTTTGTTCTCAGAAGCGATTTGTACATGTCTACACTGTGCTAAAAAAATTCAATTTTCAGGCAAAAAAAAATTTAAAAGACGGTTTTTGGGCCCCAAAAGTCGATTTGTGCATGCATCTTCGATACCCGTTTATATCCCAAATTTAGCCTAAAAACCCCGAAAAATCGAGTTTTTTGGGTCTCAGAAGCGATTTGTACATGTCTACACTGTGCTAGAAAATTTTCAATTTTCAGGCAAAAAAAATGCTAAAACACGTTTTTTGGGCCCAAAAAGTCGATTTGTGCATGCATCTTCGATACCCGTTTATATCCCAAATTTAGCCTAAAAACACCGAAAAACAGACTTTTTTTGGTCTCAGAAGCGATTTGTACATGTCTACACTGTGCTAGAAAATTTTCAGTTTTCAGGCAAAAAAAAATTTAAAACACGTTTTTTGGGCCCAGAAAGTCGATTTGTGCATGCATCTTCGATACCCGTTTATATCCCAAATTTTGCCTAAAAACATCGAAAAATCGAGTTTTTTTTTGTCTCAGAAGCGATTTGTACATGTCTATACTCTGCTAAAAAAAATCAATTTTCAGGCAAAAAAAAATTTAAAAGACGTTTTTTGGGCCCAAAAAGTCGATTTGTGCATGCATCTTCGATACCCGTTTATATCCCAAATTTAGCCAAAGAACACTGAAAAATCGAGTTTTTTGGGTCTCAGGAGCGATTCGTACATGTTTCCACTGTGCTAGAAAATTTTCAATTTTAAGGCAAAAAAAATGTTAAAACACGTTTTTTGGGCCCAAAAAGTCGATTTGTGCATGCATCTTCGATGCCCGTTTATATCCCAAATTTAGCCTAAAAACACCGAAAAATCGAGTTTTTTGAGTCTCAGGAGCGATTTGTACATGTCTACACTGTGCTCGAAAATTTTCAATTTTCAGGCAAAAATAATGTTAAAACACGTTTTTTGGGCCCAAAAAGTCGATTTGTGCATGCATCTTCGATACCCGTTTATATCCCAAATTTAGCCTAAAAACACCGAAAAATCGAGTTTTTTTGGTCTCAGAAGCAATTTGTACATGTTTACACTGTGCTAGAAAAATTTCAATTTTCAGGCAAAAAAAATTTAAAACACGTTTTTTGGGCCCAAAAAGTCGATTTGTGCATGCATCTTCGATACCCGTTTATATCCCCAATTTTGCCTAAAAACATCGAAAAATCGAGTTTTTTTGTTCTCAGAAGCGATTTGTACATGTCTACACTGTGCTAAAAAAATTCAATTTTCAGGCAAAAAAAAATTTAAAAGACGGTTTTTGGGCCCCAAAAGTCGATTTGTGCATGCATCTTCGATACCCGTTTATATCCCAAATTTAGCCTAAAAACCCCGAAAAATCGAGTTTTTTGGGTCTCAGAAGCGATTTGTACATGTCTACACTGTGCTAGAAAATTTTCAATTTTCAGGCAAAAAAAATGCTAAAACACGTTTTTTGGGCCCAAAAAGTCGATTTGTGCATGCATCTTCGATACCCGTTTATATCCCAAATTTAGCCTAAAAACACCGAAAAACAGACTTTTTTTGGTCTCAGAAGCGATTTGTACATGTCTACACTGTGCTAGAAAATTTTCAGTTTTCAGGCAAAAAAAAATTTAAAACACGTTTTTTGGGCCCAGAAAGTCGATTTGTGCATGCATCTTCGATACCCGTTTATATCCCAAATTTTGCCTAAAAACATCGAAAAATCGAGTTTTTTTTTGTCTCAGAAGCGATTTGTACGTGTTTACACTCCGCTAAAAAAAATCAATTTTCAGGCAAAAAAATTTTAAAAGACGTTTTTTGGGCCCAAAAAGTCGATTTGTGCATGCATCTTCGATACCCGTTTATATCCCAAATTTAGCCTAAAAACACCGAAAAATCGAGTTTTTTGGGTCTCAGGAGCGATTTGTACATGTTTACACTGTGCTAGAAAATTTTCAATTTTCAGGCAAAAAAAATGCTAAAACACGTTTTTTGGGCTCAAAAAGTCGATTTGTGCATGCATCTTCGATACCCGTTTATATCCCAAATTTAGCCTAAAAACACCGAAAAATCGAGTTTTTTGGGTCTCAGAAGCGATTTGTACTTGTTTACACTTTGCTAAAAAAAAATCAATTTTCAGGCAAAAAAAAATTTAAAACACGTTTTTTGGGCCCATAAAGTCGATTTGTGCATGCATATTCGATACCCGTTTATATCCCAAATTTAGCCTAATAACACCGAAATATCGAGTTTTTTGGGTCTCAGAAGCGATTTGTACATGTCTACACTGTGCTAGAAAATTTTCAATTTTCAAACAAAAAAAATGCTAAAACACGTTGTTTAGGCCCAAAAAGTCGATTTTTGCATGCATCTTCGATACCCGTTTATATCCCAAATTTAGCCTAAAAACACCGAAAAATCGAGTTTTTTGAGTCTCAGGAGCGATTTGTACATGTCTACACTGTGCTCGAAAATTTTCAATTTTCAGGCAAAAAATGCTAAAACACGTTTTTTCGGCCCAAAAAGTCGATTTGTGCATGCATCTTCGATACCCGTTTATATCCCAAATTTTGCCTAAAAACATCGAAAAATCGAGTTTTTTTTGTTCTCAGAAGCGATTTGTACATGTCTACACTGTGCTAAAAAAAATAAATTTTCAGGCAAAAAAAAATTTAAAATACGTTTTTTGGGCCCAAAAAGTCGATTTGTGCATGCATCTTCGATACCCGTTTATATCCCAAATTTTGCCTAAGAACACTGAAAAATCGAGTTTTTTGGGTCTCAGGAGCGATTCGTACATGTTTACACTGTGCTAGAAAATTTTCAATTTTCAGGCAAAAAAAATGTTAAATCACGTTTTTTGGGCCAAAAAAGTCTATTTGTGCATGCATCTTCGATACCCGTTTATATCCCAAATCTTGCCTAAAAACATCGAAAAATCGAGTTTTTTTTGTCTCAGAAGCGATTTGTACATGTCTATACTCTGCTAAAAAAAAATCAATTTTCAGGCAAAAAAAAATTTAAAAGACGTTTTTTGGGCCCAAAAAGTCGATTTGTGCATGCATCTTCGATACCCGTTTATATCCCAAATTTAGCCAAAGAACACTGAAAAATCGAGTTTTTTTGGTCTCAGGAGCGATTCGTACATGTTTCCACTGTGCTAGAAAATTTTCAATTTTAAGGCAAAAAAAATGTTAAAACACGTTTTTTGGGCCCAAAAAGTCGATTTGTGCATGCATCTTCGATGCCCGTTTATATCCCAAATTCAGCCTAACAACACCGAAAAATCGAGTTTTTTGGGTCTCAGGAGCGATTTGTACATGTTTACACTGTGCTAGAAAATTTTCAATTTTTAGGCAAAAAAAAATTTAAAACACATTTTTTAGGCCCAAAAAGTCGATTTGTGCATGCATCTTCGATACCCGTTTATATCCCAAATTTTGCCTAAAAACATCGAAAAATCGAGTTTTTTTTGTCTCAGAAGCGATTTGTACATGTTTACACTGTGCTAGAAAAATTTCAATTTTCAGGCAAAAAAAATTTAAAACACGTTTTTTGGGCCCAAAAAGTCGATTTGTGCATGCATCTTCGATACCCGTTTATATCCCCAATTTTGCCTAAAAACATCGAAAAATCGAGTTTTTTTGTTCTCAGAAGCGATTTGTACATGTCTACACTGTGCTAAAAAAATTCAATTTTCAGGCAAAAAAAAATTTAAAAGACGGTTTTTGGGCCCCAAAAGTCGATTTGTGCATGCATCTTCGATACCCGTTTATATCCCAAATTTAGCCTAAAAACACCGAAAAATCGAGTTTTTTGGGTCTCAGGAGCGATTTGTACATGTTTACACTGTGCTAGAAAAATTTCAATTTTCAGGCAAAAAAAATGCTAAAACACGTTTTTTGGGCCCAAAAAGTCGATTTGTGCATGCATCTTCGATACCCGTTTATATCCCAAATTTAGCCTAAAAACCCCGAAAAATCGAGTTTTTTGGGTCTCAGAAGCGATTTGTACATGTCTACACTGTGCTAGAAAATTTTCAATTTTCAGGCAAAAAAAATGCTAAAACACGTTTTTTGGGCCCAAAAAGTCGATTTGTGCATGCATCTTCGATACCCGTTTATATCCCAAATTTAGCCTAAAAACACCGAAAAACAGACTTTTATGGTCTCAGAAGCGATTTGTACATGTCTACACTGTGCTAGAAAATTTTCAGTTTTCAGGCAAAAAAAAATTTAAAACACGTTTTTTGGGCCTAGAAAGTCGATTTGTGCATGCATCTTCGATACCCGTTTATATCCCAAATTTTGCCTAAAAACATCGAAAAATCGAGGGTTTTTTTGTCTCAGAAGCGATTTGTACGTGTTTACACTCCGCTAAAAAAAATCAATTTTCAGGCAAAAAAAATTTTAAAAGACGTTTTTTGGGCCCAAAAAGTCGATTTGTGCATGCATCTTCGATACCCGTTTATATCCCAAATTTAGCCTAAAAACACCGAAAAATCGAGTTTTTTGGGTCTCAGGAGCGATTTGTACATGTTTACACTTTGCTAAAAAAAATTCAATTTTCAGGCAAAAAAAAAATTAAAACACGTTTTTTGGGCCCATAAAGTCGATTTGTGCATGCATATTCGATACCCGTTTATATCCCAAATTTAGCCTAATAACACCGAAATATCGAGTTTTTTGGGTCTCAGAAGCGATTTGTACATGTCTACACTGTGCTAGAAAATTTTCAATTTTCAAACAAAAAAAATGCTAAAACACGTTGTTTAGGCCCAAAAAGTCGATTTTTGCATGCATCTTCGATACCCGTTTATATCCCAAATTTAGCCTAAAAACACCGAAAAATCGAGTTTTTTGAGTCTCAGGAGCGATTTGTACATGTCTACACTGTGCTCGAAAATTTTCAATTTTCAGGCAAAAAATGCTAAAACACGTTTTTTCGGCCCAAAAAGTCGATTTGTGCATGCATCTTCGATACCCGTTTATATCCCAAATTTTGCCTAAAAACATCGAAAAATCGAGTTTTTTTGTTCTCAGAAGCGATTTGTACATGTCTACACTGTGCTAAAAAAAATAAATTTTCAGGCAAAAAAAAAATTAAAATACGTTTTTTGGGCCCAAAAAGTCGATTTGTGCATGCATCTTCGATACCCGTTTATATCCCAAATTTTGCCTAAGAACACTGAAAAATCGAGTTTTTTGGGTCTCAGGAGCGATTCGTACATGTTTACACTGTGCTAGAAAATTTTCAATTTTCAGGCAAAAAAAATGTTAAATCACGTTTTTTGGGCCAAAAAAGTCTATTTGTGCATGCATCTTCGATACCCGTTTATATCCCAAATCTTGCCTAAAAACATCGAAAAATCGAGTTTTTTTTGTCTCAGAAGCGATTTGTACATGTCTATACTCTGCTAAAAAAAAATCAATTTTCAGGCAAAAAAAAATTTAAAAGACGTTTTTTGGGCCCAAAAAGTCGATTTGTGCATGCATCTTCGATACCCGTTTATATCCCAAATTTAGCCAAAGAACACTGAAAAATCGAGTTTTTTTGGTCTCAGGAGCGATTCGTACATGTTTCCACGGTGCTAGAAAATTTTCAATTTTAAGGCAAAAAAAATGTTAAAACACGTTTTTTGGGCCCAAAAAGTCGATTTGTGCATGCATCTTCGATGCCCGTTTATATCCCAAATTCAGCCTAAAAACACCGAAAAATCGAGTTTTTTGGGTCTCAGGAGCGATTTGTACATGTTTACACTGTGCTAGAAAATTTTCAATTTTTAGGCAAAAAAAAATTTAAAACACGTTTTTTAGGCCCAAAAAGTCGATTTGTGCATGCATCTTCGATACCCGTTTATATCCCAAATTTTGCCTAAAAACATCGAAAAATCGAGTTTTTTTTGTCTCAGAAGCGATTTGTACATGTTTACACTGTGCTAGAAAAATTTCAATTTTCAGGCAAAAAAAAATTAAAACACGTTTTTTGGGCCCAAAAAGTCGATTTGTGCATGCATCTTCGATACCCGTTTATATCCCCAATTTTGCCTAAAAACATCGAAAAATCGAGTTTTTTTGTTCTCAGAAGCGATTTGTACATGTCTACACTGTGCTAAAAAAATTCAATTTTCAGGCAAAAAAAAATTTAAAAGACGGTTTTTGGGCCCCAAAAGTCGATTTGTGCATGCATCTTCGATACCCGTTTATATCCCAAATTTAGCCTAAAAACACCGAAAAATCGAGTTTTTTGGGTCTCAGGAGCGATTTGTACATGTTTACACTGTGCTAGAAAAATTTCAATTTTCAGGCAAAAAAAATGCTAAAACACGTTTTTTGGGCCCAAAAAGTCGATTTATGCATGCATCTTCGATACCCGTTTATATCCCAAATTTAGCCTAAAAACCCCGAAAAATCGAGTTTTTTGGGTCTCAGAAGCGATTTGTACATGTCTACACTGTGCTAGAAAATTTTCAATTTTCAGGCAAAAAAAATGCTAAAACACGTTTTTTGGGCCCAAAAAGTCGATTTGTGCATGCATCTTCGATACCCGTTTATATCCCAAATTTAGCCTAAAAACACCGAAAAACAGACTTTTTTTGGTCTCAGAAGCGATTTGTACATGTCTACACTGTGCTAGAAAATTTTCAGTTTTCAGGCAAAAAAAAATTTAAAACACGTTTTTTGGGCCAAGAAAGTCGATTTGTGCATGCATCTTCGATACCCGTTTATATCCCAAATTTTGCCTAAAAACATCGAAAAATCGAGTTTTTTTTTGTCTCAGAAGCGATTTGTACGTGTTTACACTCCGCTAAAAAAAATCAATTTTCAGGCAAAAAAAATTTTAAAAGACGTTTTTTGGGCCCAAAAAGTCGATTTGTGCATGCATCTTCGATACCCGTTTATATCCCAAATTTAGCCTAAAAACACCGAAAAATCGAGTTTTTTGGGTCTCAGGAGCGATTTGTACATGTTTACACTGTGCTAGAAAATTTTAAATTTTCAGGCAAAAAAAATACTAAAACACGTTTTTTGGGCTCAAAAAGTCGATTTGTGCATGCATCTTCGATACCCGTTTATATCCCAAATTTAGCCTAAAAACACCGAAAAATCAAGTTTTTTGGGTCTCAGAAGCGATTTGTACATGTTTACACTTTGCTAAAAAAAATTCAATTTTCAGGCAAAAAAAAAATTAAAACACGTTTTTTGGGCCCATAAAGTCGATTTGTGCATGCATATTCGATACCCGTTTATATCCCAAATTTAGCCTAATAACACCGAAATATCGAGTTTTTTGGGTCTCAGAAGCGATTTGTACATGTCTACACTGTGCTAGAAAATTTTCAATTTTCAAACAAAAAAAATGCTAAAACACGTTGTTTAGGCCCAAAAAGTCGATTTTTGCATGCATCTTCGATACCCGTTTATATCCCAAATTTAGCCTAAAAACACCGAAAAATCGAGTTCTTTGAGTCTCAGGAGCGATTTGTACATGTCTACACTGTGCTCGAAAATTTTCAATTTTCAGGCAAAAAATGCTAAAACACGTTTTTTCGGCCCAAAAAGTCGATTTGTGCATGCATCTTCGATACCCGTTTATATCCCAAATTTTGCCTAAAAACATCGAAAAATCGAGTTTTTTTGTTCTCAGAAGCGATTTGTACATGTCTACACTGTGCTAAAAAAATTAAATTTTCAGGCAAAAAAAAAATTAAAATACGTTTTTTGGGCCCAAAAAGTCGATTTGTGCATGCATCTTCGATACCCGTTTATATCCCAAATTTTGCCTAAGAACACTGAAAAATCGAGTTTTTTGGGTCTCAGGAGCGATTCGTACATGTTTACACTGTGCTAGAAAATTTTCCATTTTCAGGCAAAAAAAATGTTAAATCACGTTTTTTGGGCCAAAAAAGTCTATTTGTGCATGCATCTTCGATACCCGTTTATATCCCAAATCTTGCCTAAAAACATCGAAAAATCGAGTTTTTTTTGTCTCAGAAGCGATTTGAACATGTCTATACTCTGCTAAAAAAAAATCAATTTTCAGGCAAAAAAAAATTTAAAAGACGTTTTTTGGGCCCAAAAAGTCGATTTGTGCATGCATCTTCGATACCCGTTTATATCCCAAATTTAGCCAAAGAACACTGAAAAATCGAGTTTTTTTGGTCTCAGGAGCGATTCGTACATGTTTCCACTGTGCTAGAAAATTTTCAATTTTAAGGCAAAAAAAATGTTAAAACACGTTTTTTGGGCCCAAAAAGTCGATTTGTGCATGCATCTTCGATGCCCGTTTATATCCCAAATTCAGCCTAAAAACACCGAAAAATCGAGTTTTTTGGGTCTCAGGATCGATTTGTACATGTTTACACTGTGCTAGAAAATTTTCAATTTTTAGGCAAAAAAAAATTTAAAACACGTTTTTTAGGCCCAAAAAGTCGATTTGTGCATGCATCTTCGATACCCGTTTATATCCCAAATTTTGCCTAAAAACATCGAAAAATCGAGTTTTTTTTGTCTCAGAAGCGATTTGTACATGTTTACACTGTGCTAGAAAAATTTCAATTTTCAGGCAAAAAAAAATTAAAACACGTTTTTTGGGCCCAAAAAGTCGATTTGTGCATGCATCTTCGATACCCGTTTATATCCCCAATTTTGCCTAAAAACATCGAAAAATCGAGTTTTTTTGTTCTCAGAAGCGATTTGTACATGTCTACACTGTGCTAAAAAAATCAATTTTCAGGCAAAAAATATGCTAAAACACGTTTTTTGGGCCCAAAAAGTCGATTTGTGCATGCATCTTCGATACCCGTTTATATCCCAAATTTAGCCTAAAAACACCGAAAAATCAAGTTTTTTTGGTTTCAGAAGCGATTTGTACATGTTTACACTGTGCTAGAATATTTTCAATTTACAGGCCAAAAAAATGTTAAAACACGTATTTTGGGCCCAAATAGTCGATTTGTGCATGCATTTTCGATACCCGTCTATATCCCAAATTTAGCCTAAAAACACCGAAAAATCGAGTTTTTTTGGTCTCAGAAGCGATTTGTACATGTCTACACTGTGCTAGAAAATTTTCAATTTTCAGGCAAAAAAAATGCTAAAACACGTTTTTTGGGCCCAAAAAGTCGATTTGTGCATGCATCTTCGATACCCGTTTATATCCCAAATTTAGCCTAAAAACACCGAAAAACAGACTTTTATGGTCTCAGAAGCGATTTGTACATGTCTACACTGTGCTAGAAAATTTTCAGTTTTCAGGCAAAAAAAAAATTAAAACACGTTTTTTGGGCCCAGAAAGTCGATTTGTGCATGCATCTTCGATACCCGTTTATATCCCAAATTTTGCCTAAAAACATCGAAAAATCGAGTTTTTTTTTGTCTCAGAAGCGATTTGTACGTGTTTACACTCCGCTAAAAGAAATCAATTTTCCGGCAAAAAAAATTTTAAAAGACGTTTTTTGGGCCCAAAAAGTCGATTTGTGCATGCATCTTCGATACCCGTTTATATCCCAAATTTAGCCTAAAAACACCGAAAAATCGAGTTTTTTGGGTCTCAGGAGCGATTTGTACATGTTTACACTTTGCTAAAAAAATTTCAATTTTCAGGCAAAAAAAAAATTAAAACACGTTTTTTGGGCCCATAAAGTCGATTTGTGCATGCATATTCGATACCCGTTTATATCCCAAATTTAGCCTAATAACACCGAAATATCGAGTTTTTTGGGTCTCAGAAGCGATTTGTACATGTCTACACTGTGCTAGAAAATTTTCAATTTTCAAACAAAAAAAATGCTAAAACACGTTGTTTAGGCCCAAAAAGTCGATTTTTGCATGCATCTTCGATACCCGTTTATATCCCAAATTTAGCCTAAAAACACCGAAAAATCGAGTTTTTTGAGTCTCAGGAGCGATTTGTACATGTCTACACTGTGCTCGAAAATTTTCAATTTTCAGGCAAAAAATGCTAAAACACGTTTTTTCGGCCCAAAAAGTCGATTTGTGCATGCATCTTCGATACCCGTTTATATCCCAAATTTTGCCTAAAAACATCGAAAAATCGAGTTTTTTTGTTCTCAGAAGCGATTTGTACATGTCTACACTGTGCTAAAAAAAATAAATTTTCAGGCAAAAAAAAATTTAAAATACGTTTTTTGGGCCCAAAAAGTCGATTTGTGCATGCATCTTCGATACCCGTTTATATCCCAAATTTTGCCTAAGAACACTGAAAAATCGAGTTTTTTGGGTCTCAGGAGCGATTCGTACATGTTTACACTGTGCTAGAAAATTTTCAATTTTCAGGCAAAAAAAATGTTAAATCACGTTTTTTGGGCCAAAAAAGTCTATTTGTGCATGCATCTTCGATACCCGTTTATATCCCAAATCTTGCCTAAAAACATCGAAAAATCGAGTTTTTTTTGTCTCAGAAGCGATTTGTACATGTCTATACTCTGCTAAAAAAAAATCAATATTCAGGCAAAAAAAAATTTAAAAGACGTTTTTTGGGCCCAAAAAGTCGATTTGTGCATGCATCTTCGATACCCGTTTATATCCCAAATTTAGCCAAAGAACACTGAAAAATCGAGTTTTTTTGGTCTCAGGAGCGATTCGTACATGTTTCCACTGTGCTAGAAAATTTTCAATTTTAAGGCAAAAAAAATGTTAAAACACGTTTTTTGGGCCCAAAAAGTCGATTTGTGCATGCATCTTCGATGCCCGTTTATATCCCAAATTCAGCCTAAAAACACCGAAAAATCGAGTTTTTTGGGTCTCAGGAGCGATTTGTACATGTTTACACTGTGCTAGAAAATTTTCAATTTTTAGGCAAAAAAAAATTTAAAACACGTTTTTTAGGCCCAAAAAGTCGATTTGTGCATGCATCTTCGATACCCGTTTATATCCCAAATTTTGCCTAAAAACATCGAAAAATCGAGTTTTTTTTGTCTCAGAAGCGATTTGTACATGTTTACACTGTGCTAGAAAAATTTCAATTTTCAGGCAAAAAAAATTTAAAACACGTTTTTTGGGCCCAAAAAGTCGATTTGTGCATGCATCTTCGATACCCGTTTATATCCCCAATTTTGCCTAAAAACATCGAAAAATCGAGTTTTTTTGTTCTCAGAAGCGATTTGTACATGTCTACACTGTGCTAAAAAAATTCAATTTTCAGGCAAAAAAAAATTTAAAAGACGGTTTTTGGGCCCCAAAAGTCGATTTGTGCATGCATCTTCGATACCCGTTTATATCCCAAATTTAGCCTAAAAACACCGAAAAATCGAGTTTTTTGGGTCTCAGGAGCGATTTGTACATGTTTACACTGTGCTAGAAAAATTTCAATTTTCAGGCAAAAAAAATGCTAAAACACGTTTTTTGGGCCCAAAAAGTCGATTTGTGCATGCATCTTCGATACCCGTTTATATCCCAAATTTAGCCTAAAAACCCCGAAAAATCGAGTTTTTTGGGTCTCAGAAGCGATTTGTACATGTCTACACTGTGATAGAAAATTTTCAATTTTCAGGCAAAAAAAATGCTAAAACACGTTTTTTGGGCCCAAAAAGTCGATTTGTGCATGCATCTTCGATACCCGTTTATATCCCAAATTTAGCCTAAAAACACCGAAAAACAGACTTTTTTTGGTCTCAGAAGCGATTTGTACATGTCTACACTGTGCTAGAAAATTTTCAGTTTTCAGGCAAAAAAAAATTTAAAACACGTTTTTTGGGCCAAGAAAGTCGATTTGTGCATGCATCTTCGATACCCGTTTATATCCCAAATTTTGCCTAAAAACATCGAAAAATCGAGGTTTTTTTTGTCTCAGAAGCGATTTGTACGTGTTTACACTCCGCTAAAAAAATCAATTTTCAGGCAAAAAAAATGCTAAAACACGTTTTTTGGGCTCAAAAAGTCGATTTGTGCATGCATCTTCGATACCCGTTTATATCCCAAATTTAGCCTAAAAACACCGAAAAATCGAGTTTTTTGGGTCTCAGAAGCGATTTGTACATGTTTACACTTTGCTAAAAAAATTTCAATTTTCAGGCAAAAAAAAATTTAAAACATGTTTTTTTGGCCCATAAAGTCGATTTGTGCATGCATATTCGATACCCGTTTATATCCCAAATTTAGCCTAATAACACCGAAATATCGAGTTTTTTGGGTCTCAGAAGCGATTTGTACATGTCTACACTGTGCTAGAAAATTTTCAATTTTCAAACAAAAAAAATGCTAAAACACGTTGTTTAGGCCCAAAAAGTCGATTTTTGCATGCATCTTCGATACCCGTTTATATCCCAAATTTAGCCTAAAAACACCGAAAAATCGAGTTTTTTGAGTCTCAGGAGCGATTTGTACATGTCTACACTGTGCTCGAAAATTTTCAATTTTCAGGCAAAAAATGCTAAAACACGTTTTTTCGGCCCAAAAAGTCGATTTGTGCATGCATCTTCGATACCCGTTTATATCCCAAATTTTGCCTAAAAACATCGAAAAATCGAGTTTTTTTGTTCTCAGAAGCGATTTGTACATGTCTACACTGTGCTAAAAAAATTAAATTTTCAGGCAAAAAAAAATTTAAAATACGTTTTTTGGGCCCAAAAAGTCGATTTGTGCATGCATCTTCGATACCCGTTTATATCCCAAATTTTGCCTAAGAACACTGAAAAATCGAGTTTTTTGGGTCTCAGGAGCGATTCGTACATGTTTACACTGTGCTAGAAAATTTTCAATTTTCAGGCAAAAAAAATGTTAAATCACGTTTTTTGGGCCAAAAAAGTCTATTTGTGCATGCATCTTCGATGCCCGTTTATATCCCAAATCTTGCCTAAAAACATCGAAAAATCGAGTTTTTTTTGTCTCAGAAGCGATTTGTACATGTCTATACTCTGCTAAAAAAAAATCAATTTTCAGGCAAAAAAAAATTTAAAAGACGTTTTTTGGGCCCAAAAAGTCGATTTGTGCATGCATCTTCGATACCCGTTTATATCCCAAATTTAGCCAAAGAACACTGAAAAATCGAGTTTTTTTGGTCTCAGGAGCGATTCGTACATGTTTCCACTGTGCTAGAAAATTTTCAATTTTAAGGCAAAAAAAATGTTAAAACACGTTTTTTGGGCCCAAAAAGTCGATTTGTGCATGCATCTTCGATGCCCGTTTATATCCCAAATTCAGCCTAAAAACACCGAAAAATCGAGTTTTTTGGGTCTCAGGAGCGATTTGTACATGTTTACACTGTGCTAGAAAATTTTCAATTTTTAGGCAAAAAAAAATTTAAAACACGTTTTTTAGGCCCAAAAAGTCGATTTGTGCATGCATCTTCGATACCCGTTTATATCCCAAATTTTGCCTAAAAACATCGAAAAATCGAGTTTTTTTTGTCTCAGAAGCGATTTGTACATGTTTACACTCTGCTAAAAAAAATCAATTTTCAGGAAAAAAAAAAATTAAAAGACGTTTTTTGGGCCCAAAAAGTCGATTTGTGCATGCATCTTCGATACCCGTTTATATCCCAAATTTAGCCTAAAAACTCCGAAAAATCGAGTTTTTTGGGTCTCAGGAGCGATTTGTACATGTTTACACTGTGCTAGAAAATTTTCAATTTTCAGGCAAAAAAAATGCTAAAACACGTTTTTTGGGCTCAAAAAGTCGATTTGTGCATGCATCTTCGATACCCGTTTATATCCCAAATTTAGCCTAAAAACACCGAAAAATCGAGTTTTTTTGGTCTCAGAAGCGATTTGTACATGTTTACACTTTGCTAGAAAATTTTCAATTTTCAGGCAAAAAAAAATTTAAAACACGTTTTTTGGGCCCATAAAGTCGATTTGTGCATGCATATTCGATACCCGTTTATATCCCAAATTTAGCCTAAAAACACCGAATTATCGAGTTTTTTGGGTCTCAGAAGCGATTTGTACATGTCTATACTGTGCTAGAAAATTTTCAATTTTCAAACAAAAAAAATGCTAAAACACGTTGTTTAGGCCTAAAAAGTCGATTTTTGCATGCATCTTCGATACCCGTTTATATCCCAAATTTAGCCTAAAAACACCGAAAAATCGAGTTTTTTGAGTCTCAGGAGCGATTTGTACATGTCTACACTGTGCTCGAAAATTTTCAATTTTCAGGCAAAAAATGCTAAAACACGTTTTTTCGGCCCAAAAAGTCGATTTGTGCATGCATCTTCGATACCCGTTTATATCCCAAATTTAGCCTAAAAACACCGAAAATTCGAGTTTTTTTGGTCTCAGAAGCAATTTGTACATGTTTACACTGAGCTAGAAAAATTTCTACTTTCAGGCAAAAAAAAATTAAAACACGTTTTTTGGGCCCAAAAAGTCGATTTGTGCATGCATCTTCGATACCCGTTTATATTCCAAATTTTGCCTAAAAACATCGAAAAATCGAGTTTTTTTGTTCTCAGAAGCGATTTGTACATGTCTACACTGTGCTAAAAAAATTAAATTTTCAGGCAAAAAAAAATTTAAAAGACGTTTTTTGGGCCCAAAAAGTCGATTTGTGCATGCATCTTCGATACCCGTTTATATCCCAAATTTAGCCAAAGAACACTGAAAAATCGAGTTTTTTTGGTCTCAGGAGCGATTCGTACATGTTTCCACTGTGCTAGAAAATTTTCAATTTTAAGGCAAAAAAAATGTTAAAACACGTTTTTTGGGCCCAAAAAGTCGATTTGTGCATGCATCTTCGATGCCCGTTTATATCCCAAATTTAGCCTAAAAACACCGAAAAATCGAGTTTTTTGGGTCTCAGGAGCGATTTGTACATGTTTACACTGTGCTAGAAAATTTTCAATTTTTAGGCAAAAAAAAATTTAAAACACGTTTTTTAGGCCCAAAAAGTCGATTTCTGCATGCATCTTCGAGAACCGTTTATATCCCAAATTTTGCCTAAAAACATCGAAAAATCGAGTTTTTTGGGTCTCAGAAGCGATTTGTACATGTTTACACTGTGCAAGGAAAATTTCAATTTTCAGGCAAAAAAAATGCTAAAACACGTTTTTTGGGCCCAAGAAGTCGATTTGTGCATGCAGCTTCGATACCCGTTTATATCCCAAATTTAGCCTAAAAACACCGAAAAATCGAGTTTTTTGGGTCTCAGAAGCGATTTGTACATGTTTACACTGTGCTAGAAAATTTTCAATTTTCAGGCAAAAAAAAATTTAAAACACGTTTTTTGGGCCCATAAAGTCGATTTGTGCATGCATATTCGATACCCGTTTATATCCCAAATTTAGCCTAAAAACACCGAAAAATCGAGTTTTTTGGGTCTCAGAAGCGATTTGTACATGTCTATACTGTGCTAGAAAATTTTCAATTTTCAGGCAAAAAAAATGCTAAAACACGTTGTTTGGGCCCAAAAAGTCGATTTTTGCATGCATCTTCGATACCCGTTTATATCCCAAATTTAGCCTAAAAATACCGAAAAATCGAGTTTTTTGAGTCTCAGGAGCGATTTGTACATGTCTACACTGTGCTCGAAAATTTTCAATTTTCAGGCAAAAATAATGTTAAAACACGTTTTTTGGGCCCAAAAATTCGATTTGTGCATGCATCTTCGATACCCGTTTATATCCCAAATTTAGCCTAAAAACACCGAAAAATCGAGTTTTTTGAGTCTCAGGAGCGATTTGTACATGTCTACACTGTGCTCGAAATTTTCAATTTCAGGCAAAAAATGCTAAAACACGTTTTTTCGGCCCAAAAAGTCGATTTGTGCATGCATCTTCGATACCCGTTTATATCCCAAATTTAGCCTAAAAACACCGAAAATTCGAGTTTTTTTGGTCTCAGAAGCAATTTGTACATGTTTACACTGAGCTAGAAAAATTTCAACTTTCAGGCAAAAAAAATTTAAAACACGTTTTTTGGGCCCAAAAAGTCGATTTGTGCATGCATCTTCGATACCCGTTTATATCCCAAATTTTGCCTAAAAACATCGAAAAATCGAGTTTTTTTGTTCTCAGAAGCGATTTGTACATGTCTACACTGTGCTAAAAAAATTAAATTTTCAGGCAAAAAAAAAATTAAAATTCGTTTTTTGGGCCCAAAAAGTCGATTTGTGCATGCATCTTCGATACCCGTTTATATTCTAAATTTAGCCTAAGAACACTGAAAAATCGAGTTTTTTGGGACTCAGGAGCGATTCGTACATGTTTACACTGTGCTAGAAAATTTTCAATTTTCAGGCAAAAAAAATGTTAAAACACGTTTTTTGGGCCAAAAAAGTCTATTTGTGCATGCATCTTCGATACCCGTTTATATCCCAAATCTTGCCTAAAAACATCGAAAAATCGAGTTTTTTTTGTCTCAGAAGCGATTTGTACATGTCTATACTCTGCTAAAAAAAATCAATTTTCAGGCAAAAAAAAATTTAAAAGACGTTTTTTGGGCCCAAAAAGTCGATTTGTGCATGCATCTTCGATACCCGTTTATATCCCAAATTTAGCCAAAGAACACTGAAAAATCGAGTTTTTTTGGTCTCAGGAGCGATTCGTACATGTTTCCACTGTGCTAGAAAATTTTCAATTTTAAGGCAAAAAAAATTTTTAAAGACGTTTTTTGGGCCCAAAAAGTCGATTTGTGCATGCATCTTCGATGCCCGTTTATATCCCAAATTTAGCCTAAAAACACCGAAAAATCGAGTTTTTTGAGTCTCAGGAGCGATTTGTACATGTCTACACTGTGCTCGAAAATTTTCAATTTTCAGGCAAAAATAATGTTAAAACACGTTTTTTGGGCCCAAAAAGTCGATTTGTGCATGCATCTTCGATACCCGTTTATATCCCAAATTTAGCCTAAAAACACCGAAAAATCGAGTTTTTTTGGTCTCAGAAGCAATTTGTACATGTTTACACTGTGCTAGAAAAATTTCAATTTTCAGGCAAAAAAAAATTAAAACACGTTTTTTGGGCCCAAAAAGTCGATTTGTGCATGCATCTTCGATACCCGTTTATATCCCAAATTTTGCCTAAAAACATCGAAAAACGAGTTTTTTTGTTCTCAGAAGCGATTTGTACATGTCTACACTGTGCAAAAAAAATTCAATTTTCAGGCAAAAAAAAATTTAAAAGACGGTTTTTGGGCCCCAAAAGTCGATTTGTGCATGCATCTTCGATACCCGTTTATATCCCAAATTTAGCCTAAAAACACCGAAAAATCGAGTTTTTTGGGTCTCAGAAGCGATTTTTACATGTTTACACTGTGCTAGGAAAATTTCAATTTTCAGGAAAAAAAAATGCTACAACACGTTTTTTGGGCCCAAAAAGTCGATTTGTGCATGCATCTTCGATACCCGTTTATATCCCAAATTTAGCCTAAAAACACAGAAAAATCGAGTTTTTTTGGTCTCAGAAGCAATTTGTACATGTTTACACTGTGCTAGAAAAATTTCAATTTTCAGGCAAAAAAAATTTAAAACACGTTTTTTGGGCCCAAAAAGTCGATTTGTGCATGCATCTTCGATACCCGTTTATATCCCAAATTTTGCCAAAAAACATCGAAACATCGAGTTTTTTTGTTCTCAGAAGCGATTTGTACATGTCTACACTGTGCTAAAAAAATTCAATTTTCAGGCAAAAAAAAATTTAAAAGACGTTTTTTGGGCCCAAAAAGTCGATTTGTGCATTCATCTTCGATACCCGTTTATATCCCAAATTTAGCCAAATAACACTGAAAAATCGAGTTTTTTGGTCTCAGGAGCGATTCGTACATGTTTCCACTGTGCTAGAAATTTTCAATTTTCAGGCAAATAAAATGTTAAAACACGTTTTTTGGGCCCAAAAAGTCGATTTGTGCATGCATCTTCGATACCCGTTTATATCCCAAATTTACCCTAAAAACACCGAAAAATCGAGTTTTTTGGGTCTCAGGAGCGATTTGTACATGTTTACACTGTGCTAGAAAATTTTCAATTTTCAGGCAATAAAATAACAAAACACGTTTTTTGGGCCCAAAAAGTCGATTTGTGCATGCATCTTCGATACCCGTTTATATCCCAAATTTAGCCTAAAAACACCGAAAAATCGAATTTTTTGGGTCTCAGAAGCGATTTGTACATGTTTACACTGTGCTAGAAAATTTTCAATTTTCAGGCAAAAAAAAAATTAAAACACGTTTTTTGGGCCCATAAAGTCGATTTGTGCATGCATATTCGATACCCGTTTATATCCCAAATTTAGCCTAAAAACACCGAAAAATCGAGTTTTTTGAGTCTCAGGAGCGATTTGTACATGTCTACACTGTGCTCGAAAATTTTCAATTTTCAGGCAAAAAAAATGCTAAAACACGTTTTTTGGGCCCAAAAACTCGATTTGTGCATCCATCTTCGATACCCGTTTATATCCCAAATTTAGCCTAAAAACACCGAAAAATCGAGTTTTTTGGGTCTCAGGAGCGATTTGTACATGTTTACACTGTGCTAGAAAATTTTCAATTTTCAGTAAAAAAAAAGGCTAAAACACGTTTTTTGGGCCAAAAAGTCGATTTGTGCATGCATTTTCGAACCCGTTTATATCCCAAATTTAGCCTAAAAACACCGAAAAATCGAGTTTTTTGGGTCTCAGAAGCGATTTGTACATGTTTACACTGTGCTAGGAAAATTTCAATTTTCAGGAAAAAAAATTGCTAAAACACGTTTTTTGGGCCCAAAAAGTCGATTTGTGCATTCATCTTCGATACCCGTTTATATCCCAAATTTAGCCTAAAAACACCGAAAAATCGAGTTTTTTTGGTCTCAGAAGCGATTTGTACATGTTTACACTGTGCTAGAAAATTTTCAATTTTCAGGCAAAAAAAAATTTAAAACACGTTTTTTTGGCCCATAAAGTCGATTTGTGCATGCATATTCGATACCCGTTTATATCCCAAATTTAGCCTAAAAACACCGAAAAATCGAGTTTTTTGGGTCTCAGAAGCGATTTGTACATGTCTACACTGTGCTAGAAAATTTTCAATTTTCAGGCAAAAAAAATGCTAAAACACGTTGTTTGGGCCCAAAAAGTCGATTTTTGCATGCATCTTCGATACCCGTTTATATCCCAAATTTGGCCTAAAAACACCGAAAAATCGAGTTTTTTGAGTCTCAGGAGCGATTTGTACATGTCTACACTGTGCTAGAAAATTTTCAATTTTCAGGCAAAAAAATTGCTAAAACACGTTTTTTGGGCCCAAAAAGTCGATTTGTGCATGCATCTTCGATACCCGTTTATATCCCAAATTTAGCCTAAAAACACCGAAAAATCGAGTTTTTTTGGTCTCAGAAGCAATTTGTACATGTTTACACTGTGCTAGAAAAATTTCAATTTTCAGGCAAAAAAAATTTAAAACACGTTTTTTGGGCCCAAAAAGTCGATTTGTGCATGCATCTTCGATACCCGTTTATATCCCAAATTTAGCCTAAGAACACCGAAAAATCGATTTTTTTGGGTCTCAGAAGCGATTTGTACATGTTTACACTGTGCTAGAAAATTTTCAATTTTCAGGCAAAAAAAAATTAAAACACGTTTTTTGGGCCCATAAAGTCGATTTGTGCATGCATATTCGATACCCTTTTATATCCCAAATTTAGCCTAAAAACACCGAAAAATCGAGTTTTTTGAGTCTCAGGAGCGATTTGTACATGTCTACACTGTGCTCGAAAATTTTCAATTTTCAGGCAAAGAAAATGCTAAAACACGTTTTTTGGGCCCAAAAAGTCGATTTGTGCATGCATCTTCGATACCCGTTTATATCCCAAATTTAGCCTAAAAACACCGAAAAATCGAGTTTTTTTGGTCTCAGAAGCAATTTGTACATGTTTACACTGTGCTAGAAAAATTTCAATTTTCAGGCAAAAAAAAATTAAAACACGTTTTTTGGGCCCAAAAAGTCGATTTGTGGATGCATCTTCGATACCCGTTTATATCCCAAATTTTGCCTAAAAACATCGAAAAATCGAGTTTTTTTGTTCTCAGAAGCGATTTGTACATGTCTACACTGTGCTAAAAAAATTCAATTTTCAGGCAAAACAAAAAATAAAAGACGTTTTTTGGGCCCAAAAAGTCGATTTGTGCATGCATCTTCGATACCTGTTTATATCCCAAATTTAGCCAAATAACACTGAAAAATCGAGTTTTTTTGGTCTCAGGAGCGATTCGTACATATTTCCACTGTGCTAGAAATTTTTCAATTTTCAGGCAAAAAAAATGTTAAAACACGTTTTTTGGGCCCAAAAACTCGATTTGTGCATGCATCTTCGATACCCGTTTATATCCCAAATTTAGCCTAAAAACACCGAAAAATCGAGTTTTTTGGGTCTCAGGAGCGATTTGTACATGTTTACACTGTGCTAGAAAATTTTCAATTTTCAGGCAAAAAAAATGCTAAAACACGTTTTTTGGGCCAAAAAGTCGATTTGTGCATGCATCTTCGATACCCGTTTATATCCCAAATTTAGCCTAAAAACACCGAAAAATCGAGTTTTTTGGGTCTCAGAAGCGATTTGTACATGTTTACACTGTGCTAGGAAAATTTCAATTTTCAGGAAAAAAAATTGCTAAAACACGTTTTTTGGGCCCAAAAAGTCGATTTGTGCATTAATCTTCGATACCCGTTTATATCCCAAATTTAGCCTAAAAACACCGAAAAATCGAGTTTTTTTGGTCTCAGAAGCGATTTGTACATGTTTACACTGTGCTAGAAAATTTTCAATTTTCAGGCAAAAAAAAAATTAAAACACGTTTTTTTGGCCCATAAAGTCGATTTGTGCATGCATATTCGATACACGTTTATATCCCAAATTTAGCCTAAAAACACCGAAAAATCGAGTTTTTTGGGTCTCAGAAGCGATTTGTACATGTCTACACTGTGCTAGAAAATTTTTAATTTTCAGGCAAAAAAAATGCTAAAACACGTTGTTTGGGCCCAAAAAGTCGATTTTTGCATGCATCTTCGATACCCTGTTTATATCCCAAATTTGGCCTAAAAACACCGAAAAATCGAGTTTTTTGAGTCTCAGGAGCGATTTGTACATGTCTACACTGTGCTAGAAAATTTTCAATTTTCAGGCAAAAAAAAATTAAAACACGTTTTTTGGGCCCAAAAAGTCGATTTGTGCATGCATCTTCGATACCCGTTTATATCCCAAATTTTGCCTAAAAACATCGAAAAATCGAGTTTTTTTGGTCTAAGAAGCGATTTGTACATGTCAACACTGTGCTAAAAAAATTCAATTTTCAGGCAAAAAAAATGCTAAAACATGTTTTTTGGGCCCAAAAAGTCGATTTGTGCATGCATCTTCGATACCCGTTTATATCCCAAATTTAGCCTAAAAACACCGAAAAATCGAGTTTTTTTGGTCTCAGAAGCGATTTGTACATGTTTACACTGTGCTAGAAAAATTTCAATTTTCAGGCAAAAAAAAATTAAAACACGTTTTTTGGGCCCAAAAAGTCGATTTGTGCATGCATCTTCGATACCCGTTTATATCCCAAATTTTGCCTAAAAACATCGAAAAATCGAGTTTTTTTGTTCTCAGAAGCGATTTGTACATGTCTACACTGTGCAAAAAAAATTCAATTTTCAGGCAAAAAAAAATTTAAAAGACGGTTTTTGGGCCCCAAAAGTCGATTTGTGCATGCATCTTCGATACCCGTTTATATCCCAAATTTAGCCTAAAAACACCGAAAAATCGAGTTTTTTGGGTCTCAGAAGCGATTTTTACATGTTTACACTGTGCTAGGAAAATTTCAATTTTCAGGAAAAAAAAATGCTACAACACGTTTTTTGGGCCCAAAAAGTCGATTTGTGCATGCATCTTCGATACCCGTTTATATCCCAAATTTAGCCTAAAAACACCGAAAAATCGAGTTTTTTTGGTCTCAGAAGCGATTTGTAAATGTTTACACTGTGCTAGAAAATTTTCAATTTTCAGGCAAAACAAAAATTAAAACACGTTTTTTGGGCCCATAAAGTCGATTTGTGCATGCATATTCGATACCCGTTTATATCCCAAATTTAGCCTAAAAACACCGAAAAATCGATTTTTTTGGGTCTCAGAAGCGATTTGTACATGTCTACACTGTGTTCGAAAATTTTCAGTTTTCAGGCAAAAAAAAATGCTAAAACACGTTGTTTGGGCCCAAAAAGTCGATTTGTGCATGCATCTTCGATACCCGTTTATATCCCAAATTTAGCCTAAAAACACAGAAAAATCGAGTTTTTTTGGTCTCAGAAGCAATTTGTACATGTTTACACTGTGCTAGAAAAATTTCAATTTTCAGGCAAAAAAAATTTAAAACACGTTTTTTGGGCCCAAAAAGTCGATTTGTGCATGCATCTTCGATACCCGTTTATATCCCAAATTTTGCCAAAAAACATCGAAACATCGAGTTTTTTTGTTCTCAGAAGCGATTTGTACATGTCTACACTGTGCTAAAAAAATTCAATTTTCAGGCAAAAAAAAATTTAAAAGACGTTTTTTGGGCCCAAAAAGTCGATTTGTGCATTCATCTTCGATACCCGTTTATATCCCAAATTTAGCCAAATAACACTGAAAAATCGAGTTTTTTGGTCTCAGGAGCGATTCGTACATGTTTCCACTGTGCTAGAAATTTTCAATTTTCAGGCAAATAAAATGTTAAAACACGTTTTTTGGGCCCAAAAAGTCGATTTGTGCATGCATCTTCGATACCCGTTTATATCCCAAATTTACCCTAAAAACACCGAAAAATCGAGTTTTTTGGGTCTCAGGAGCGATTTGTACATGTTTACACTGTGCTAGAAAATTTTCAATTTTCAGGCAATAAAATAACAAAACACGTTTTTTGGGCCCAAAAAGTCGATTTGTGCATGCATCTTCGATACCCGTTTATATCCCAAATTTAGCCTAAAAACACCGAAAAATCGAATTTTTTGGGTCTCAGAAGCGATTTGTACATGTTTACACTGTGCTAGAAAATTTTCAATTTTCAGGCAAAAAAAAAATTAAAACACGTTTTTTGGGCCCATAAAGTCGATTTGTGCATGCATATTCGATACCCGTTTATATCCCAAATTTAGCCTAAAAACACCGAAAAATCGAGTTTTTTGAGTCTCAGGAGCGATTTGTACATGTCTACACTGTGCTCGAAAATTTTCAATTTTCAGGCAAAAAAAATGCTAAAACACGTTTTTTGGGCCCAAAAACTCGATTTGTGCATCCATCTTCGATACCCGTTTATATCCCAAATTTAGCCTAAAAACACCGAAAAATCGAGTTTTTTGGGTCTCAGGAGCGATTTGTACATGTTTACACTGTGCTAGAAAATTTTCAATTTTCAGTAAAAAAAAAGGCTAAAACACGTTTTTTGGGCCAAAAAGTCGATTTGTGCATGCATTTTCGAACCCGTTTATATCCCAAATTTAGCCTAAAAACACCGAAAAATCGAGTTTTTTGGGTCTCAGAAGCGATTTGTACATGTTTACACTGTGCTAGGAAAATTTCAATTTTCAGGCAAAAAAAATGCTAAAACACGTTGTTTGGGCCCAAAAAGTCGATTTTTGCATGCATCTTCGATACCCGTTTATATCCCAAATTTGGCCTAAAAACACCGAAAAATCGAGTTTTTTGAGTCTCAGGAGCGATTTGTACAT
This sequence comes from Petrolisthes manimaculis, assembly GCA_034508575.1. NCBI lineage: Eukaryota > Metazoa > Arthropoda > Malacostraca > Decapoda > Porcellanidae > Petrolisthes > Petrolisthes manimaculis. The sequence continues at coordinate 1,863,526 of JAWZYT010003745.1, read as the reverse complement.
GTCTACACTGTGCTAGAAAATTTTCAATTTTCAGGCAAAAAAATTGCTAAAACACGTTTTTTGGGCCCAAAAAGTCGATTTGTGCATGCATCTTCGATACCCGTTTATATCCCAAATTTAGCCTAAAAACACCGAAAAATCGAGTTTTTTTGGTCTCAGAAGCAATTTGTACATGTTTACACTGTGCTAGAAAAATTTCAATTTTCAGGCAAAAAAAATTTAAAACACGTTTTTTGGGCCCAAAAAGTCGATTTGTGCATGCATCTTCGATACCCGTTTATATCCCAAATTTAGCCTAAGAACACCGAAAAATCGATTTTTTTGGGTCTCAGAAGCGATTTGTACATGTTTACACTGTGCTAGAAAATTTTCAATTTTCAGGCAAAAAAAAATTAAAACACGTTTTTTGGGCCCATAAAGTCGATTTGTGCATGCATATTCGATACCCTTTTATATCCCAAATTTAGCCTAAAAACACCGAAAAATCGAGTTTTTTGAGTCTCAGGAGCGATTTGTACATGTCTACACTGTGCTCGAAAATTTTCAATTTTCAGGCAAAGAAAATGCTAAAACACGTTTTTTGGGCCCAAAAAGTCGATTTGTGCATGCATCTTCGATACCCGTTTATATCCCAAATTTAGCCTAAAAACACCGAAAAATCGAGTTTTTTTGGTCTCAGAAGCAATTTGTACATGTTTACACTGTGCTAGAAAAATTTCAATTTTCAGGCAAAAAAAAATTAAAACACGTTTTTTGGGCCCAAAAAGTCGATTTGTGGATGCATCTTCGATACCCGTTTATATCCCAAATTTTGCCTAAAAACATCGAAAAATCGAGTTTTTTTGTTCTCAGAAGCGATTTGTACATGTCTACACTGTGCTAAAAAAATTCAATTTTCAGGCAAAACAAAAAATAAAAGACGTTTTTTGGGCCCAAAAAGTCGATTTGTGCATGCATCTTCGATACCTGTTTATATCCCAAATTTAGCCAAATAACACTGAAAAATCGAGTTTTTTTGGTCTCAGGAGCGATTCGTACATATTTCCACTGTGCTAGAAATTTTTCAATTTTCAGGCAAAAAAAATGTTAAAACACGTTTTTTGGGCCCAAAAACTCGATTTGTGCATGCATCTTCGATACCCGTTTATATCCCAAATTTAGCCTAAAAACACCGAAAAATCGAGTTTTTTGGGTCTCAGGAGCGATTTGTACATGTTTACACTGTGCTAGAAAATTTTCAATTTTCAGGCAAAAAAAATGCTAAAACACGTTTTTTGGGCCAAAAAGTCGATTTGTGCATGCATCTTCGATACCCGTTTATATCCCAAATTTAGCCTAAAAACACCGAAAAATCGAGTTTTTTGGGTCTCAGAAGCGATTTGTACATGTTTACACTGTGCTAGGAAAATTTCAATTTTCAGGAAAAAAAATTGCTAAAACACGTTTTTTGGGCCCAAAAAGTCGATTTGTGCATTAATCTTCGATACCCGTTTATATCCCAAATTTAGCCTAAAAACACCGAAAAATCGAGTTTTTTTGGTCTCAGAAGCGATTTGTACATGTTTACACTGTGCTAGAAAATTTTCAATTTTCAGGCAAAAAAAAAATTAAAACACGTTTTTTTGGCCCATAAAGTCGATTTGTGCATGCATATTCGATACACGTTTATATCCCAAATTTAGCCTAAAAACACCGAAAAATCGAGTTTTTTGGGTCTCAGAAGCGATTTGTACATGTCTACACTGTGCTAGAAAAATTTTAATTTTCAGGCAAAAAAAATGCTAAAACACGTTGTTTGGGCCCAAAAAGTCGATTTTTGCATGCATCTTCGATACCCTGTTTATATCCCAAATTTGGCCTAAAAACACCGAAAAATCGAGTTTTTTGAGTCTCAGGAGCGATTTGTACATGTCTACACTGTGCTAGAAAATTTTCAATTTTCAGGCAAAAAAAAATTAAAACACGTTTTTTGGGCCCAAAAAGTCGATTTGTGCATGCATCTTCGATACCCGTTTATATCCCAAATTTTGCCTAAAAACATCGAAAAATCGAGTTTTTTTGGTCTAAGAAGCGATTTGTACATGTCAACACTGTGCTAAAAAAATTCAATTTTCAGGCAAAAAAAATGCTAAAACATGTTTTTTGGGCCCAAAAAGTCGATTTGTGCATGCATCTTCGATACCCGTTTATATCCCAAATTTAGCCTAAAAACACCGAAAAATCGAGTTTTTTTGGTCTCAGAAGCGATTTGTACATGTTTACACTGTGCTAGGAAACTTTCAATTTTCAGGCAAAAAAAATGCTAAAACACGTTATTTGGGCCCAAAAAGTCGATTTGTGCATGCATCTTCGATACCCGTTTATATCCCAAATTTAGCCTAAAAACACCGAAAAATCGAGTTTTTTTGGTCTCAGAAGCGATTTATACATGTTTACACTGTGCTAGAAAATTTTCAATTTTCAGGCAAAAAAAAAATTAAAACACGTTTTTTTGGCCCATATAGTCGATTTGTGCATGCATATTCGATACCCGTTTATATCCCAAATTTAGCCTAAAAACACCGAAAAAATCGATTTTTTTGGGTCTCAGAAGCGATTTGTACATGTTTACACTGTGCTAGAAAATTTTCAATTTTCAGGCAAAAATAATGCTAAAACACGTTTTTTGGGCCCAAAAAGTCGATTTGCGCATGCATCTTCGATACCCGTTTATATCCCAAATTTTGCCTAAAAACATCGAAAAATCGAGTTTTTTTGGTCTAAGAAGCGATTTCTACATGTCTACACTGTGCTAAAAAAATTCAATTTTCAGGCAAAAAAAAAATTAAAAGACGTTTTTTGGGCCCAAAAAGTCGATTTGTGCATGCATCTTCGATACCCGTTTATATCCTAAATTTAGCCTAAGAACACTGAAAAATCGAGTTTTTTGGGTCTCAGGAGCGATTTGTACATGTTTACACTGTGCTAGGAAAATTTCAATTTTCAGGCAAAAAAAATGCTAAAACACGTTTTTTGGGCACAAAAAGTCGATTTGTGCATTCATCTTCGATACCCGTTTATATCCCAAATTTAGTCTAAAAACACCGAAAAATCGAGTTTTTTTGGTCTCAGAAGCGATTTGTACATGTTTACACTGTGCTAGAAAATTTTCAATTTTCAGGCAAAAAAAAATTTAAAACACGTTTTTTTGGCCCATAAAGTCAATTTGTGCATGCATATTCGATACCCGTTTATATCCCAAATTTAGCCTAAAAACACCGAAAAATCGAGTTTTTTGGGTCTCAGAAGCGATTTGTACATGTCTACACTGTGCTAGAAAATTTTCAATTTTCAGGCAAAAAAAAAGCTAAAACACGTTGTTTGGGCCCAAAAATTCGATTTTTGCATGCATCTTCGATACCCGTTTATATCCCAAATTTGGCCTAATAACACCGAAAAATCGAGTTTTTTGAGTCTCAGGAGCGATTTGTACATGTCTACACTGTGCTCGAAAATTTTCAATTTTCAGGCAAAAAAAATGCTAAAACACGTTTTTTGGGCCCAAAAAGTCGATTTGTGCATGCATCTTCGATACCCGTTTATATCCCAAATTTAGCCTAAAAACACCGAAAAATCGAGTTTTTTTGGTCTCAGAAGCAATTTGTACATGTTTACACTGTTCTAGAAAAATTTCAATTTTCAGGCAAAAAAAATTTAAAACACGTTTTTTGGGCCCAAAAAGTCGATTTGTGCATGCATCTTCGATACCCGTTTATATCCCAAATTTTGCCTAAAAACAATGAAAAATCGAGTTTTTTTGGTCTAAGAAGCGAATTGTACATGTCTACACTGTGCAAAAAAAATTCAATTTTCAGGCAAAAAAAAATTTAAAAGACGTTTTTTGGGCCCAAAAAGTCGATTTGTGCATGCATCTTCGATACCCGTTTATATCCCAAATTTAGCCTAAGAACACTGAAAAATCGAGTTTTTTGGGTGTCAGGAGCGATTTGTACATGTTTACACTGTGCTAGGAAAATTTCAATTTTCAGGCAAAAAAAATGCTAAAACACGTTTTTTGGGCCCAAAAAGTCGATTTGTGCATGCATCTTCGATACCCGTTTATATCCCAAATTTAGCCTAAAAACACCGAAAAATCGAGTTTTTTGGGTCTCAGAAGCGATTTGTACATGTGTACACTGTGCTAGGAAAATTTCAATTTTCAGGCAAAAAAAATGCTAAAACACGTTTTTTGGGCCCAAAAAGTCGATTTGTGCATGCATCTTCGATACCCGTTTATATCCCAAATTTAGCCTGAAAACACCGAAAAATCGAGTTTTTTTGGTCTCAGAAGCGATTTATACATGTTTACACTGTGCTAGAAAATTTTCAATTTTCAGGCAAAAAAAAAATTAAAACACTTTTTTTGGCCCATAAAGTCGATTTGTGCATGCATATTCGATACCCGTTTATATCCCAAATTTAGCCTAAAAACACCGAAAAATCGAGTTTTTTGGGTCTCAGAAGCGATTTGTACATGTCTACACTGTGCTATAAAATTTTCAATTTTCAGGCAAAAAAAATGATAAAACACGTTGTTTGGGCCCAAAAAGTCGATTTTTGCATGCATCTTCGATACCCGTTTATATCCCAAATTTGGCCTAAAAACACCGAAAAATCGAGTTTTTTGAGTCTCAGGAGCGATTTGTACATGTCTACACTGTGCTCGAAAATTTTCAATTTTCAGGCAAAAAAAATGCTAAAACACGTTTTTTGGGCCCAAAAAGTCGATTTGTGCATGCATCTTCGATACCCGTTTATATCCCAAATTTTGCCTAAAAACATCGAAAAATCGAGTTTTTTTGGTCTAAGAAGCGATTTGTACATGTCTACACTGTGCTAAAAAAATTCAATTTTCAGGCAAAAAAAAATTTAAACGACGTTTTTTGGGCCCAAAAAGTCGATTTGTGCATGCATCTTCAATACCCGTTTATATCCCAAATTTAGCCTAAGAACACTGAAAAATCGAGTTTTTGGGTCTCAGGAGCGATTCGTACATGTTTACACTGTGCTAGAAAATTTTCAAGTTTCAGGCAAAAAAAATGTTAAAACACGTTTTTTGGGCCCAAAAAGTCGATTTGTGCATGCATCTTCGATACCCGTTTATATCCCAAATTTAGCCTAAAAACACAAAAAAATCGAGTTTTTTGGGTCTCAGGAGCGATTTGTACATGTTTACACTGTGCTCGATAATTTTCAATTTTCAGGCAAAAAAAATGCTAAAACACGTTTTTTGGGCCCAAAAAGTCGATTTGTGCATACATCTTCGATACCCGTTTATATCCCAAATTTAGCCTAAAAACACCGAAAAATCGAGTTTTTTGGGTCTCAGAAACGATTTGTACATGTTTACACTGTGCTAGAAAAATTTCAATTTTCAGGCAAAAAAAAATGCTAAAACACGTTTTTTGGGCACAAAAAGTCGATTTGTGCATGCATCTTCGATACCCGTTTATATCCCAAATTTAGCCTAAAAACACCGAAAAATCGAGCTTTTTTGGTCTCAGAAGCGATTTGTACATATTTACACTGTGCTAGAAAATTTTCAATTTTCAGGCAAAAAAAATTTTAAAACACGTTTTTTGGGCCCATAAAGTCGATTTGTGCATGCATCTTCGATACCCGTTTGTATCCCAAATTTAGCCTAAAAATACCGAAAAATCGAGTATTTTGGGTCTCAGAAGCGATTTGTACATGTCTACACTGTTTTAGAAAATTTTAAATTTTCAGGCAAAAAAAAATTTAAAACACGTTTTTTGGGCCCAAAAAGTCGATTTGTGCATGCATCTTCGATACCCGTTTATTTCCCAAATTTAGCCTAAAAACACCGAAAAATCGAGTTTTTTGAGTCTCAGGAGCAATTTGTACATGTCTACACTGTGCTCTAAAATTTTCAATGTTCAGGCAAAAAAAATGCTAAAACACGTTTTTTGGGCCCAAAAAGTCGATTTGTGCATGCATCTTCGATACCCGTTGATATCCCAAATTTAGCCTAAAAACACCGAAAAATCGAGTTTTTTGGGTCTCAGAAGCAATTTTCACATGTTTACACTGTGCTAGAAAATTTTCAATTTTCAGGCAAAAAAAAATTTAAAACACGTTTTTTGGGCCCAAAAAGTCGATTTGTGCATGCATCTTCGATACCCGTTGATATCCCAAATTTTGCCTAAAAACATCGAAAAATCGAGTTTTTTTGGTCTCAGAAGCGATTTGTACATGTCTACACTGTGCTAAAAAAAAAAAAAATCAGGCAAAAAAAAATTTAAAACACGTTTTTTGGGCCCAAAAAGTCGATTTATGAATGCATCTTCGATACCCGTTTATATCCCAAATTTAGCCTAAAAACACTGAAAAATCTAGTTTTTTGGGTCTCAGGAGCGATTTGTACATGTTTACACTGTGCTAGAAAAATTTCAATTTTCAGGCAAAAAAATGCTAAAACACGTTTTTTGGGCCCAAAAAGTCGATTTGTACATGCATCTTCGATACCCGTTTATATCCCAAATTTAGCCGAAACACAGCGAAAAATCGGGTTTTTTTGGTCTCGAAGCGATTTGTACATGTTTACACTGTGCTAGAAAAATTTCAATTTTCAGGAAAAAAAAATGCTAAAACACGTTTTGTGGGCCCACAAAGTCGATTTGTGCATGCATCTTCGATACCCGTTTATATCCCAAATTTTGCCTAAAAACATCGAAAAATCGAGTTTTTTTGGTCACAGAAGCGATTTGTACATGTCTACACTGTGCTAAAAAAAAAAAAAAATCAGGCAAAAAAAAATTTAAAAGACGTTTTTTGGGCCCAAAAAGTCGATTTGTGCATGCATCTTCGATACCCGTTTATATCCCAAATTTAGCCTAAAAACACCGAAAAATCGAGTTTTTTGGGTCTCAGAAGCAATTTGTACATGTTTACACTGTGCTAGAAAAATTTCAATTTTCAGGCAAAAAAAATGCTAAAACACGTTTTTTGGTCCCAAAAAGTCGATTTGTGCATGCATCTTCGATACCCGTTTATATCTCAAATTTAGCCTAAAAACACCGAAAAATCTAGTTTTTTGGGTCTCAGGAGCGATTTGTACATGTTTACACTGTGCTAGAAAAATTTCAATTTTCAGGCAAAAAAATGCTAAAACACGTTTTTTGGGCCCAAAAAGTCGATTTGTGCATGCACCTTCGATACCCGTTTATATCCCAAATTTAGCCGAAACTCACCGAAAAATCGGATTTTTTTGGTCTCGAAGCGATTTGTACATGTTTACACTGTGCTAGAAAATTTTCAATTTTCAGGCAAAAAAAAATAAAACACGTTTTTTGGGCCCAAAAAGTCGATTTGTGCATGCATCTTCGATACCCGTTTATATCCCAAATTATGCCTAAAAACATCGAAAAATCTAGTTTCTTTGGTCTCAGAAGCGATTTGTACATATCTACACTGTGCTAAAAAAAATTAATTTTCAGGCAAAAAAAAATTTAAAACACATTTTTTGGGCCCAAAAAGTCGATTTGTGCATGCATCATCGATACCCGTTTATATCCCAAATTTAGCCTAAGAACACTGAAAAATCGAGTTTTTTGGGTCACAGGAGCGATTCGTACATGTTTACACTGTGCTAGAAAATTTTCAATTTTCAGGCAAAAAAAATGTTAAAACACGTTTTTTGGGCCCAAAAAGTTGATTTGTGCATGCATCTTCGATACCCGTTTATATCCCAAATTTAGCCTAAAAACACCGAAAAATCGAGTTTTTTGGGTCTCAGGAGCGATTTGTACATGTTTACACTGTGCTCGAAAATTTTCAATTTTCAGGCAAAAAAAATGCTAAAACACGTTTTTTGGGCCCAAAAAGTCGATTTGTGCATTCATCTTCGATACCCGTTTATATCCCAAATTTAGTCTAAAAACACCGAAAACTCGAGTTTTTTGGGTCTCAGAAGCGATTTGTACATGTTTACACTGTGCTAGAAAAATTTCAATTTTCAGGCAAAAAAAATGCTAAAACACGTTTTTTGGGCCCAAAAAGTCGATTTCTGCATGCATCTTCGATACCCGTTTATATCCCAAATTTTGCCTAAAAACATCGAAAAATCGAGTTTTTTTGGTCACAGAAGCGATTTGTACATGTCTACACTGTGCTAAAAAAAAAAAAAAATCAGGCAAAAAAAAATTTAAAAGACGTTTTTTGGGCCCAAAAAGTCGATTTGTGCATGCATCTTCGATACCCGTTTATATCCCAAATTTAGCCTAAAAACACCGAAAAATCGAGTTTTTTGGGTCTCAGAAGCAATTTGTACATGTTTACACTGTGCTAGAAAAATTTCAATTTTCAGGCAAAATAAATGCTAAAACACGTTTTTTGGTCCCAAAAAGTCGATTTTTGCATGCATCTTCGATACCCGTTTATATCTCAAATTTAGCCTAAAAACACCGAAAAATCTAGTTTTTTGGGTCTCAGGAGCGATTTCTACATGTTTACACTGTGCTAGAAAAATTTCAATTTTCAGGCAAAAAAATGCTAAAACACGTTTTTTGGGCCCAAAAAGTCGATTTGTGCATGCACCTTCGATACCCGTTTATATCCCAAATTTAGCCGAAACTCACCGAAAAATCGGGTTTTTTTGGTCTCGAAGCGATTTGTACATGTTTACACTGTGCTAGAAAATTTTCAATTTTCAGGCAAAAAAAAATAAAACACGTTTTTTGGGCCCAAAAAGTCGATTTGTGCATGCATCTTCGATACCCGTTTATATCCCAAATTATGCCTAAAAACATCGAAAAATCTAGTTTCTTTGGTCTCAGAAGCGATTTGTACATATCTACACTGTGCTAAAAAAAATTAATTTTCAGGCAAAAAAAAATTTAAAACACATTTTTTGGGCCCAAAAAGTCGATTTGTGCATGCATCTTCGATACCCGTTTATATCCCAAATTTAGCCTAAGAACACTGAAAAATCGAGTTTTTTGGGTCACAGGAGCGATTCGTACATGTTTACACTGTGCTAGAAAATTTTCAATTTTCAGGCAAAAAAAATGTTAAAACACGTTTTTTGGGCCCAAAAAGTTGATTTGTGCATGCATCTTCGATACCCGTTTATATCCCAAATTTAGCCTAAAAACACCGAAAAATCGAGTTTTTTGGGTCTCAGGAGCGATTTGTACATGTTTACACTGTGCTCGAAAATTTTCAATTTTCAGGCAAAAAAAATGCTAAAACACGTTTTTTGGGCCCAAAAAGTCGATTTGTGCATTCATCTTCGATACCCGTTTATATCCCAAATTTAGTCTAAAAACACCGAAAACTCGAGTTTTTTGGGTTTCAGAAGCGATTTGTACATGTTTACACTGTGCTAGAAAAATTTCAATTTTCAGGCAAAAAAAATGCTAAAACACGTTTTTTGGGCCCAAAAAGTCGATTTGTGCATGCATCTTCGATACCCGTTTGTATCCCAAATTTAGCCTAAAAACAGCGAAAAATCGAGTTTTTTGGGTCTCAGAAGCGATTTGTACATGTCTACACTGTGCTAGAAAATTTTCAATTTTCAGGCAAAAAAAAATTAAAACACGTTTTTTGGGCCCAAAAAGTCGATTTGTGCATGCATCTTCGATACCCGTTTATATCCCAAATTTAGCCTAAAAACACAAAAAAATCGAGTTTTTTTTGTCTCAGAAGCGATTTGTACATGTCTACACTGTGCTAGAAAATTTTCAATTTTCAGGCAAAAAAAATGCTAAAACACGTTGTTTGGGCCCAAAAAGTCGATTTGTGCATGCATCCTCGATACCCGTTTATATCCCAAATTTAGCCTAAAAACACCGAAAAATCGAGGTTTTAGAGTCTCAGAAGCGATTTGTACATGTCTACACTGTGCTAGAAAATTTTCTATTTTCAGGCAAAAAAAAAGGTAAAACACATTTTTTGGGCCCAAAAAGTCGATTTGTGCATGCATCTTCGATACCCGTTTATATCCCAAATTTAGCCTAAAAACACCGAAAAATCGAGTTTTTTGGGTCTCAAAAACGATTTGTACATGTCTACACTGTGCTAGAAAATTTTCAATTTACAGGCCAAAAAAATGTTAAAACACGTATTTTGGGCCCAAATAGTCGATTTGTGCATGCATCTTCGATACCCGTTTATATCCCAAATTTAGCCTAAAAACACAAAAAAATCGAGTTTTTTGGGTCTCAGGAGCGATTTGTACATGTTTACACTGTGCTCGATAATTTTCAATTTTCAGGCAAAAAAAATGCTAAAACACGTTTTTTGGGCCCAAAAAGTCGATTTGTGCATACATCTTCGATACCCGTTTATATCCCAAATTTAGCCTAAAAACACCGAAAAATCGAGTTTTTTGGGTCTCAGAAACGATTTGTACATGTTTACACTGTGCTAGAAAAATTTCAATTTTCAGGCAAAAAAAATGCTAAAACACGTTTTTTGGGCACAAAAAGTCGATTTGTGCATGCATCTTCGATACCCGTTTATATCCCAAATTTAGCCTAAAAACACCGAAAAATCGAGCTTTTTTGGTCTCAGAAGCGATTTGTACATATTTACACTGTGCTAGAAAATTTTCAATTTTCAGGCAAAAAAAATTTTAAAACACGTTTTTTGGGCCCATAAAGTCGATTTGTGCATGCATCTTCGATACCCGTTTGTATCCCAAATTTAGCCTAAAAATACCGAAAAATCGAGTATTTTGGGTCTCAGAAGCGATTTGTACATGTCTACACTGTTTTAGAAAATTTTAAATTTTCAGGCAAAAAAAAATTTAAAACACGTTTTTTGGGCCCAAAAAGTCGATTTGTGCATGCATCTTCGATACCCGTTTATTTCCCAAATTTAGCCTAAAAACACCGAAAAATCGAGTTTTTTGGGTCTCAGAAGCAATTTTCACATGTTTACAATGTGCTAGAAAAATTTCAATTTTCAGGCAAAAAAAATGCTAAAACACGTTTTTTGGGCCCAAAAAGTCGATTTGTGCATGCATCTCCGATACCCGTTTATTTCCCAAATTTAGCCTAAAAACACCGAAAAATCGAGTTTTTTTGGGCTCAGAAGTGATTTGTACATGTCTACACTGTGCTAGAAAATTTTCAATTTTCAGGCAAAAAAAAATTTAAAACACGTTTTTTGGGCCCAAAAAGTCGATTTGTGCATGCGTCTTCGATACCCGTTTATATCCCAAATTTAGCCTAAAAACACCGAAAAATCTAGTTTTTTGGGTCTCAGGAGCGATTTGTACATGTTTACACTGTGCTAGAAAAATTTCAATTTTTAGGCAAAAAAATGCTAAAACACGTTTTTTGGGCCCAAAAAGTCGATTTGTGCATGCATCTTCGATACCCGTTTATATCCCAAATTTTGCCTAAAAACATCGAAAAATCGAGTTTTTTTGGTCTCAGAAGCGATTTGTACATGTCTACACTGTGCTAAAAAAAAAAAAAAATCAGGCAAAAAAAAATTTAAAACACGTTTTTTGGGCCCAAAAAGTCGATTTATGAATGCATCTTCGATACCCGTTTATATCCCAAATTTAGCCTAAAAACACCGAAAAATCGAGTTTTTTGGGTCTCAGAAGCAATTTGTACATGTTTACACTGTGCTAGAAAAATTTCAATTTTCAGGCAAAAAAATGCTAAAACGCGTTTTTTGGTCCCAAAAAGTCGATTTGTGCATGCATCTTCGATACCCGTTTATATCCCAAATTTAGCCTAAAAACACCGAAAAATCGAGTTTTTTTGGTTTCAGAAGCAATTTGTACATATTTACACTGTGCTAGAAAATTTTCAATTTTCAGGCAAAAAAAATTATGAAAGACGTTTTTTTGGCCCAAAAAGTCGATTTGTGCATGCATCTCCGATACCCGTTTATTTCCCAAATTTAGCCTAAAAACACCGAAAAATCGAGTTTTTTTGGGCTCAGAAGCGATTTGTACATGGCTACACTGTGCTAGAAAATTTTAAAATTTTCAGGCAAAAAAAAATTTAAAACACGTTTTTTGGGCCCAAAAAGTCGATTTGTGCATGCATCTTCGATACCCGTTTATATCCCAAATTTAGCCTAAAAACACCGAAAAATCTAGTTTTTTGGGTCTCAGGAGCGATTTGTACATGTTTACACTGTGCTAGAAAAATTTCAATTTTCAGGCAAAAAAATGATAAAACACGTTTTTTGGGCCCAAAAAGTCGATTTGTACATGCATCTTCGATACCCGTTTATATCCCAAATTTAGCCGAAACACACCGAAAAATCGGGTTTTTTTGGTCTCGAAGCGATTTGTACATGTTTACACTGTGCTAGAAAAATTTCAATTTTCAGGCAAAAAAAATGCTAAAACACGTTTTGTGGGCCCACAAAGTCGATTTGTGCATGCATCTTCGATACCCGTTTATATCCCAAATTTTGCCTAAAAACATCGAAAAATCGAGTTTTTTTGGTCTCAGAAGCGATTTGTACATGTCTACACTGTGCTAAAAAAAAAAAAATTCAGGCAAAAAAAAATTTAAAAGACGTTTTTTGGGCCCAAAAAGTCGATTTGTGCATGCATCTTCGATACCCGTTTATATCCCAAATTTAGCCTAAAAACACCGAAAAATCGAGTTTTTTGGGTCTCAGAAGCAATTTGTACATGTTTACACTGTGCTAGAAAAATTTCAATTTTCAGGCAAAAAAAATGCTAAAACACGTTTTTTGGTCCCAAAAAGTCGATTTGTGCATGCATCTTCGATACCCGTTTATATCTCAAATTTAGCCTAAAAACACCGAAAAATCTAGTTTTTTGGGTCTCAGGAGCGATTTGTACATGTTTACACTGTGCTAGAAAAATTTCAATTTTCAGGCAAAAAAATGCTAAAACACGTTTTTTGGGCCCAAAAAGTCGTTTTGTGCATGCACCTTCGATACCCGTTTATATCCCAAATTTAGCCGAAACTCACCGAAAAATCGGGTTTTTTTGGTCTCGAAGCGATTTGTACATGTTTACACTGTGCTAGAAAATTTTCAATTTTCAGGCAAAAAAAAATAAAACACGTTTTTTGGGCCCAAAAAGTCGATTTGTGCATGCATCTTCGATACCCGTTTATATCCCAAATTTTGCCTAAAAACATCGAAAAATCGAGTTTCTTTGGTCTCAGAAGCGATTTGTACATATCTACACTGTGCTAAAAAAAAATTAATTTTCAGGCAAAAAAAAATTTAAAACACATTTTTTGGGCCCAAAAAGTCGATTTGTGCATGCATCTTCGATACCCGTTTATATCCCAAATTTAGCCTAAGAACACTGAAAAATCGAGTTTTTTGGGTCACAGGAGCGATTCGTACATGTTTACACTGTGCTAGAAAATTTTCAATTTTCAGGCAAAAAAAATGTTAAAACACGTTTTTTGGGCCCAAAAAGTTGATTTGTGCATGCATCTTCGATACCCGTTTATATCCCAAATTTAGCCTAAAAACACCGAAAAATCGAGTTTTTTGGGTCTCAGGAGCGATTTGTACATGTTTACACTGTGCTCGAAAATTTTCAATTTTCAGGCAAAAAAAATGCTAAAACACGTTTTTTGGGCCCAAAAAGTCGATTTGTGCATTCATCTTCGATACCCGTTTATATCCCAAATTTAGTCTAAAAACACCGAAAACTCGAGTTTTTTGGGTCTCAGAAGCGATTTGTACATGTTTACACTGTGCTAGAAAAATTTCAATTTTCAGGCAAAAAAAATGCTAAAACACGTTTTTTGGGCCCAAAAAGTCGATTTGTGCATGCATCTTCGATACCCGTTTGTATCCCAAATTTAGCCTAAAAACAGCGAAAAATCGAGTTTTTTGGGTCTCAGAAGCGATTTGTACATGTCTACACTGTGCTAGAAAATTTTCAATTTTCAGGCAAAAAAAAATTAAAACACGTTTTTTGGGCCCAAAAAGTCGATTTGTGCATGCATCTTCGATACCCGTTTATATCCCAAATTTAGCCTAAAAACACAAAAAAATCGAGTTTTTTTTGTCTCAGAAGCGATTTGTACATGTCTACACTGTGCTAGAAAATTTTCAATTTTCAGACAAAAAAAATGCTAAAACACGTTGTTTGGGCCCAAAAAGTCGATTTGTGCATGCATCCTCGATACCCGTTTATATCCCAAATTTAGCCTAAAAACACCGAAAAATCGAGGTTTTTGAGTCTCAGAAGCGATTTGTACATGTCTACACTGTGCTAGAAAATTTTCTATTTTCAGGCAAAAAAAATGCTAAAACACGTTTTTTGGGCCCAAAAAGTCGATTTGTGCATACATCTTCGATACCCGTTTATATCCCAAATTTAGCCTAAAAACACCGAAAAATCGAGTTTTTTGGGTCTCAGAAACGATTTGTACATGTTTACACTGTGCTAGAAAAATTTCAATTTTCAGGCAAAAAAAATGCTAAAACACGTTTTTTGGGCACAAAAAGTCGATTTGTGCATGCATCTTCGATACCCGTTTATATCCCAAATTTAGCCTAAAAACACCGAAAAATCGAGCTTTTTTGGTCTCAGAAGCGATTTGTACATATTTACACTGTGCTAGAAAATTTTCAATTTTCAGGCAAAAAAAATTTTAAAACACGTTTTTTGGGCCCATAAAGTCGATTTGTGCATGCATCTTCGATACCCGTTTGTATCCCAAATTTAGCCTAAAAATACCGAAAAATCGAGTATTTTGGGTCTCAGAAGCGATTTGTACATGTCTACACTGTTTTAGAAAATTTTAAATTTTCAGGCAAAAAAAAATTTAAAACACGTTTTTTGGGCCCAAAAAGTCGATTTGTGCATGCATCTTCGATACCCGTTTATTTCCCAAATTTAGCCTAAAAACACCGAAAAATCGAGTTTTTTGAGTCTCAGGAGCAATTTGTACATGTCTACACTGTGCTCTAAAATTTTCAATTTTCAGGCCAAAAAAATGCTAAAACACGTTTTTCGGGCCCAAAAAGTCGATTTGTGCATGCATCTTCGATACCCGTTGATATCCCAAATTTAGCCTAAAAACACCGAAAAATCGAGTTTTTTGGGTCTCAGAAGCAATTTTCACATGTTTACAATGTGCTAGAAAAATTTCAATTTTCAGGCAAAAAAAATGCTAAAACACGTTTTTTGGGCCCAAAAAGTCGATTTGTGCATGCATCTCCGATACCCGTTTATTTCCCAAATTTTGCCTAAAAACACCGAAAAATCGAGTTTTTTTGGGCTCAGAAGCGATTTGTACATGTCTACACTGTGCTAGAAAATTTTCAATTTTCAGGCAAAAAAAAATTTAAAACACGTTTTTTGGGCCCAAAAAGTCGATTTGTGCATGCATCTTCGATACCCGTTTATATCCCAAATTTAGCCTAAAAACACCGAAAAATCTAGTTTTTTGGGTCTCAGGAGCGATTTGTACATGTTTACACTGTGCTAGAAAAATTTCAATTTTTAGGCAAAAAAATGCTAAAACACGTTTTTTGGGCCCAAAAAGTCGATTTGTGCATGCATCTTCGATACCCGTTTATATCCCAAATTTTGCCTAAAAACATCGAAAAATCGAGTTTTTTTGGTCTCAGAAGCGATTTGTACATGTCTACACTGTGCTAAAAAAAAAAAAAAATCAGGCAAAAAAAAATTTAAAACACGTTTTTTGGGCCCAAAAAGTCGATTTATGAATGCATCTTCGATACCCGTTTATATCCCAAATTTAGCCTAAAAACACCGAAAAATCGAGTTTTTTGGGTCTCAGAAGCAATTTGTACATGTTTACACTGTGCTAGAAAAATTTCAATTTTCAGGCAAAAAAATGCTAAAACGCGTTTTTTGGTCCCAAAAAGTCGATTTGTGCATGCATCTTCGATACCCGTTTATATCCCAAATTTAGCCTAAAAACACCGAAAAATCGAGTTTTTTTGGTTTCAGAAGCAATTTGTACATATTTACACTGTGCTAGAAAATTTTCAATTTTCAGGCAAAAAAAATTATGAAAGACGTTTTTTGGGCCCAAAAAGTCGATTTGTGCATGCATCTCCGATACCCGTTTATTTCCCAAATTTAGCCTAAAAACACCGAAAAATCGAGTTTTTTTGGGCTCAGAAGCGATTTGTACATGGCTACACTGTGCTAGAAAATTTTAAAATTTTCAGGCAAAAAAAAATTTAAAACACGTTTTTTGGGCCCAAAAAGTCGATTTGTGCATGCATCTTCGATACCCGTTTATATCCCAAATTTAGCCTAAAAACACCGAAAAATCTAGTTTTTTGGGTCTCAGGAGCGATTTGTACATGTTTACACTGTGCTAGAAAAATTTCAATTTTCAGGCAAAAAAATGCTAAAACACGTTTTTTGGGCCCAAAAAGTCGATTTGTACATGCATCTTCGATACCCGTTTATATCCCAAATTTAGCCGAAACACACCGAAAAATCGGGTTTTTTTGGTCTCAGAAGCGATTTGTACATGTCTACACTGTGCTAAAAAAAAAAAAAAATTCAGGCAAAAAAAAATTTAAAAGACGTTTTTTGGGCCCAAAAAGTCGATTTGTGCATGCATCTTCGATACCCGTTTATATCCCAAATTTAGCCTAAAAACACCGAAAAATCGAGTTTTTTGGGTCTCAGAAGCAATTTGTACATGTTTACACTGTGCTAGAAAAATTTCAATTTTCAGGCAAAAAAAATGCTAAAACACGTTTTTTGGTCCCAAAAAGTCGATTTGTGCATGCATCTTCGATACCCGTTTATATCTCAAATTTAGCCTAAAAACACCGAAAAATCTAGTTTTTTGGGTCTCAGGAGCGATTTGTACATGTTTACACTGTGCTAGAAAAATTTCAATTTTCAGGCAAAAAAATGCTAAAACACGTTTTTTGGGCCCAAAAAGTCGATTTGTGCATGCACCTTCGATACCCGTTTATATCCCAAATTTAGCCGAAACTCACCGAAAAATCGGGTTTTTTTGGTCTCAGAAGCGATTTGTACATGTTTACACTGTGCTAGAAAATTTTCAATTTTCAGGCAAAAAAAAATAAAACACGTTTTTTGGGCCCAAAAAGTCGATTTGTGCATGCATCTTCGATACCCGTTTATATCCCAAATTTTGCCTAAAAACATCGAAAAATCGAGTTTCTTTGGTCTCAGAAGCGATTTGTACATATCTACACTGTGCTAAAAAAAATTAATTTTCAGGCAAAAAAAAATTTAAAACACATTTTTTGGGCCCAAAAAGTCGATTTGTGCATGCATCTTCGATACCCGTTTATATCCCAAATTTAGCCTAAGAACACTGAAAAATCGAGTTTTTTGGGTCACAGGAGCGATTCGTACATGTTTACACTGTGCTAGAAAATTTTCAATTTTCAGGCAAAAAAAATGTTAAAACACGTTTTTTGGGCCCAAAAAGTTGATTTGTGCATGCATCTTCGATACCCGTTTATATCCCAAATTTAGCCTAAAAACACCGAAAAATCGAGTTTTTTGGGTCTCAGGAGCGATTTGTACATGTTTACACTGTGCTCGAAAATTTTCAATTTTCAGGCAAAAAAAATGCTAAAACACGTTTTTTGGGCCCAAAAAGTCGATTTGTGCATTCATCTTCGATACCCGTTTATATCCCAAATTTAGTCTAAAAACATCGAAAACTCGAGTTTTTTGGGTCTCAGAAGCGATTTGTACATGTTTACACTGTGCTAGAAAAATTTCAATTTTCAGGCAAAAAAAATGCTAAAACACGTTTTTTGGGCCCAAAAAGTCGATTTGTGCATGCATCTTCGATACCCGTTTGTATCCCAAATTTAGCCTAAAAACAGCGAAAAATCGAGTTTTTTGGGTCTCAGAAGCGATTTGTACATGTCTACACTGTGCTAGAAAATTTTCTATTTTCAGGCAAAAAAAAAGGTAAAACACATTTTTTGGGCCCAAAAAGTCGATTTGTGCATGCATCTTCGATACCCGTTTATATCCCAAATTTAGCCTAAAAACACCGAAAAATCTAGTTTTTTGGGTCTCAAAAGCTATTTGTACATGTCTACACTGTGCTAGAAAAATTTCAATTTTTAGGCAAAAAAATGCTAAAACACGTTTTTTGGGCCCAAAAAGTCGATTTGTGCATGCATCTTCGATACCCGTTTATATCCCAAATTTTGCCTAAAAACATCGAAAAATCGAGTTTTTTTGGTCTCAGAAGCGATTTGTACATGTCTACACTGTGCTAAAAAAAAAAAAAAATCAGGCAAAAAAAAATTTAAAAGACGTTTTTTGGGCCCAAAAAGTCGATTTATGAATGCATCTTCGATACCCGTTTATATCCCAAATTTAGCCTAAAAACACCGAAAAATCAAGTTTTTTGGGTCTCAGAAGCAATTTGTACATGTTTACAATGTGCTAGAAAAATTTCAATTTTCAGGCAAAAAAATGCTAAAACGCGTTTTTTGGTCCCAAAAAGTCGATTTGTGCATGCATCTTCGATACCCGTTTATATCCCAAATTTAGCCTAAAAACACCGAAAAATCGAGTTTTTTTGGTTTCAGAAGCAATTTGTACATATTTACACTGTGCTCGAAAATTTTCAATTTTCAGGCAAAAAAAATTATGAAAGACGTTTTTTGGGCCCAAAAAGTCGATTTGTGCATGCATCTCCGATACCCGTTTATTTCCCAAATTTAGCCTAAAAACACCGAAAAATCGAGTTTTTTTGGGCTCAGAAGCGATTTGTACATGGCTACACTGTGCTAGAAAATTTTCAATTTTCAGGCAAAAAAAAATTTAAAACACGTTTTTTGGGCCCAAAAAGTCGATTTGTGCATGCATCTTCGATACCCGTTTATATCCCAAATTTAGCCTAAAAACACCGAAAAATCTAGTTTTTTGGGTCTCAGGAGCGATTTGTACATGTTTACACTGTGCTAGAAAAATTTCAATTTTCAGGCAAAAAAATGCTAAAACACGTTTTTTTGGCCCAAAAAGTCGATTTGTACATGCATCTTCGATACCCGTTTATATCCCAAATTTAGCCGAAACACACCGAAAAATCGGATTTTTTTGGTCTCGAAGCGATTTGTACATGTTTACACTGTGCTAGAAAAATTTCAATTTTCAGGCAAAAAAAATGCTAAAACACGTTTTGTGGGCCCACAAAGTCGATTTGTGCATGCATCTTCGATACCCGTTTATATCCCAAATTTTGCCTAAAAACATCGAAAAATCGAGTTTTTTTGGTCTCAGAAGCGATTTGTACATGTCTACACTGTGCTAAAAAAAAAAAAAATTCAGGCAAAAAAAAATTTAAAAGACGTTTTTTGGGCCCAAAAAGTCGATTTGTGCATGCATCTTCGATACCCGTTTATATCCCAAATTTAGCCTAAAAACACCGAAAAATCGAGTTTTTTGGGTCTCAGAAGCAATTTGTACATGTTTACACTGTGCTAGAAAAAAATCAATTTTCAGGCAAAAAAAATGCTAAAACACGTTTTTTGGTCCCAAAAAGTCGATTTGTGCATGCATCTTCGATACCCGTTTATATCTCAAATTTAGCCTAAAAACACCGAAAAATCTAGTTTTTTGGGTCTCAGGAGCGATTTGTACATGTCTACACTGTGCTAGAAAAATTTCAATTTTCAGGCAAAAAAATGCTAAAACACGTTTTTTGGGCCCAAAAAGTCGATTTGTGCATGCACCTTCGATACCCGTTTATATCCCAAATTTAGCCGAAACTCACCGAAAAATCGGGTTTTTTTGGTCTCGAAGCGATTTGTACATGTTTACACTGTGCTAGAAAATTTTCAATTTTCAGGCAAAAAAAAATAAAACACGTTTTTTGGGCCCAAAAAGTCGATTTGTGCATGCATCTTCGATACCCGTTTATATCCCAAATTTTGCCTAAAAACATCGAAAAATCGAGTTTCTTTGGTCTCAGAAGCGATTTGTACATATCTACACTGTGCTAAAAAAAAAAATTTTCAGGCAAAAAAAAAATTAAAAGACGTTTTTTGGGCCCAAAATGTCGATTTGTGCATGCATCTTCGATACCCGTTTATATCCCAAATTTAGCCTAAGAACACTGAAAAATCGAGTTTTTTGGGTCACAGGAGCGATTCGTACATGTTTACACTGTGCTAGAAAATTTTCAATTTTCAGGCAAAAAAAATTTTAAAACACGTTTTTTGGGCCCAAAAAGTTGATTTGTGCATGCATCTTCGATACCCGTTTATATCCCAAATTTAGCCTAAAAACACCGAAAAATCGAGTTTTTTGGGTCTCAGGAGCGATTTGTACATGTTTACACTGTGCTCGAAAATTTTCAATTTTCAGGCAAAAAAAATGCTAAAACACGTTTTTTGGGCCCAAAAAGTCGATTTGTGCATTCATCTTCGATACCCGTTTATATCCCAAATTTAGTCTAAAAACACCGAAAACTCGAGTTTTTTGGGTCTCAGAAGCGATTTGTACATGTTTACACTGTGCTAGAAAAATTTCAATTTTCAGGCAAAAAAAATGCTAAAACACGTTTTTTGGGCCCAAAAAGTCGATTTGTGCATGCATCTTCGATACCCGTTTGTATCCCAAATTTAGCCTAAAAACAGCGAAAAATCGAGTTTTTTGGGTCTCAGAAGCGATTTGTACATGTCTACACTGTGCTAGAAAATTTTCAATTTTCAGGCAAAAAAAAATTAAAACACGTTTTTTGGGCCCAAAAAGTCGATTTGTGCATGCATCTTCGATACCCGTTTATATCCCAAATTTAGCCTAAAAACACAAAAAAATCGAGTTTTTTTTGTCTCAGAAGCGATTTGTACATGTCTACACTGTGCTAGAAAATTTTCAATTTTCAGGCAAAAAAAATGCTAAAACACGTTGTTTGGGCCCAAAAAGTCGATTTGTGCATGCATCCTCGATACCCGTTTATATCCCAAATTTAGCCTAAAAACACTGAAAAATCGAGGTTTTTGAGTCTCAGAAGCGATTTGTACATGTCTACACTGTGCTAGAAAATTTTCTATTTTCAGGCAAAAAAAAAGGTAAAACACGTTTTTTGGGCCCAAAAAGTCGATTTGTGCATGCATCTTCGATACCCGTTTATATCCCAAATTTAGCCTAAAAACACCGAAAAATCGAGTTTTTTGGGTCTCAAAAGCGATTTGTACATGTCTACACTGTGCTAGAAAATTTTCAATTTACAGGCCAAAAAAATGTTAAAACACGTATTTTGGGCCCAAATAGTCGATTTGTGCATGCATCTTCGATACCCGTCTATATCCCAAATTTAGCCTAAAAACACCGAAAAATCGAGTTTTTTGGGTCTTAGAAGCGATTTGTACATGTGTACACTGTGCTAGAAAAATTTCAATTTTCATGCAAAAAAAATGCTAAAACACGTTTTTTGGGCCCAAAAAGTCGATTTGTGCATGCATCTTCGATACCCGTTTATATCCCAAATTTAGCCTAAATATACCGAAAAATCGAGTTTTTTTGGTCTCAGAAGCGATTTGTACATGTCTACACTGTGCTAGAAAAAATTCATTTTTCTGGCAAAAAAAAATTTAAAACACGTTTTTTGGGCCCAAAAAGTCGATTTGTGCATGCATCTTCGATACCCGTTTATATCCCAAATTTAGCCAAAAAACACTGAAAAATCGAGTTTTTTGGGTCTCAGGAGCGATTTGTACATGTCTACACTGTGCTAGAAAATTTTCAATTTTCAGGTAAAAAAAAATTTAAAAGACGTTTTTTCGGCCCAAAAAGTCGATTTGTGAATGCATCTACGATACCCGTTTGTATCCCAAATTTAGCCTAAAAACAGCGAAAAATCGAGTTTTTTGGGTCTCAGAAGCGATTTGTACATGTCTACACTGTGCTAGAAAATTTTCAATTTTCAGGCAAAAAAAAAATTTAAAACACGTTTTTTGGGCCCAAAAAGTCGATTTGTGCATGCACCTTCGATACCCGTTTATATCCCAAATTTAGCCGAAACACACCGAAAAATCGGGTTTTTTGGGAGTAGAAGCGATTTGTACATGTTTACACTGTGCTAGAAAAATTTCAATTTTCAGGCAAAAAAAAATTAAAACACGTTTTTTGGGCCCAAAAAGTTGATTTGTGCATGCATCTTCGATACCCGTTTATATCCAAAATTTAGCCTAAAAACACCGAAAAATCGAGTTTTTTGGGTCTCAGGAGCGATTTGTACATGTTTACACTGTGCTCGAAAATTTTCAATTTTCAGGCAAAAAAAATGCTAAAACACGTTTTTTGGGCCCAAAAAGTCGATTTGTGCATGCATCTTCGATACCCGTTTATATCCCAAATTTAGCCTAAAAACACCGAAAAATCGAGTTTTTTTGGTCTCAGAAGCGATTTGTACATATTTACCCTGTGCTAGAAAATTTTCAATTTTCAGGCAAAAAAAAAATTAAAACACGTTTTTTGGGCCCATAAAGTCGATTTGTGCATGCATCTTCGATACCCGTTTGTATCCCAAATTTAGCCTAAAAACAGCGAAAAATCGAGTTTTTTGGGTCTCAGGAGCGATTTGTACATGTCTACACTGTGCTAGAAAATTTTCAATTTTCAGGCAAAAAAAAATTTAAAAGACGTTTTTTCGGCCCAAAAAGTCGATTTGTGAATGCATCTTCGATACCCGTTTGTATCCCAAATTTAGCCTAAAAACAGCGAAAAATCGAGTTTTTTGGGTCTCAGAAGCGATTTGTACATGTCTACACTGTGCTAGAAAATTTTCAATTTTCAGTCAAAAAAAAATTTAAAACACATTTTTTGGGCCCAAAAAGTAGATTTGTGCATGCATCTTCGATACCCGTTTATATCCCAAAATTAGCCTAAAAACACCGAAAAATCGAGTTTTTTGGGTCTCAAAAGCAATTTGTACATGTCTACACTGTGCTAGAAAATTTTCAATTTACAGGCCATAAAAATGTTAAAACACGTATTTTGGGCCCAAATAGTCGATTTGTGCATGCATCTTCGATACCCGTCTATATCCCAAATTTAGCCTACAAAACACCGAAAAATCGAGTTTTTTGGGTCTTAGAAGCGATTTGTACATGTCTACACTGTGCTAGAAAAATTTCATTTTTCCGGCAAAAAAAAAATTAAAACACGTTTTTTGGGCCCAAAAAGTCGATTTGTGCATGCATCTTCGATACCCGTTTATATCCCAAATTTAGCCTAAAAACACTGAAAAACCGAATTTTTTGGGTCTCAGGAGCGATTTGTACATGTCTACACTGTGCTAGAAAATTTTCAATTTTCAGGCAAAAAAAATTTTAAAAGACGTTTTTTCGGCCCAAAAAGTCGATTTGTGAATGCATCTTCGATACCCGTTTGTATCCCAAATTTAGCCTAAAAACAGCGAAAAATCGAGTTTTTTGGGTCTCAGAAGCGATTTATACATGTCTACACTGTGCTAGAAAATTTTCAATTTTCAGGCAAAAAAAAATTTAAAACACGTTTTTTGGGCCCAAAAAGTCGATTTGTGCATGCATCTTCGATACCCGTTTATATCCCAAATTTAGCCTAAAAACACCGAAAAATCTAGTTATTTGGGTCTCAGGAGCGATTTGTACATGTTTACACTGTGCTAGAAAAATTTCAATTTTCAGGCAAAAAAATGCTAAAACACGTTTTTTGGGCCCAAAAAGTCGATTTGTGCATGCACCTTCGATACCCGTTTATATCCCAAATTTAGCCGAAACACACCGAAAAATCGTTTTTTTTTGGAGTAGAAGCGATTTGTACATGTTTACACTGTGCTAGAAAAATTTCAATTTTCAGGCAAAAAAAAAATAAAACACGTTTTTTGGGCCCAAAAAGTCGATTTGTGCATGCATCTTCGATACCCGTTTATATCCCAAATTTTGCCTAAAAACATCGAAAAATCGAGTTTTTTTGGTCTCAGAAGCGATTTGTACATATCTACACTGTGCTAAAAAAAATTAATTTTCAGGCAAAAAAAAAAATAAAAGAAGTTTTTTGGGCCCAAAAAGTCGATTTGTGCATGCATCTTCGATACCCGTTTATATCCCAAATTCAGCCTAAGAAGACTGAAAAATCGAGTTTTTTGGGTCACAGGAGCGATTCGTACATGTTTACACTGTGCTAGAAAATTTTCAATTTTCAGGCAAAAAAAATGTTAAAACAGGTTTTTTGGGCCCAAAAAGTTGATTTGTGCATGCATCTTCGATACCCGTTTATATCCAAAATTTAGCCTAAAAACACCGAAAAACCGAGTTTTTTGGGTCTCAGGAGCGATTTGTACATGTTTACACTGTGCTCGAAAATTTTCAATTTTCAGGCAAAAAAAATGCTAAAACACGTTTTTTGGGCCCAAAAAGTCGATTTGTGCATGCATCTTCGATACCCGTTTATATCCCAAATTTAGCCTAAAAACACCGAAAAATCGAGTTTTTTTGGTCTCAGAAGCGATTTGTACATATTTACCCTGTGCTAGAAAATTTTCAATTTTCAGGCAAAAAAAAATTTAAAACACGTTTTTTGGGCCCATAAAGTCGATTTGTGCATGCATCTTCGATACCCGTTTGTATCCCAAATTTAGCCTAAAAACAGCGAAAAATCGAGTTTTTTGGGTCTCAGAAGCGATTTGTACATGTCTACACTGTGCTAGAAAATTTTCAATTTTCAGGCAAAAAAAAATTTAAAACACGTTTTTTGGGCCCATAAAGTCAATTTGTGCATGCATCTTCGATACCCGTTTATATCCCAAATTTAGCCTAAAAACACAAAAAAATCGAGTTTTTTGGGTCTCAGAAGCGATTTGTACATGTCTACACTGTGCTAGAAAAATTTCATTTTTCCGGCAAAAAAAAAATTGAAACACGTTCTTTGGGCCCAAAAAGTCGATTTGTGCATGCATCTTCGATACTCGTTTATATCCCAAATTTAGCCTAAAAACACTGAAAAATCGAGTTTTTTGGGTCTCAGGAGCGATTTGTACATGTCTACACTGTGCTAGAAAATTTTCAATTTTCAGGCAAAAAAAAATTTAAAAGACGTTTTTTCGGCCCAAAAAGTCGATTTGTGAATGCATCTTCGATAACCGTTTGTATCCCAAATTTAGCCTAAAAACAGCGAAAAATCGAGTTTTTTGGGTCTCAGAAGCGATTTGTACATGTCTACACTGTGCTAGAAAATTTTCAATTTTCAGGCAAAAAAAAATTTAAAACACATTTTTTGGGCCCAAAAAGTAGATTTGTGCATGCATCTTCGATACCCGTTTATATCCCAAATTTAGCCTAAAAACACCGAAAAATCGAGTTTTTTGGGTCTCAAAAGCGATTTGTACATGTCTACACTGTGCTAGAAAATTTTCAATTTACAGGCCAAAAAAATGTTAAAACACGTATTTTGGGCCCAAATAGTCGATTTGTGCATGCATCTTCGATACCCGTCTATATCCCAAATTTAGCCTAAAAACACCGAAAAATCGAGTTTTTTGGGTCTTAGAAGCGATTTGTACATGTGTACACTGTGCTAGAAAAATTTCAATTTTCATGCAAAAAAAATGCTAAAACACGTTTTTTGGCCCCAAAAAGTCGGTTTATGCATGCATCTTCGATACCCGTTTATATCCCAAATTTAGCCTAAAAACACCGAAAAATCGAGTTTTTCTGGTCTCAGAAGCGATTTGTACATGTCTACACTGTGCTAGAAAATTTTCAATTTTCAGGCAAATTTTTTTTTAAAACACGTTTTTTGGGCCCAAAAAGTCGATTTGTGCATGCATCTTCGATACCCGTTTATATCCCAAATTTAGCCTAAAAATACCGAAAAATCGAGTTTTTTTGGTCTCAGAAGCGATTTGTACATGTCTACACTGTGCTAGAAAAATTTCATTTTTCCGGCAAAAAAAAAACTAAAACACGTTTTTTGGGCCCAAAAAGTCGATTTGTGCATGCATCTTCGATACCCGTTTATATCCCAAATTTAGCCTAAAAACACTGAAAAATCGAGTTTTTTGGGTCTCAGGAGCGATTTATACATGTCTACACTGTGCTAGAAAATTTTCAATTTTCAGGCAAAAAAAAATTTAAAAGATGTTTTTTCGGCCCAAAAAGTCGATTTGTGAATGCATCTTCGATACCCGTTTGTATCCCAAATTTAGCCTAAAAACAGCGAAAAATCGAGTTTTTTGGGTCTCAGAAGCGATTTGTACATGTCTACACTGTGCTAGAAAATTTTCAATTTTCAGGCAAAAAAAAATTTAAAACACATTTTTTGGGCCCAAAAAGTAGATTTGTGCATGCATCTTCGATACCCGTTTATATCCCAAATTTAGCCTAAAAACACCGAAAAATCGAGTTTTTTGGGTCTCAAAAGCGATTTGTACATGTCTACACTGTGCTAGAAAATTTTCAATTTACAGGCCAAAAAAATGTTAAAACACGTATTTTGGGCTCAAATAGTCGATTTGTGCATGCATCTTCGATACCCGTCTATATCCCAAATTTAGCCTAAAAACACCGAAAAATCGAGTTTTTTGGGTCTGAGAAGCGATTTGTACATGTGTACACTGTGCTAGAAAATTTTCAATTTTCATGCAAAAAAAAATTTAAAAGACGTTTTTTGGGCCCAACAAGTCGATTTGTGCATGCATCTTCGATACCCGTTTATATCCCAAATTTAGCCTAAAAACACCGAAAAATCGAGTATTTTTGGTCTCAGAAGCGATTTGTACATGTCTACACTGTACTAGAAAAATTTCAATTTTCAGGCAAAAAAAATGCTAAAACACGTTTTTTGGGCCCAAAAAGTCGATTTGTGCATTCATCTTTGATACCCGTTTATATCCCAAATTTAGCCTAAAAACACCGAAAAATCGAGTTTTTTGGGTCTCAAAAGCAATTTGTACATGTCTACACTGTGCTAGAAAATTTTCAATTTACAGGCCATAAAAATGTTAAAACACGTATTTTGGGCCCAAATAGTCGATTTGTGCATGCATCTTCGATACCCGTCTATATCCCAAATTTAGCCTACAAAACACCGAAAAATCGAGTTTTTTGGGTCTTAGAAGCGATTTGTACATGTCTACACTGTGCTAGAAAAATTTCATTTTTCCGGCAAAAAAAAAATTAAAACACGTTTTTTGGGCCCAAAAAGTCGATTTGTGCATGCATCTTCGATACCCGTTTATATCCCAAATTTAGCCTAAAAACACTGAAAAACCGAATTTTTTGGGTCTCAGGAGCGATTTGTACATGTCTACACTGTGCTAGAAAATTTTCAATTTTCAGGCAAAAAAAATTTTAAAAGACGTTTTTTCGGCCCAAAAAGTCGATTTGTGAATGCATCTTCGATACCCGTTTGTATCCCAAATTTAGCCTAAAAACAGCGAAAAATCGAGTTTTTTGGGTCTCAGAAGCGATTTATACATGTCTACACTGTGCTAGAAAATTTTCAATTTTCAGGCAAAAAAAAATTTAAAACACGTTTTTTGGGCCCAAAAAGTCGATTTGTGCATGCATCTTCGATACCCGTTTATATCCCAAATTTAGCCTAAAAACACCGAAAAATCTAGTTATTTGGGTCTCAGGAGCGATTTGTACATGTTTACACTGTGCTAGAAAAATTTCAATTTTCAGGCAAAAAAATGCTAAAACACGTTTTTTGGGCCCAAAAAGTCGATTTGTGCATGCACCTTCGATACCCGTTTATATCCCAAATTTAGCCGAAACACACCGAAAAATCGTTTTTTTTTGGAGTAGAAGCGATTTGTACATGTTTACACTGTGCTAGAAAAATTTCAATTTTCAGGCAAAAAAAAAATAAAACACGTTTTTTGGGCCCAAAAAGTCGATTTGTGCATGCATCTTCGATACCCGTTTATATCCCAAATTTTGCCTAAAAACATCGAAAAATCGAGTTTTTTTGGTCTCAGAAGCGATTTGTACATATCTACACTGTGCTAAAAAAAATTAATTTTCAGGCAAAAAAAAAAATAAAAGAAGTTTTTTGGGCCCAAAAAGTCGATTTGTGCATGCATCTTCGATACCCGTTTATATCCCAAATTCAGCCTAAGAAGACTGAAAAATCGAGTTTTTTGGGTCACAGGAGCGATTCGTACATGTTTACACTGTGCTAGAAAATTTTCAATTTTCAGGCAAAAAAAATGTTAAAACAGGTTTTTTGGGCCCAAAAAGTTGATTTGTGCATGCATCTTCGATACCCGTTTATATCCAAAATTTAGCCTAAAAACACCGAAAAACCGAGTTTTTTGGGTCTCAGGAGCGATTTGTACATGTTTACACTGTGCTCGAAAATTTTCAATTTTCAGGCAAAAAAAATGCTAAAACACGTTTTTTGGGCCCAAAAAGTCGATTTGTGCATGCATCTTCGATACCCGTTTATATCCCAAATTTAGCCTAAAAACACCGAAAAATCGAGTTTTTTTGGTCTCAGAAGCGATTTGTACATATTTACCCTGTGCTAGAAAATTTTCAATTTTCAGGCAAAAAAAAATTTAAAACACGTTTTTTGGGCCCATAAAGTCGATTTGTGCATGCATCTTCGATACCCGTTTGTATCCCAAATTTAGCCTAAAAACAGCGAAAAATCGAGTTTTTTGGGTCTCAGAAGCGATTTGTACATGTCTACACTGTGCTAGAAAATTTTCAATTTTCAGGCAAAAAAAAATTTAAAACACGTTTTTTGGGCCCATAAAGTCAATTTGTGCATGCATCTTCGATACCCGTTTATATCCCAAATTTAGCCTAAAAACACAAAAAAATCGAGTTTTTTGGGTCTCAGAAGCGATTTGTACATGTCTACACTGTGCTAGAAAAATTTCATTTTTCCGGCAAAAAAAAAATTGAAACACGTTCTTTGGGCCCAAAAAGTCGATTTGTGCATGCATCTTCGATACTCGTTTATATCCCAAATTTAGCCTAAAAACACTGAAAAATCGAGTTTTTTGGGTCTCAGGAGCGATTTGTACATGTCTACACTGTGCTAGAAAATTTTCAATTTTCAGGCAAAAAAAAATTTAAAAGACGTTTTTTCGGCCCAAAAAGTCGATTTGTGAATGCATCTTCGATAACCGTTTGTATCCCAAATTTAGCCTAAAAACAGCGAAAAATCGAGTTTTTTGGGTCTCAGAAGCGATTTGTACATGTCTACACTGTGCTAGAAAATTTTCAATTTTCAGGCAAAAAAAAATTTAAAACACATTTTTTGGGCCCAAAAAGTAGATTTGTGCATGCATCTTCGATACCCGTTTATATCCCAAATTTAGCCTAAAAACACCGAAAAATCGAGTTTTTTGGGTCTCAAAAGCGATTTGTACATGTCTACACTGTGCTAGAAAATTTTCAATTTACAGGCCAAAAAAATGTTAAAACACGTATTTTGGGCCCAAATAGTCGATTTGTGCATGCATCTTCGATACCCGTCTATATCCCAAATTTAGCCTAAAAACACCGAAAAATCGAGTTTTTTGGGTCTTAGAAGCGATTTGTACATGTGTACACTGTGCTAGAAAAATTTCAATTTTCATGCAAAAAAAATGCTAAAACACGTTTTTTGGCCCCAAAAAGTCGGTTTATGCATGCATCTTCGATACCCGTTTATATCCCAAATTTAGCCTAAAAACACCGAAAAATCGAGTTTTTCTGGTCTCAGAAGCGATTTGTACATGTCTACACTGTGCTAGAAAATTTTCAATTTTCAGGCAAATTTTTTTTTAAAACACGTTTTTTGGGCCCAAAAAGTCGATTTGTGCATGCATCTTCGATACCCGTTTATATCCCAAATTTAGCCTAAAAATACCGAAAAATCGAGTTTTTTTGGTCTCAGAAGCGATTTGTACATGTCTACACTGTGCTAGAAAAATTTCATTTTTCCGGCAAAAAAAAAACTAAAACACGTTTTTTGGGCCCAAAAAGTCGATTTGTGCATGCATCTTCGATACCCGTTTATATCCCAAATTTAGCCTAAAAACACTGAAAAATCGAGTTTTTTGGGTCTCAGGAGCGATTTATACATGTCTACACTGTGCTAGAAAATTTTCAATTTTCAGGCAAAAAAAAATTTAAAAGATGTTTTTTCGGCCCAAAAAGTCGATTTGTGAATGCATCTTCGATACCCGTTTGTATCCCAAATTTAGCCTAAAAACAGCGAAAAATCGAGTTTTTTGGGTCTCAGAAGCGATTTGTACATGTCTACACTGTGCTAGAAAATTTTCAATTTTCAGGCAAAAAAAAATTTAAAACACATTTTTTGGGCCCAAAAAGTAGATTTGTGCATGCATCTTCGATACCCGTTTATATCCCAAATTTAGCCTAAAAACACCGAAAAATCGAGTTTTTTGGGTCTCAAAAGCGATTTGTACATGTCTACACTGTGCTAGAAAATTTTCAATTTACAGGCCAAAAAAATGTTAAAACACGTATTTTGGGCTCAAATAGTCGATTTGTGCATGCATCTTCGATACCCGTCTATATCCCAAATTTAGCCTAAAAACACCGAAAAATCGAGTTTTTTGGGTCTGAGAAGCGATTTGTACATGTGTACACTGTGCTAGAAAATTTTCAATTTTCATGCAAAAAAAAATTTAAAAGACGTTTTTTGGGCCCAACAAGTCGATTTGTGCATGCATCTTCGATACCCGTTTATATCCCAAATTTAGCCTAAAAACACCGAAAAATCGAGTATTTTTGGTCTCAGAAGCGATTTGTACATGTCTACACTGTACTAGAAAAATTTCAATTTTCAGGCAAAAAAAATGCTAAAACACGTTTTTTGGGCCCAAAAAGTCGATTTGTGCATTCATCTTTGATACCCGTTTATATCCCAAATTTAGCCTAAAAACACCGAAAAATTGAGTTTTTTGGGTCTCAGAAGCGATTTGTACATGTTTACACTGTGCTAGAAAAATTTCAATTTTCAGGCAAAAAAAAATGCTAAAACACGTTTTTTGGGTCCAAAAAGTCGATTTGTGCATGCATCTTCGATACCCGTTTATATCCCAAATTTAGCCTAAAAACACCTAAAAATCGAGTTTTTTTGGTCTCAGAAGCGATTTATACATATTTACACTGTGCTAGAAAATTTTCAATTTTCAGGCAAAAAAAAAATTAAAACACGTTTTTTGGGCCCATAAAGTCGATTTGTGCATGCATCTTCGATACCCGTTTGTATCCCAAATTTCGCCTAAAAATAGCGAAAAATCGAGTTTTTTGGGTCTCAGAAGCGATTTGTACATGTCTACACTGTGCTAGAAAATTTTCAATTTTCAGGCAAAAAAAAATTTAAAACACGTTTTTTGGGCCCAAAAAGTCGATTTGTGCATGCATCTTCGATACCTGTTTATATCCCAAATTTAGCCTAAAAACACCGAAAAATCGAGTTTTTTTGGTCTCAAAAGCGATTTGTACATGTCTACACTGTGCTAGAAAATTTTCAATTTATAGGCCAAAAAAATGTTAAAACACGTATTTTGGGCCCAAATAGTCGATTTGTGCATGCATCTTCGATACCCGTCTATATCCCAAATTTAGCCTAAAAACACCGAAAAATCGAGTATTTTTGGTCTCAGAAGCGATTTGTACATGTCTACACTGTGCTAGAAAAATTTCAATTTTCAGGCAAATTTTTTTTTAAAACACGTTTTTTGGGCCCAAAAAGTCGATTTGTGCATGCATCTTCGATACCCGTTTATATCCCAAATTTTGCCTAAAAACACCGAAAAATCGAGTTTTTTTGGTCTCAGAAGCGATTTGTACATGTCTACACTGTGCTAGAAAAATTTCATTTTTCCTGCAAAAAAAAAATTAAAACACGTTTTTTGGGCCCAAAAAGTCGATTTGTGCATGCATCTTCGATACCCGTTTATATCCCAAATTTAGCCTAAAAACACTGAAAAATCGAGTTTTTTGGGTCTCAGGAGCGATTTGAACATGTCTACACTGTGCTAGAAAATTTTCAATTTTCAGGCAAAAAAATTTTTAAAAGACGTTTTTTCGGCCCAAAAAGTCGATTTGTGAATGCATCTTCGATACCCGTTTATATCCCAAATTTAGCCTAAAAACACCGAAAAATCGAGTTTTTTGGGTCTCAGAAGCGATTTGTACATGTTTACACTGTGCTAGAAAAATTTCAATTTTCAAGCAAAAAAAATGCTAAAACACGTTTTTTGGGCCCAAAAAGTCGATTTGTGCATGCATCTTCGATACCCGTTTATATCCCAAATTTAGCCTAAAAACACCGAAAAATCGAGTTTTTTGGGTCTCAGAAGTAATTTGTACATGTTTACACTGTGCTAGAAAAAAAATCAATTTTCAGGCAAAAAATATGCTAAAACACGTTTTTTGGGCCCAAAAAGTCGATTTGTGCATGCATCTTCGATACCCGTTTATATCCCAAATTTAGCCTAAAAACACCGAAAAATCAAGTTTTTTTGGTTTCAGAAACGATTTGTACATGTTTACACTGTGCTAGAATATTTTCAATTTACAGGCCAAAAAAATGTTAAAACACGTATTTTGGGCCCAAATAGTCGATTTGTGCATGCATTTTCGATACCCGTCTATATCCCAAATTTAGCCTAAAAACACCGAAAAATCGAGTTTTTTTGGTCTCAGAAGCGATTTGTACATGTCTACACTGTGTTAGAAAATTTTCAATTTTCAGGCAAAATTTTTTTTAAAACACGTTTTTTGGGCCCAAAGAGTCGATTTGTGCATGCATCTTCGATACCCGTTTATATCCCAAATTTAGCCTAAAAACACCGAAAAATCGAGTTTTTTTGGTCTCAGAAGCGATTTGTACATGTCTACACTGTGCTAGACAAATTTCATTTTTCTTGCAAAAAATAATTTAAAACACGTTTTTTGGGCCCAAAAAGTCGATTTGTGCATGCATCTTCGATACCCGTTTATATCCCAAATTTAGCCTAAAAACACAAAAAAATCGAGTTTTTTGGGTCTCAGGAGCGATTTGTACATGTCTACACTGTGCTAGAAAATTTTCAATTTTCAGGCAAAAAAAATGCTAAAACACGTTTTTTGGGCTCAAAATGTCGATTTGTGCATGCATCTACGATACCCGTTTATATCCCAAATTAAGCCTAAAAATACTGAAAAATCGAGTTTTTTTGTTCTCAGAAGCGATTTGTACATGTCTACACTGTGCTAGAAAATTTTCAATTTTCAGGCAAAAAAAAATTTAAAAGACATTTTTTGGGCCCAAAAAGTCGATTTGTGCATGCATCTTCGATACCCGTTTATATCCCAAATTTAGCCTAAAAACACCGAAAAATCGAGTTTTTTGGGTCTCAGAAGCGATTTGTACATGTCTACACTGTACTAGAAAAATTTCAATTTTCAGGCAAAAAAAATGCTAAAGCATGTTTTTTGGGCCCAAAAAGTCGATTTGTGCATGCATCTTCGATACCCGTTTATCTCCCAAATTTAGCCTAAAAACACCGAAAAATCGAGTCTTTTTGGTCTCAGAAGCGATTTGTACATGTTTACACTGTGCTAGAAAAAAATCAATTTTCAGGCAAAAAAAAATTAAAACACGTTTTTTGGGCCCAAAAAGTCGATTTGTGCATGCATCTTCGATACCCGTTTATATCCCAAATTTTGCCTAAAAACATCGAAAAATCGAGTTTTTTTGGTCTCAGAAGCGATTTGTACATGTCTACACTGTGCTAAAAAAAAAAAAAAATTCAGGCAAAAAAAAATTTAAAAGACGT
Source organism: Petrolisthes manimaculis (assembly GCA_034508575.1). NCBI lineage: Eukaryota > Metazoa > Arthropoda > Malacostraca > Decapoda > Porcellanidae > Petrolisthes > Petrolisthes manimaculis. The sequence continues at coordinate 1,829,777 of JAWZYT010003745.1, read as the reverse complement.
TTTTTGGGCCCAAAAAGTCGATTTGTGCATGCATCTTCGATACCCGTTTATATCCCAAATTTAGCCTAAGAACACTGAAAAATCGAGTTTTTTGAGTCTCAGGAGCGATTCGTACATGTTTACACTGTGCTAGAAAATTTTCAATTTTCAGGCAAAAAAAATGTTAAAACACGTTTTTTGGGCCCAAAAAGTTGATTTGTGCATGCATCTTCGATACCCGTTTATATCCTAAATTTAGCCTAAAAACACCGAAAACTCGAGTTTTTTGGGTCTCAGAAGCGATTTGTACATGTTTACACTGTGCTAGAAAAATTTCAATTTTCAGTCAAATTTTTTTTTAAAACACGTTTTTTGGGCCCAAAAAGTCGATTTGTGCATGCATCTTCGATACCCGTTTATATTCCAAATTTAGCCTAAAAACACCGAAAAATCGAGTTTTTTTGGTCTCAGAAGCGATTTGTACATGTCTACACTGTGCTAGAAAAATTTCAATTTTCAGTCAATTTTTTTTTTAAAACACGTTTTTTGGGCCCAAAAAGTCGATTTGTGCATGCATCTTCGATACCCGTTTATATCCCAAATTTAGCCTAAAAACACAAAAAAATCGAGTTTTTTGGGTCTCAGGAGCGATTTGTACATGTCTACACTGTGCTAGACAATTTTCAATTTTCAGGCAAAACAAATTTTAAAAGACGTTTTTTGGGCCCAAAAAGTCGATTTGTGAATGCATCTTCGATACCCGTTTATATCCCAAATTTAGCCTAAGAACACAGAAAAATCGAGTTTATTGGGTCTCAGGAGCGATTCGTACATGTTTACAGTGTGCTAGAAAATTTTCAATTTTCAGGCAAAAAAAATGCTAAAACACATTTTTTGGGCTCAAAATGTCGATTTGTGCATGCATCTTCGATACCCGTTTATATCCCAAATTTAGCCTAAAAATAGCAAAAAATCGAGTTTTTTGGGTCTCAGAAGCGATTTGTACATGTCTACACAGTGCTAGAAAATTTTCAATTTTCAGGCAAAAAAAAATTTAAAACACGTTTTTTGGGCCCAAAAAGTCGATTTGTGCATGCATCTTCGATACCCGTTTATATCCCAAATTTAGCCTAAAAACACCGAAAAATATAGTTTTTTGGGTCTCAGAAGCAATTTGTACATGTTTACACTGTGCTAGAAAATTTTCAATTTTCAGGCAAAAAAAAAAATTAAAACACGTTTTTTGGGCCCAAAAAGTCGATTTGTGCATGCATCTTCGATACCCGTTTATATCCCAAATTTAGCCTAAAAACACTGAAAAATCTAGTTTTTTGGGTCTCAGGAGCGATTTGTACATGTTTACACTGTGCTAGAAAAATTTCAATTTTCAGGCAAAAAAATGCTAAAACACGTTTTTTGGGCACAAAAAATCGATTTGTGCATGCATCTTCGATACCCGTTTATATCCCAATTTAGCCGAAACACACCAAAAAATCGGGTTTTTTCGGTCTCAAAGCGATTTGTACATGTTTACACTGTGCTAGAAAGAAATCAATTTTCAGGCAAAAAAATTTTAAAACACGTTTTTTGGGCCCAAAAAGTTGATTTGTGCATGCATCTTCGATACCCGTTTATATCCCAAATTTTGCCTAAAAACATCGAAAAATCGAGTTTTTTTGGTCTCAGAAGCGATTTGTACATGTCTACACTGTGCTAAAAAAAATAATTTTCAGGCAAAAAAAAATTTAAAAGACGTTTTTTGGGCCCAAAAAGTCGATTTGTGCATGCATCTTCGATACCCGTTTATATCCCAAATTTAGCCTAAGAACACTGAAAAATCGAGTTTTTTGAGTCTCAGGAGCGATTCGTACATGTTTACACTGTGCTAGAAAATTTTCAATTTTCAGGCAAAAAAAATGTTAAAACACGTTTTTTGGGCCCAAAAAGTTGATTTGTGCATGCATCTTCGATACCCGTTTATATCCCAAATTTAGCCTAAAAACACCGAAAAATCGAGTTTTTTGGGTCTCAGGAGCGATTTGTACATGTTTACACTGTGCTCGAAAATTTTCAATTTTCAAGCAAAAAAAATGTTAAAACACGTTTTTTGGGCCCAAAAAGTCGATTTGTGCATGCATCTTCAATACCCGTTTATATCCTAAATTTAGCCTAAAAACACCGAAAACTCGAGTTTTTTGGGTCTCAGAAGCGATTTGTACATGTTTACACTGTGCTAGAAAAATTTCAATTTTCAGTCAATTTTTTTTTTAAAACACGTTTTTTGGGCCCAAAAAGTCGATTTGTGCATGCATCTTCGATACCCGTTTATATCCCAAATTCAGCCTAAAAACACCGAAAAATCGAGTTTTTTTGGTCTCAGAAGCGATTTGTACATGTCTACACTGTGCTAGAAAAATTTCATTTTTCCTGCAAAAAATAATTTAAAACACGTTTTTTGGGCCCAAAAAGTCGATTTGCGCATGCATCTTCGATACCCGTTTGTATCCCAAATTTAGCCTAAAAACAGCGAAAAATCGAGTTTTTTGGGTCTCAGAAGCGATTTGTACATGTTTACACTGTGCTAGAAAAATTTCAATTTTCAGTCAATTTTTTTTTTAAAACACGTTTTTTGGGCACAAAAAGTCGATTTGTGCATGCATCTTCGATACCCGTTTATATCCCAAATTTTGCCTAAAAAACCGAAAAATCGAGTTTTTTTGGTCTCAGATGCGATTTGTACATATTTACACTGTGCTAGAAAATTTTCAATTTTCAGGCAAAAAAAAATTTAAAACACGTTTTTTGGGCCCATAAAGTCGATTTGTGCATGCATCTTCGATACCCGTTTGTATCCCAAATTTAGCCTAAAAACAGCGAAAAATCGAGTTTTTTGGGTCTCAGAAGCGATTTGTACATGTCTACACTGTGCTAGAAAATTTTCAATTTTCAGGCAAAAAAAAATTTAAAACACGTTTTGTGGACCCAAAAAGTCGATTTGTGCATGCATCTTCGATACCCGTTTATATCCCAAATTTAGCCTAAAAACAGGGAAAAATCGAGTTTTTTGGGTCTCAGAAGCGATTTGTACATGTCTACACTGTGCTAGAAAATTTTCAATTTTCAGGCAAAAAAAAATTTAAAACACATTTTTTGGGCCCAAAAAGTAGATTTGTGCTTGCATCTTCGATACCCGTTTATATCCCAAATTTAGCCTAAAAACACCGAAAAATCGAGTTTTTAGGGTCTCAAAAGCGATTTGTACATGTCTACACTGTGCTAGAAAATTTTCAATTTACAGGCCAAAAAAATGTTAAAACACGTATTTTGGGCTCAAATAGTCGATTTGTGCATGCATCTTCGATACCCGTCTATATCCCAAATTTAGCCTAAAAACACCGAAAAATCGAGTTTTTTGGGTCTGAGAAGCGATTTGTACATGTGTACACTGTGCTAGAAAATTTTCAATTTTCAGGCAAAAAATTTTTTAAAACACGTTTTTTGGGCCCATAAAGTCGATTTGTGCATGCATCTTCGATACCCGTTTATATCCCAAATTTAGCCTAAAAACACCGAAAAATCGAGTATTTTTGGTCTCAGAAGCGATTTGTACATGTCTACACTGTGCTAGAAAATTTTCAATTTTCAGGCAAAAAAATTTTTAAAACACGTTTTTTGGGCCCAAAAAGTCGATTTGTGCATTCATCTTTGATACCCGTTTATATCCCTAATTTAGCCTAAAAACACCGAAAAATCGAGTTTTTTGGGTCTCAGAAGCGATTTGTACATGTTTACACTGTGCTAGAAAATTTTCAATTTTCAGGCAAAAAATTTTTTAAAAGACGTTTTTTCGGCCCAAAAAGTCGATTTGTGAATGCATCTTCGATACCCGTTTATATCCCAAATTTAGCCTAAGAACACTAAAAAATCGAGTTTATTGGGTCTCAGGAGCGATTTGTACATGTCTACACTGTACTAGAAAAATTTCAATTTTCAGGCAAAAAAAAAATGCTAAAACATGTTTTTTGGGCCCAAAAAGTCGATTTGTGCATGCATCTTCGATACCCGTTTGTATCCCAAATTTAGCCTAAAAACACCGAAAAATCGAGTATTTTTGGTCTCAGAAGCGATTTGTACATGTCTACACTGTGCTAGAAAATTTTCAATTTTCCGGCAAAAAAAATTTTAAAACACATTTTTGGGGCCCAAAAAGTCGATTTGTGCATGCATCTTCGATACCCGTTTATATCCCAAATTTAGGCTAAAAACACCGAAAAATCGAGTTTTTTGGGTCTCAGAAGCGATTTGTACATGTTTACACTGTGCTAGAAAAATTTCTATTTTCAAGCAAAAAAAATGCTAAAACACGTTTTTTGGGCCCAAAAAGTCGATTTGTGCATGCATCTTCGATACCCGTTTATATCCCAAATTTAGCCTAAAAACACCGAAAAATCGAGTTTTTTGGGTCTCAGAAGTAATTTGTACATGTTTACACTGTGCTAGAAAAAAATCAATTTTCAGGCAAAAAATATGCTAAAACACGTTTTTTGGGCCCAAATAGTCGATTTGTGCATGCATCTTCGATACCCGTCTATATCCCAAATTTAGCCTAAAAACACCGAAAAATCGAGTTTTTTTGGTCTCAGAAGCGATTTGTACATGTCTACACTGTGTTAGAAAATTTTCAATTTTCAGGCAAAATTTTTTTTAAAACACGTTTTTTGGGCCCAAAGAGTCGATTTGTGCATGCATCTTCGATACCCGTTTATATCCCAAATTTAGCCTAAAAACACCGAAAAATCGAGTTTTTTTGGTCTCAGAAGCGATTTGTACATGTCTACACTGTGCTAGAAAAATTTCATTTTTCCTGCAAAAAATAATTTAAAACACGTTTTTTGGGCCCAAAAAGTCGATTTGTGCATGCATCTTCGATACCCGTTTATATCCCAAATTTAGCCTAAAAACACTGAAAAATCGAGTTTTTTGGGTCTCAGGAGCGATTTGAACATGTCTACACTGTGCTAGAAAATTTTCAATTTTCAGGCAAAAAAATTTTTAAAAGACGTTTTTTCGGCCCAAAAAGTCGATTTGTGAATGCATCTTCGATACCCGTTTATATCCCAAATTTAGCCTAAGAACACTAAAAAATCGAGTTTATTGGGTCTCAGGAGCGATTTGTACATGTCTACACTGTACTAGAAAAATTTCAATTTTCAGGCAAAAAAAAAATGCTAAAACATGTTTTTTGGGCCCAAAAAGTCGATTTGTGCATGCATCTTCGATACCCGTTTGTATCCCAAATTTAGCCTAAAAACACCGAAAAATCGAGTATTTTTGGTCTCAGAAGCGATTTGTACATGTCTACACTGTGCTAGAAAATTTTCAATTTTCAGGCAAAAAAATTTTTAAAACACGTTTTTTGGGCCCAAAAAGTCGATTTGTGCATGCATCTTCGATACCCGTTTATATCCCAAATTTAGCCTAAAAACACCGAAAAATCGAGTTTTTTGGGTCTCAGAAGCGATTTGTACATGTTTACACTGTGCTAGAAAAATTTCAATTTTCAGGCAAAAAAAATGCTAAAACACGTTTTTTGGGCCCAAAAAGTCGATTTGTGCATGCATCTTCGATACCCGTCTATATCCCAAATTTAGCCTAAAAACACCGAAAAATCGAGTTTTTTTGGTCTCAGAAGCGATTTGTACATGTCTACACTGTGTTAGAAAATTTTCAATTTTCAGGCAAAATTTTTTTTAAAACACGTTTTTTGGGCCCAAAGAGTCGATTTGTGCATGCATCTTCGATACCCGTTTATATCCCAAATTTAGCCTAAAAACACAAAAAAATCGAGTTTTTTGGGTCTCAGGAGCGATTTGTACATGTCTACACTGTGCTAGAAAATTTTCAATTTTCAGGCAAAAAAAATGCTAAAACACGTTTTTTGGGCTCAAAATGTCGATTTGTGCATGCATCTACGATACCCGTTTATATCCCAAATTAAGCCTAAAAATACTGAAAAAACGAGTTTTTTTGTTCTCAGAAGCGATTTGTACATGTCTACACTGTACTAGAAAAATTTCAATTTTCAGGCAAAAAAAATGCTAAAACACGTTTTTTGGGCCCAAAAAGTCGATTTGTGCATGCATCTTCGATACCCGTTTATATCCCAAATTTAGCCTAAAAACACCGAAAAATCGAGTATTTTTGGTCTCAGAAGCGATTTGTACATGTCTACACTGTGCTATAAAATTTTCAATTTTCAGGCAAAAATTTTTTTAAAACACGTTTTTTGGGCCCAAAAAGTCGATTTGTGCATTCATCTTTGATACCCGTTTATATCCCAAATTTAGCCTAAAAACACCGAAAAATCGAGTTTTTTGGGTCTCAGAAGCGATTTGTACATGTTTACACTGTGCTAGAAAAATTTCAATTTTCAGGCAAAAAAAAATGCTAAAACACGTTTTTTGGGTCCAAAAAGTCGATTTGTGCATGCATCTTCGATACCCGTTTATATCCCAAATTTAGCCTAAAAACACCGAAAAATCGAGTTTTTTTGGTCTCAGAAGCGATTTATACATATTTACACTGTGCTAGAAAATTTTCAATTTTCAGGCAAAAAAAAATTTAAAACACGTTTTTTGGGCCCATAAAGTCGATTTGTGCATGCATCTTCGATACCCGTTTGTATCCCAAATTTCGCCTAAAAATAGCGAAAAATCGAGTTTTTTGGGTCTCAGAAGCGATTTGTACATGTCTACACTGTGCTAGAAAATTTTCAATTTTCAGGCAAAAAAAAATTTAAAACACGTTTTTTGGGCTCAAAAAGTCGATTTGTGCATGCATCTTCGATACCTGTTTATATCCCAAATTTAGCCTAAAAACTCCGAAAAATCGAGTTTTTTGGGTCTCAAAAGCGATTTGTACATGTCTACACTGTGCTAGAAAATTTTCAATTTATAGGCCAAAAAAATGTTAAAACACGTATTTTGGGCCCAAATAGTCGATTTGTGCATGCATCTTCGATACCCGTCTATATCCCAAATTTAGCCTAAAAACACCGAATAATCGAGTATTTTTGGTCTCAGAAGCGATTTGTACATGTCTACACTGTGCTAGAAAAATTTCAATTTTCAGGCAAAAATTTTTTTAAAACACGTTTTTTGGGCCCAAAAAGTCGATTTGTGCATGCATCTTCGATACCCGTTTATATCCCAAATTTAGCCTAAAAACACCGAAAAATCGAGTTTTTTTGGTCTCAGAAGCGATTTGTACATGTCTACACTGTGCTAGAAAAATTTCATTTTTCCTGCAAAAAAAAAATTAAAACACGTTTTTTGGGCCCAAAAAGTCGATTTGTGCATGCATCTTCGATACCCGTTTATATCCCAAATTTAGCCTAAAAAAACTGAAAAATCGAGTTTTTTGGGTCTCAGGAGCGATTTGAACATGTCTACACTGTGCTAGAAAATTTTCAATTTTCAGGCAAAAAAATTTTTAAAAGACGTTTTTTCGGCCCCAAAAGTCGATTTGTGAATGCATCTTCGATACCCGTTTATATCCCAAATTTAGCCTAAGAACACTAAAAAATCGAGTTTATTGGGTCTCAGGAGCGATTTGTACATGTCTACACTGTACTAGAAAAATTTCAATTTTCAGGCAAAAAAAAAATGCTAAAACATGTTTTTTGGGCCCAAAAAGTCGATTTGTGCATGCATCTTCGATACCCGTTTGTATCCCAAATTTAGCCTAAAATCATCGAAAAATCGAGTATTTTTGGTCTCAGAAGCGATTTGTACATGTCTACACTGTGCTAGAAAATTTTCAATTTTCAGGCAAAAAAAAATTTAAAACACGTTTTTTGGGCCCAAAAAGTCGATTTGTGCATGCATCTTCGATACCCGTTTATATCCCAAATTTAGGCTAAAAACACCGAAAAATCGAGTTTTTTGGGTCTCAGAAGCGATTTGTACATGTTTACACTGTGCTAGAAAAATTTCAATTTTCAAGCAAAAAAAATGCTAAAACACGTTTTTTGGGCCCAAAAAGTCGATTTGTGCATGCATCTTCGATACCCGTTTATATCCCAAATTTAGCCTAAAAACACCGAAAAATCGAGTTTTTTGGGTCTCAGAAGTAATTTGTACATGTTTACACTGTGCTAGAAAAAAATCAATTTTCAGGCAAAAAATATGCTAAAACACGTTTTTTGGGCCCAAAAAGTCGATTTGTGCATGCATCTTCGATACCCGTTTATATCCCAAATTTAGCCTAAAAACACCGAAAAATCAAGTTTTTTTGGTTTCAGAAGCGATTTGTACATGTTTACACTGTGCTAGAAAATTTTCAATTTACAGGCCAAAAAAATGTTAAAACACGTATTTTGGGCCCAAATAGTCGATTTGTGCATGCATCTTCGATACCCGTTTATATCCCAAATTTAGCCTAAAAACACCGAAAAATCGAGTTTTTTTGGTCTCAGAAGCGATTTGTACATGTCTACACTGTGTTAGAAAATTTTCAATTTTCAGGATAATTTTTTTTAAAACACGTTTTTTGGGCCCAAAGAGTCGATTTGTGCATGCATCTTCGATACCCGTTTATATCCCAAATTTAGCCTAAAAACACCGAAAAATCGAGTTTTTTTGGTCTCAGAAGCGATTTGTACATGTCTACACTGTGCTAGAAAAAATTCATTTTTCCTGCAAAAAATAATTTAAAACACGGTTTTTGGGCCCAAAAAGTCGATTTGTGCATGCATCTTCGATACCCGTTTATATCCCAAATTTAGCCTAAAAACACTGAAAAATCGAGTTTTTTGGGTCTCAGGAGCGATTTGAACATGTCTACACTGTGCTAGAAAATTTTCAATTTTCAGGCGAAAAAAATTTTAAAAGACGTTTTTTCGGCCCAAAAAGTCGATTTGTGAATGCATCTTCGATACCCGTTTATATCCCAAATTTAGCCTAAGAACACTAAAAAATCGAGTTTATTGGGTCTCAGGAGCGATTTGTACATGTCTACACTGTACTAGAAAAATTTCAATTTTCAGGCAAAAAAAAAATGCTAAAACATGTTTTTTGGGCCCAAAAAGTCGATTTGTGCATGCATCTTCGATACACGTTTGTATCCCAAATTTAGCCTAAAGACACCGAAAAACCGAGTTTTTTTGGTTTCAGAAGCGATTTGTACATGTTTACACTGTGCTAGAAAATTTTCAATTTACAGGCCAAAAAAATGTTAAAACACGTATTTTGGGCCCAAATAGTCGATTTGTGCATGCATCTTCGATACCCGTCTATATCCCAAATTTAGCCTAAAAACACCGAAAAATCGAGTTTTTTTGGTCTCAGAAGCGATTTGTACATGTCTACACTGTGCTAGAAAAATTTCATTTTTCCTGCAAAAAATAATTTAAAACACGTTTTTTGGGCCCAAAAAGTCGATTTGTGCATGCATCTTCGATACCCGTTTATATCCCAAATTTAGCCTAAAAACACAAAAAAATCGAGTTTTTTGGGTCTCAGGAGCGATTTGTACATGTCTACACTGTGCTAAAAAAAATTCAATTTTCAGGCAAAAAAAATGCTAAAACACGTTTTTTGGGCTCAAAATGTCGATTTGTGCATGCATCTACGATACCCGTTTATATCCCAAATTAAGCCTAAAAATACTGAAAAATCGAGTTTTTTTGTTCTCAGAAGCGATTTGTACATGTCTACACTGTGCTAGAAAATTTTCAATTTTCAGGCAAAAAAAAATTTAAAAGACATTTTTTGGGCCCAAAAAGTCGATTTGTGCATGCATCTTCGATACCCGTTTATATCCCAAATTTAGCCTAAAAACACCGAAAAATCGAGTTTTTTGGGTCTCAGAAGCGATTTGTACATGTCTACACTGTACTAGAAAAATTTCAATTTTCAGACAAAAAAAATGCTAAAGCATGTTTTTTGGGCCCAAAAAGTCGATTTGTGCATGAATCTTCGATACCCGTTTATCTCCCAAATTTAGCCTAAAAACACCGAAAAATCGAGTCTTTTTGGTCTCAGAAGCGATTTGTACATGTTTACACTGTGCTAGAAAAAAATCAATTTTCAGGCAAAAAAATTTTAAAACACGTTTTTTGGGCCCAAAAAGTCGATTTGTGCATGCATCTTCGATACCCGTTTATATCCCAAATTTTGCCTAAAAACATCGAAAAATCGAGTTTTTTTGGTCTCAGAAGCGATTTGTACATGTCTACACTGTGCTAAAAAAAAAAAAAATCAGGCAAAAAAACATTTAAAAGACGTTTTTTGGGCCCAAAAAGTCGATTTGTGCATGCATCTTCGATACCCGTTTATATCCCAAATTTAGCCTAAGAACACTGAAAAATCGAGTTTTTTGAGTCTCAGGAGGGATTCGTACATGTTTACACTGTGCTAGAAAATTTTTAATTTTCAGGCAAAAAAAATGTTAAAACACGTTTTTTGGGCCCAAAAAGTTGATTTGTGCATGCATCTTCGATACCCGTTTATATCCTAAATTTAGCCTAAAAACACCGAAAACTCGAGTTTTTTGGGTCTCAGAAGCGATTTGTACATGTTTACACTGTGCTAGAAAAATTTCAATTTTCAGTCAATTTTTTTTTTAAAACACGTTTTTTGGGCCCAAAAAGTCGATTTGTGCATGCATCTTCGATACCCGTTTATATCCCAAATTTAGCCTAAAAACACCGAAAAATCGAGTTTTTTTGGTCTCAGAAGCGATTTGTACATGTCTACACTGTGCTAGACAATTTTCAATTTTCAGGCAAAAAAAAATTTAAAAGACGTTTTTTGGGCCCAAAAAGTCGATTTGTGAATGCATCTTCGATACCCGTTTATATCCCAAATTTAGCCTAAGAACACTGAAAAATCGAGTTTATTGGGTCTCAGGAGCGATTCGTACATGTTTACAGTGTGCTAGAAAATTTTCAATTTTCAGGCAAAAAAAATGCTAAAACACATTTTTTGGGCTCAAAATGTCGATTTGTGCATGCATCTTCGATACCCGTTTATATCCCAAATTTAGCCTAAAAATAGCAAAAAATCGAGTTTTTTGGGTCTCAGAAGCGATTTGTACATGTCTACACAGTGCTAGAAAATTTTCAATTTTCAGGCAAAAAAAAATTTAAAACACGTTTTTTGGGCCCAAAAAGTCGATTTGTGCATGCATCTTCGATACCCGTTTATATCCCAAATTTAGCCTAAAAACACTGAAAAATCTAGTTTTTTGGGTCTCAGGAGCGATTTGTACATGTTTACATTGTGCTAGAAAAATTTCAATTTTCAGGCAAAAAAATGCTAAAACACGTTTTTTGGGCACAAAAAATCGATTTGTGCATGCATCTTCGATACCCGTTTACATCCCAATTTAGCCGAAACACACCAAAAAATCGGTTTTTTTCGGTCTCAAAGCGATTTGTACATGTTTACACTGTGCTAGAAAAAAATCAATTTTCAGGCAAAAAAATTTTAAAACACGTTTTTTGGGCCCAAAAAGTCGATTTGTGCATGCATCTTCGATACCCGTTTATATCCCAAATTATGCCTAAAAACATCGAAAAATCGAGTTTTTTTGGTCTCAGAAGCGATTTGTACATGTCTACACTGTGCTAAAAAAAATAATTTTCAGGCAAAAAAAAATTTAAAAGACGTTTTTTGGGCCCAAAAAGTCGATTTGTGCATGCATCTTCGATACCCGTTTATATCCCAAATTTAGCCTAAGAACACTGAAAAATCGAGTTTTTTGAGTCTCAGGAGCGATTCGTACATGTTTACACTGTGCTAGAAAATTTTCAATTTTCAGGCAAAAAAACTGTTAAAACACGTTTTTTGGGCCCAAAAAGTTGATTTGTGCATGCATCTTCGATACCCGTTTATATCCCAAATTTAGCCTAAAAACACCGAAAAATCGAGTTTTTTGGGTCTCAGGAGCGATTTGTACATGTTTACACTGTGCTCGAAAATTTTCAATTTTCAAGCAAAAAAAATGTTAAAACACGTTTTTTGGGCCCAAAAAGTCGATTTGTGCATGCATCTTCAATACCCGTTTATATCCTAAATTTAGCCTAAAAACACCGAAAACTCGAGTTTTTTGGGTCTCAGAAGCGATTTGTACATGTTTACACTGTGCTAGAAAAATTTCAATTTTCAGTCAATTTTTTTTTTAAAACACGTTTTTTGGGCCCAAAAAGTCGATTTGTGCATGCATCTTCGATACTCGTTTATATCCCAAATTTAGCCTAAAAACACCGAAAAATCGAGTTTTTTTGGTCTCAGAAGCGATTTGTACATGTCTACACTGTGCTAGAAAAATTTCATTTTTCCTGCAAAAAATAATTTAAAACACGTTTTTTGGGCCCAAAAAGTCGATTTGTGCATGCATCTTCGATACCCGTTTATATCCCAAATTTAGCCTAAAAACACAAAAAAATCGGGTTTTTTGGGTCTCAGGAGCGATTTGTACATGTCTACACTGTGCTAGACAATTTTCAATTTTCAGGCAAAAAAATTTTTAAAAGACGTTTTTTGGGCCCAAAAAGTCGATTTGTGAATGCATCTTCGATACCCGTTTATATCCCAAATTTAGCGTAAGAACACTGAAAAATCGAGTTTATTGGGTCTCAGGAGCGATTCGTACATGTTTACAGTGTGCTAGAAAATTTTCAATTTTCAGGCAAAAAAAATGCTAAAACACGTTTTTTGGGCTCAAAATGTCGATTTGTGCATGCATCTTCGATACCCGTTTATATCCCAAATTTAGCCTAAAAATAGCAAAAAATCGAGTTTTTTGGGTCTCAGAAGCGATTTGTACATGTCTACACAGTGCTAGAAAATTTTCAATTTTCAGGCAAAAAAAAATTTAAAACAAGTTTTTTGGGCCCAAAAAGTCGATTTGTGCATGCATCTTCGATACCCGTTTATATCCCAAATTTAGCCTAAAAACACCGAAAAATCGAGTTTTTTGAGTCTCAGGAGCGATTTGTACATGTCTACACTGTGCTAAAAAAATTTCAATTTTCAGGCAAAAAAAATGTTAAAACACGTTTTTTGGGCCCAAAAAGTCGATTTGTGCATGCATCTTCGATACCCGTTTATATCCCAAATTTAGCCTAAAAACACCGAAAAATCGAGTTTTTTGGGTCTCAGAAGCAATTTGTACATGTTTACACTGTGCTAGAAAATTTTCAATTTTCAGGCAAAAAAAAAATTAAAACACGTTTTTTGGGCCCAAAAAGTCGATTTGTGCATGCATCTTCGATACCCGTTTATATCCCAAATTTAGCCTAAAAACACCGAAAAATCTAGTTTTTTGGGTCTCAGGAGCGATTTGTACATGTTTACACTGTGCTAGAAAAATTTCAATTTTCAGGCAAAAAAATGCTAAAACACGTTTTTTGGGCACAAAAAATCGATTTGTGCATGCATCTTCGATACCCGTTTATATCCCAATTTAGCCGAAACACACCGAAAAATCGGGTTTTTTCGGTCTCAAAGCGATTTGTACATGTTTACACTGTGCTAGAAAAAAATCAATTTTCAGGCAAAAAAAAATTAAAACACGTTTTTTGGGCCCAAAAAGTCGATTTGTGCATGCATCTTCGATACCCGTTTATATCCCAAATTTTGCCTAAAAACATCGAAAAATCGAGTTTTTTTGGTCTCAGAAGCGATTTGTACATGTCTACACTGTGCTAAAAAAAAAAAATTTTCAGGCAAAAAAAAATTTAAAAGACGTTTTTTGGGCCCAAAAAGTCGATTTGTGCATGCATCTTCGATACCCGTTTATATCCCAAATTTAGCCTAAGAACACTGAAAAATCGAGTTTTTTGAGTCTCAGAAGCGATTCGTACATGTTTACACTGTGCTAGAAAATTTTCAATTTTCAGGCAAAAAAAATGTTAAAACACGTTTTTTGGGCCCAAAAAGTTGATTTGTGCATGCATCTTCGATACCCGTTTATATCCCAAATTTAGCCTAAAAACACCGAAAAATCGAGTTTTTTGGGTCTCAGGAGCGATTTGTACATGTTTACACTGTGCTCGAAAATTTTCAATTTTCAAGCAAAAAAAATGTTAAAACACGTTTTTTGGGCCCAAAAAGTCGATTTGTGCATGCATCTTCGATACCCGTTTATATCCTAAATTTAGCCTAAAAACACCGAAAACTCGAGTTTTTTGGGTCTCAGAAGCGATTTGTACATGTTTACACTGTGCTAGAAAAATTTCAATTTTCAGGCAAAAAAAAATGCTAAAACATGTTTTTTGGGCCCAAAAAGTCGATTTGTGCATGCATCTTCGATACCCGTTTATATCCCAAATTTTGCCTAAAAACACCGAAAAATCGAGTTTTTTTGGTCTCAGATGCGATTTGTACATATTTACACTGTGCTAGAAAATTTTCAATTTTCAGGCAAAAAAAAATTTAAAACACGTTTTTTGGGCCCATAAAGTCGATTTGTGCATGCATCTTCGATACCCGTTTGTATCCCAAATTTAGCCTAAAAACAGCGAAAAATCGAGTTTTTTGGGTCTCAGAAGCGATTTGTACATGTCTACACTGTGCTAGAAAATTTTCAATTTTCAGGCAAAAAAAAATTTAAAACACGTTTTGTGGGCCCAAAAAGTCGATTTGTGCATGCATCTTCGATACCCGTTTATATCCCAAATTTAGCCTAAAAACACCTAAAAATCGAGTTTTTGGGTCTCATAAGCGATTTGTACATGTCTACACTGTTGTAGAAAATTTTCAATTTTCAGGCAAAAAAAATGCTAAAACACGTTGTTTGGGCCCAAAAAGTCGATTTGTGCATGCATCTTCGATACCCGTTTATATCCCAAATTTAGCCTAAAAACACCGAAAAATCGAGTTTTTTGAGTCTCAGAAGCGATTTGTACATGTCTACACTGTGCTAGAAAAATTTCAATTTTCAGGCAAAAAAAAAAGCTAAAACACGTTTTTTGGGCCCAAAAAGTCGATTTGTGCATGCATCTTCGATACCCGTTTATATCCCAAATTTAGCCTAAAAACACCGAAAAATCGAGTTTTTTGGGTCTCAAAAGCGATTTGTACATGTCTACACTGTGCTAGAAAATTTTCAATTTACAGGCCAAAAAAATGTTAAAACACGTATTTTGGGCCTAAATAATCGATTTGTGCATGCATCTTCGATACCCGTCTATATCCCAAATTTAGCCTAAAAACACCGAAAAATCGAGTTTTTCTGGTCTCAGAAGCGATTTGTACATGTTTACACTGTGCTAGAACATTTTCAATTTTCAGGCAAAAAAATGCTAAAACACGTTTTTTGGGCTCAAAAAGTCGATTTGTGCATGCATCTACGATACTCGTTTATATCCCAAATTAAGCCTAACAAGACCGAAAAATCGAGTTTTTTTGTTCTCAGAAGCGATTTGTACATGTTTACACTGTGCTAGAAAATTTTCAATTTTCAGGCAAAAAAAAATTTAAAAGACGTTTTTTGGGCCCAAAAAGTCGATTTGTGCATGTATCTTCGATTCCCGTTTATATCCCAAATTTAGCCTAAGAACACCGAAAAATCGAGTTTTTTGGGTCTCAGAAGCGATTTGTAAATGTCTACACTGTGGTAGAAAATTTTCAATTTTCAGGCAAAAAAAAATTTAAAAGACGTTTTTTGGGCCCAAAAAGTCGATTTGTGCATGCATCTTCGATACCCGTTTATATCCCAAATTTAGCCTAAGAACACTGAAAAATCGAGTTTTTTGGGTCTCAGAAGCGATTTGTACATGTCTACACTGTGCTAGAAAAAATTCAATTTTCAGGTAAAAAAAAATTGAAAACACGTTTTTTGGGCCCAAAAAGTCGATTTGTGCATGTATCTTCGATACCCGTTTATATCCCAAATTTAGCCTAAAAATACCGAAAAATCGAGTTTTTTGGGTCTCAGGAGCGATTTGTACATGTTTACACTGTGCTAGAAAATTTTCAATTTTCAGGCAAAGAAAACACGTTTTTTGGGTCCAAAAAGTCAATTTGTGGATGCATCTTTGATACCCGTTTATATCCCAAATTTAGCCTAAAAACACCGAAAAATCGAGTTTTTTTGGTCTCAGAAGCGATTTGTACATGTCTACACTGTGCTAGAAAATTTTCAATTTTCAGGCAAAAAAAATTTTAAAACACGTTTTTTGGGCCCAAAAAGTAGATTTGTGCATGCATCATCGATACCCGTTTATATCCGAAATTTAGCCTAAAAACACCAAAAAATCGAGTTTTTTGAGTCTCAGAAGCGATTTGTACATGTCTACACTGTACTAGAAAATTTTCAATTTTCACGCAAAAAAAATGCTAAAACACGTTTTTTGGGCCCAAAAATTCGATTTGTGCATGTATCTTCGATACCCGTTTATATCCCAAATTTAGCCTAATAACACCGAAAAATCGAGTTTTTTTGGGCTCAGAAGCGATTTGTACATGTCTACACTGTGCTAGAAAAATTTCATTTTTCAGGCAAAAAAAAAATTGAAACACCTTTTTTGGGCCCAAAAAGTCGATTTGTGCATGTATCTTCGATACCCGTTTATATCTCAAATTTAGCCTAATAACATCGAAAAATCGAGTTTTTTGGGTTTCAGGAGCGATTTGTACATGTCTACACTGTGCTAGAAAATTTTCAATTTTCAGGCCAAAAAAATGATAAGAGACGTTTTTTGGGCCCAAAAAATCGATTTGTGCATGCATCTTCAATACCCGTTTATATCCCAAATAAAGCCTAAAAATACCGAAAAATCGTTTTTTTTTGTTCTCTGAAGCGATTTGTACATGTCTACACTGTGCTAGAAAATTTTCAATTTTCAGGCAAAAAAAAATTTAAAAGACGTTTTTTGGGCCCAAAAAATCGATTTGTGCATGTATCTTCGATACCCGTTTATATCCCAAATTTAGCCTAATAACACCGAAAAATCGAGTTTTTTTGGGCTCAGAAGCGATTTGTACATGTCTACACTGTGCTAGAAAAATTTCATTTTTCAGGCAAAAAAAAAATTGAAACACCTTTTTTGGGCCCAAAAAGTCGATTTGTGCATGTATCTTCGATACCCGTTTATATCTCAAATTTAGCCTAATAACATCGAAAAATCGAGTTTTTTGGGTTTCAGGAGCGATTTGTACATGTCTACACTGTGCTAGAAAATTTTCAATTTTCAGGCCAAAAAAATGATAAGAGACGTTTTTTGGGCCCAAAAAGTCGATTTGTGCATGCATCTTCAATACCCGTTTATATCCCAAATAAAGCCTAAAAATACCGAAAAATCGTTTTTTTTTGTTCTCTGAAGCGATTTGTACATGTCTACACTGTGCTAGAAAATTTTCAATTTTCAGGCAAAAAAAAATTTAAAAGACGTTTTTTGGGCCCAATAAATCGATTTGTGCATGCATCTTCGATACCCGTTTATATCCCAAATTTAGCCTAAGATCACCGAAAAATCGAGTTTTTTGGGTCTCAGAAGCGATTTGTAAATGTCTACACTGTGGTAGAAAATTTTCAATTTTCAGGCAAAAAAAAATTTAAAAGACGTTTTTTGGGCCCAAAAAGTCGATTTGTGCATGCATCTTCGATACCCGTTTATATCCCAAATTTAGCCTAAGAACACTGAAAAATCGAGTTTTTTGGGTCTCAGAAGCGATTTGTACATGTCTACACTGTGCTAGAAAAATTTCAATTTTCAGGTAAAAAAAAATTGAAAACACGTTTTTTGGGCCCGAAAAGTCGATTTGTGCATGTATCTTCGATACCCGTTTATATCCCAAATTTAGCCTAAAAATACCGAAAAATCGAGTTTTTTGGGTCTCAGGAGCGATTTGTACATGTTTACACTGTGCTAGAAAATTTTCAATTTTCAGGCAAAGAAAACACGTTTTTTGGGTCAAAAAAGTCAATTTGTGGATGCATCTTTGATACCCGTTTATATCCCAAATTTAGCCTAAAAACACCGAAAAATCGAGTTTTTTTGGTCTCAGAAGCGATTTGTACATGTCTACACTGTGCTAGAAAATTTTCAATTTTCAGGCAAAAAAAATTTTAAAACACGTTTTTTGGGCCCAAAAAGTCGATTTGTGCATGCATCATCGATACCCGTTTATATCCGAAATTTAGCCTAAAAACACCAAAAAATCGAGTTTTTTGAGTCTCAGAAGCGATTTGTACATGTCTACACTGTACTAGAAAATTTTCAATTTTCACGCAAAAAAAATGCTAAAACACGTTTTTTGGGCCCAAAAATTCGATTTGTGCATGTATCTTCGATACCCGTTTATATCCCAAATTTAGCCTAATAACACCGAAAAATCGAGTTTTTTTGGGCTCAGAAGCGATTTGTACATGTCTACACTGTGCTAGAAAAATTTCATTTTTCAGGCAAAAAAAAAATTGAAACACCTTTTTTGGGCCCAAAAAGTCGATTTGTGCATGTATCTTCGATACCCGTTTATATCTCAAATTTAGCCTAATAACATCGAAAAATCGAGTTTTTTGGGTTTCAGGAGCGATTTGTACATGTCTACACTGTGCTAGAAAATTTTCAATTTTCAGGCCAAAAAAATGATAAGAGACGTTTTTTGGGCCCAAAAAGTCGATTTGTGCATGCATCTTCAATACCCGTTTATATCCCAAATAAAGCCTAAAAATACCGAAAAATCGTTTTTTTTTTGTTCTCTGAAGCGATTTGTACATGTCTACACTGTGCTAGAAAATTTTCAATTTTCAGGCAAAAAAAAATTTAAAAGACGTTTTTTTGGGCCCAAAAAGTCGATTTGTGCATGCATCTTCGATACCCGTTTATATCCCAAATTTAGCCTAAAAACACCGAAAAATCGAGTTTTTTGGGTCTCAGAAGCGACTTGTACATGTCTACACTGTGCTAGAAAATTTTCAATTTTCACGCAATAAAAATGCTAAAACACGTTTTTTGGGCCCAAAAAGTCGAATTGTGCATGTATCTTCGATACACGTTTATATCCCAAATTTAGCCTTAAAACACCGAAAAATCGAGTTTTTTGGGTCTCAAAAGCGATTTGTACATGTCTACACTGTGCTAGAAACTTTTCAATTTTCAGGCAAAAAAAAAATTTAAATACGTTTCTTGGGCCCAAAAAGTCGATTTGTGCATGCATCTTCGATACCCGTTTATATCCCAAATTCAGCCTAAGAACACTGAAAAATCGAGTTTTTTGGGTCTCAGAAGCGATTTGTACATGTCTACACTGTGCTAGAAAAATTTCAATTTTCAGGCAAAGAAAATGCTAAAACACGTTTTTTGGGTCCAAAAAGTCGATTTGTGCATACATCTTCGATACCCGTTTATATCCCAAATTTAGCCTAAAAATACCGAAAAATCAAGTTTTTTTGGTCTTAGAAGCGATTTGTACATATCTACACTGTGCTAAAAAAAATCATTTTTCAGGCAAAAAAAAAATTTAAACACGTTTTTTGGGCCCAAAAAGTCGATTTGTGCATGCATCTTCGATACCCGTTTATATCCCAAATTTAGCCTAAAAACACCGAAAAATCGACTTTTTTTGGTCTCAGAAAATTTGTACATGTCTACACTGTGTTAGAAAATTTTCAATTTTCAGGGAAAAAAAAAATTGAAACACGTTTTTTGGACCCAAAAAGTCGATTTGTGCATGCATTTTCGATACCCGTTTATATCCCAAATTTAGCCTAAAAACACCGAAAAATCGAGTTTTTTTGGTCTCAGAAGTGATTTGTATATGTCTACACTGTGCTAGACAATTTTCAATTTTCAGGCAAATTTTTTTTTAAAACACGTTTTTTTGGCCCAAAAAATCGATTTGTGCATGCATCTTCGATACCCGTTTATATCCCAAATTTAGCCTAAAAACATCGAAAAATCGATTTTTTTTTAGTTTCAGAAGCGATTTGTACATGTCTACACTGTGCTAGAAAAATTTCAATTTTCAAGGAAAAAACATGTTAAAACACGTTTTTTTGGCACAAAAAGTCGATTTGTGCATGTATCTTCGATACCCGTTTATATCCCAAATTTAGCCTAAAAACACCGAAAAATCGAGTTTTTTAGGTCTCATTAGCGATTCGTACATGTTTACACTGTGCTAGAAAATTTTCAATTTTCAGGCCAAAAAAATGCTAAAACACGTTTTTTGGGCCCAAAAAGTCGATTTGTGCATGCATCTTCGATACCCGTTTATATCCCAAATTTAGCCTAAAAACACCAAAAAATCGAGTTTTTTAGTCTCAGAAGCGATTTGTACATGTCTACACTGTGCTAAAAAAAATCAATTTTCAGGCAAATTTTTTTTTTAAAAACGTTTTTTGGGCCCAAAAAGTCGATTTGTGCATGCATCTTCGATACCCGTTTATTTCCCAAATTTAGCCTAAAAACACCGAAAAATCGAGCTTTTTTGGGCTCAAAAGCGATTTGTACATGTCTACACTGTGCTAGAAAATTTTCAATTTTCAGGCAAAAAAAAATTTAAAAGACGTTTTTTGGGCCCAAAAAGTCGATTTGTGCATGCATCTTCGATACCCGTTTATATCCCGAATTTAGCTTAAAAACTCCGAAAAATCGAGTTTTTTTTGGTCTTAGAAGCGATTTGTACTGTGCTAGAAAAATTTCAATTTTCAGGCAAAAAAAATGCTAAAACGCGTTTTTTTGGCCCAAAAAGTCGATTTGTGCATGCATCTTCGATACACGTTTATATCCCAAATTTAGCCTAAAAACACCGAAAAATCGAGTTTTTTTGGTCTCAGAAGCGATTTGTACTGTGCTAGAAAAATTTCAATTTTCAGGCAAAAAAATACTGAAACACGTCGTTTTGGCCCAAAAAGTCGATTTGTGCATGCATCTTCGATACCCGTTTATATCCCAAATTTAGCCTAAAAACACCGAAAAATTGAGTTTTTTGGGTCTCAGAAGCGATTTGTACATGTTTACACTGTGCTATAAAAATTTCAATTTTCAGGCAAAAATATTTTAAAACACGTTTTTTGGGCCCAAAAAGTCGATTTGTGCATGCATCTTCGATACCCGTTTATATCCCAAATTTAGCCTATAAACACCGAAAAATCGAGTTTTTTTGGTCTCAGAAGCGATTTATACTGTGCTAGAAAAATTTCAATTTTCAGGCAAAAAAAATGCTAAAACACGTTTTTTTGGCCCAAAAAGTCGATTTGTGCATGCATCTTCGATACCCGTTTATATCCCAAATTTAGCCGAAAAACACCTAAAAATCGAGTTTTTTGGGTCTAAAAAGCGATTTGTACTGTGACAGAAAAATTTCATTTTTCAGGCAAAAAAAATGCTAAAACACGTTTTTTTGGCCTAAAAAGTCGATTTGTGCATGCATCTTCGATACCCGTTTATATCCCAAATTTAGCCGAAAAACACCTAAAAATCGAGTTTTTTGGGTCTAAAAAGCGATTTGTACTGTGACAGAAAAATTTCATTTTTCAGGCAAAAAAAATGCTAAAACACGTTTTTTGGGCCCAAAAAGTCGATTTGTGCATGCATCTTCGATACACGTTTATATCCCAAATTTAGCCTAAAAACACAGAAAATTCGAGTTTTTTTGGGCTCAAAAGCGATTTGAGCATGTTTTCACTGTGCTAGAAAATTTTCAATTTTCAGGCAAAAAAAAATTTAAAACACGTTTTTTGGGCCCAAAAAGTCGATTTGTGCATGCATCTTCGATACCCGTTTATATCCCAAATTTAGCCTAAAAAAAACGAAAAATCGAGTTTTTTGGGTCTCAGAAGCGATTTGTACATGTTTACACTGTGGTAGAAAATTTTCAAATTTCAGGCAAAGAAAATGGTAAAACACTTTTTTGGGTCCAAAAAGTCGATTTGTGCATGTATCTTCGATACCCGTTTATATCCCAAATTTAGCCTAAAAACACCGAAAAATCGAGTTTTTTGGGTCTCAGAAGCGATTTGTACATGTCTACACTGTGCTAGAAAATTTTCAATTTTTATCCAAATTTTTTTTTAAAACATGTTTTTTGGGCCCAAAAAGTCGATTTGTGCATGCATCTTCTATACCCGTTTATATCCTAAATTTAGCCTAAAAACATCGAAAAATCGATTTTTTGGGTCTCAGAAGCGATTTCTACATGTTTAGACTGTGCTAGAAAATTTTCAATTTTCAGGCAAAAAAAAGGCTAAAACACGTTTTTTGGGCACAAAAAGTCGATTTGTGCATGCATCTTCGATACCCGTTTATATCCCAAATTTAGCCTAAAAACACCGAATAATCGAGTTTTTTGGGTCTCAGGAGCAATTTGTACATGTCTACACTGTGCTAGAAAATTTTCAATTTTCAGGCAAAAAAAATGCTAAAACACGTTTTCTGGGCCCAAAAAGTCGATTTGTGCATGCATCTTCGATACCCGTTTATATCCCAAATTTAGCCTAAAAACACCGAAAAATCGAGTTTTTTGGGTCTCAGAAGCGATTTGTACATGTTTACACTGTGCTAGAAAATTTTCAATTTTCAGGCAAAAAAAATGCTAAAACACGTTTTTTGGGCCCAAAAAGTCGATTTGTGCATGCATCTTCGATACCCGTTTATATCCCAAATTTAGCCTAAAAACACCGAAAAATCGAGTTTTTTGGGTCTCAGAAGCAATTTGCACATGTCTACACTATGCTAGAAAATTTTCAATTTTTAGGCAAAATTAATATTAAAACACATTTTTTGGGCCCAAACAGTCGATTTGTGCATGCATCTTCGATACCCGTTTATATCCCAAATTTAGCCTAATAACACCGAGAAATCGAGTTTTTTGGGTCTCAGAAGCGATTTGTACATGTTTACACTGTGCTAGAAAAATTTCAATTTTCAGGCAAAAAAAATGCTAAAACACGTTTTTTGGGCCCAAAAAGTCGATTTGTGCATGCATCTTCGATACCCGTTTATATCCCGAATTTAGCCAAAAAACACCGAAAAATCGAGTTTTTTGGGTCTCAGAAGCGATTTGTACTGTGCTAGAAAAATTTCAATTTTCAGGCAAAAAAAATGCTAAAACGCGTTTTTTTGGCCCCAAAAGTCGATTTGTGCATGCATCTTCGATACCCGTTTATATCCCAAATTTAGCCTAAAAACACCGAAAAATCGAGTTTTTTGGGTCTCAGAAGCGATTTGTACATGTTTACACTGTGCTATAAAAATTTCAATTTTCAGGCAAAAAATATTTTAAAACACGTTTTTTTTGCCCAAAAAGTCGATTTGTGCATGCATCTTCGATACCCGTTTATATCCCAAATTTAGCCTAAAAACACCGAAAAATCGAGTTTTTTGGGTCTCAGAAGCGATTTGTACTGTGCTAGAAAAATTTCAATTTTCAGGCAGAAAAAATGCTAAAACACGTTTTTTTGGCCCAAAAAGTCGATTTGTACTGTGCTAGAAAAATTTCAATTTTCAGGCAAAAAAAATGCTAAAACACGTTTTTTTGGCCCAAAAAGTCGATTTGTACTGTGCTAGAAAAATTTCAATTTTCAGGCAAAAAAAATACTAAACCACGTTTTTGTGGCCCAAAAAGTCGATTTGTGCATGCATCTTCGATACCCGTTTATATCCCAAATTTAGCCTAAAAACACCGAAAAATCGAGTTTTTTGGGTCTCAGAAGCGATTTGTACTGTGCTAGAAAAATTTCAATTTTCAGGCAAAAAAAATGCTAAAACACGTTTTTTTGGCCCAAAAAGTCGATTTGTACTGTGCTAGAAAAATTTCAATTTTCAGGCAAAAAAAATGCTAAAACACGTTTTTTTGGCCCAAAAAGTCGATTTGTACTGTGCTAGAAAAATTTCAATTTTCAGGCAAAAAAAATGCTAAAACACGTTTTTTTGGCCCAAAAAGTCGATTTGTGCATGCATCTTCGATACCCGTTTATATCCCAAATTTAGCCTAAAAACACCGAAAAATCGAGTTTTTTGGGTCTCAGAAGCGATTTGTACTGTGCTAGAAAAATTTCAATTTTCGGGCAAAAAAAATGCTAAAATACGTTTTTTTGGCCCAAAAAGTCGATTTGTACTGTGCTAGAAAAAATTCAATTTTCAGGCAAAAAAAATGCTAAAACACGTTTTTTTGGCCCAAAAAGTCGATTTGTACTGTGCTAGAAAAATTTCAATTTTCAGGCAAAAAAAATGCTAAAACACGTTTTTTTGGCCCAAAAATTCGATTTGTGCATGCATCTTCGATACCCGTTTATATCCCAAATTTAGCCTAAAAACACCGAAAAATCGAGTTTTTTGGGTCTCAGAAGCGATTTGTACTGTGCTAGAAAAAATTCAATTTTCAGGCAAAAAAAATGCTAAAACACGTTTTTTTGGCCCAAAAAGTCGATTTGTACTGTGCTAGAAAAATTTCAATTTTCAGGCAAAAAAAATGCTAAAACACGTTTTTTTGGCCCAAAAAGTCGATTTGTACTGTGCTAGAAAAATTTCAATTTTCAGGCAAAAAAAATGCTAAAACACGTTTTTTTGGCCAAAAAAGTCGATTTGTGCATGCATCTTCGATACCCGTTTATATCCCAAATTTAGCCTAAAAACACCGAAAAATCGAGTTTTTTGGGTCTCAGAAGCGATTTGTACTGTGCTAAAAAAAATTCAATTTTCAGGCAAAAAAAATGCTAAAACACGTTTTTTTGGCCCAAAAAGTCGATTTGTACTGTGCTAGAAAAATTTCAATTTTCAGGCAAAAAAAATGCTAAAACACGTTTTTTTGGCCCAAAAAGTCGATTTGTACTGTGCTAGAAAAATTTCAATTTTCAGGCAAAAAAAATGCTAAAACACGTTTTTTTGGCCCAAAAAGTCGATTTGTACTGTGCTAGAAAAATTTCAATTTTCAGGCAAAAAAAATGCTAAAACACGTTTTTTTGGCCAAAAAAGTCGATTTGTGCATGCATGCATCTTCGATACCCGTTTATATCCCAAATTTAGCCTAAAAACACCGAAAAATCGAGTTTTTTGGGTCTCAGAAGCGATTTGTACTGTGCTAGAAAAATTTCAATTTTCAGGCAAAAAAAATGCTAAAACACGTTTTTTTGGTCCAAAAAGTCGATTTGTACTGTGCTAGAAAAATTTCAATTTTCAGGCAAAAAAAATGCTAAAACACGTTTTTTTGGCCCAAAAAGTCGATTTGTACTGTGCTAGAAAAATTTCAATTTTCAGTCAAAAAAAAATGCTAAAACACGTTTTTTTGGCCCAAAAAGTCGATTTGTGCATGCGTCTTCGATACCCGTTTATATCCCAAATTTAGCCTAAAAACACCGAAAAATCGAGTTTTTTGGGTCTCAGAAGCGATTTGTACTGTGCTAGAAAAATTTCAATTTTCAGGCAAAAAAAATGCTAAAACACGTTTTTTTGGCCCAAAAAGTCGATTTGTACTGTGCTAGAAAAATTTCAATTTTCAGGCAAAAAAAATGCTAAAACACGTTTTTTTGGCCCAAAAAGTCGATTTGTGCATGCATCTTCGATACCCGTTTATATCCCAAATTTAGCCTAAAAACACCGAAAAATCAAGTTTTTTGGGTCTCAGAAGCGATTTGTACTGTGCTAGAAAAATTTCAATTTTCAGGCAAAAAAAATGCTAAAACACGTTTTTTTGGCCCAAAAAGTCGATTTGTACTGTGCTAGAAAAATTTCAATTTTCAGGCAAAAAAAATGCTAAAACACGTTTTTTTGGCCCAAAAACTCGATTTGTACTATGCTAGAAAAATTTCAATTTTCAGACAAAAAAAATGCTAAAACATGTTTTTTTGGCCCAAAAAGTCGATTTGTGCATGCATCTTCGATACCCGTTTATATCCCAAATTTAGCCTAAAAACACCAAAAAATCGAGTTTTTTGGGTCTCAGAAGCGATTTGTACTGTGCTAGAAAAATTTCAATTTTCAGGCAAAAAAAATGCTAAAACACTTTTTTTTGGCCCAAAAAGTCGATTTGTACTGTGCTAGAAAAATTTCAATTTTCAGGCAAAAAAAATGCTAAAACACGTTTTTTTGGCCCAAAAAGTCGATTTGTACTGTGCTAGAAAAATTTCAATTTTCAGGCAAAAAAAATGCTAAAACACGTTTTTTTGGCCCAAAAAGTCGATTTGTGCATGCATCTTCGATTCCCGTTTATATCCCAAATTTAGCCTAAAAACACCGAATAATCGAGTTTTTTGGGTCTCAGAAGCGATTTGTACTGTGCTAGAAAAAATTCAATTTTCAGGCAAAACAAATGCTAAAACACGTTTTTTTGGCCCAAAAAGTCGATTTGTACTGTGCTAGAAAAATTTCAATTTTCAGGCAAAAAAAATGCTAAAACACGTTTTTTTGGCCCAAAAAGTCGATTTGTACTGTGCTAGAAAAATTTCAATTTTCAGGCAAAAAAAATGCTAAAACACGTTTTTTTGGCCCAAAAAGTCGATTTGTGCATGCATCTTCGATACCCGTTTATATCCCAAATTTAGCCTAAAAACACCGAAAAATCGAGTTTTTTGGGTCTCAGAAGCGATTTGTACTGTGCTAGAAAAATTTCAATTTTCAGGCAAAAAAAATGCTAAAACACATTTTTTTGGCCCAAAAAGTCGATTTGTACTGTGCTAGAAAAATTTCAATTTTCAGGCAAAAAAAATGCTAAAACACGTTTTTTTGGCCCAAAAAGTCGATTTGTGCATGCATCTTCGATACCCGTTTATATCCCAAATTTAGCCTAAAAACACCGAAAATTCAAGTTTTTTGGGTCTCAGAAGCGATTTGTACTGTGCTAGAAAAATTTCAATTTTCAGGCAAAAAAAATGCTAAAACACGTTTTTTTGGCCCAAAAAGTCGATTTGTACTGTGCTAGAAAAATTTCAATTTTCAGGCAAAAAAAATGCTAAAACACGTTTTTTTGGCCCAAAAACTCGATTTGTACTATGCTAGAAAAATTTCAATTTTCAGACAAAAAAAATGCTAAAACACGTTTTTTTGGCCCAAAAAGTCGATTTGTGCATGCATCTTCGATACCCGTTTATATCCCAAATTTAGCCTAAAAACACCAAAAAATCGAGTTTTTTGGGTCTCAGAAGCGATTTGTACTGTGCTAGAAAAATTTCAATTTTCAGGCAAAAAAAATGCTAAAACACTTTTTTTTGGCCCAAAAAGTCGATTTGTACTGTGCTAGAAAAATTTCAATTTTCAGGCAAAAAAAATGCTAAAACACGTTTTTTTGGCCCAAAAAGTCGATTTGTACTGTGCTAGAAAAAAATCAATTTTCAGGCAAAAAAAATGCTAAAACACGTTTTTTTGGCCCAAATAGTCGATTTGTGCATGCATCTTCGATTCCCGTTTATATCCCAAATTTAGCCTAAAAACACCGAATAATCGAGTTTTTTGGGTCTCAGAAGCGATTTGTACTGTGCTAGAAAAAATTCAATTTTCAGGCAAAACAAATGCTAAAACACGTTTTTTTGGCCCAAAAAGTCGATTTGTACTGTGCTAGAAAAATTTCAATTTTCAGGCAAAAAAAGTGCTAAAACACGTTTTTTTGGCCCAAAAAGTCGATTTGTACTGTGCTAGAAAAATTTCAATTTAAAGGCAAAAAAAATGCTAAAACACGTTTTTTTGGCCCAAAAAGTCGATTTGTGCATGCATCTTCGATACCCGTTTATATCCCAAATTAAGCCTAAAAACACCGAAAAATCGAGTTTTTTGGGTCTCAGAAGCGATTTGTACTGTGCTAGAAAAATTTCAATTTTCAGGCAAAAAAAATACTAAAACACGTTTTTTTGGCCCAAAAAGTCGATATGTACTGTGCTAGAAAAATTTCAATTTTCAGGCAAAAAAAATGCTAAAACACGTTTTTTTGCCCCAAAAAGTCGATTTGTGCATACATCTTCGATACCCGTTTATATCCCAAATTTTGCCTAAAAACACCGAAAAATCGATTTTTTTGTGTCTCAGAAGCGATTTGTACTGTGCTAGAAAAAATTCAATTTTCAGGCAAAAAAAATGCTAAAACACGTTTTTTTGGCCCAAAAAGTCGATTTGTACTGTGCTAGAAAAATTTCAATTTTCAGGCAAAAAAAATGCTAAAACACGTTTTTTTGGCCCAAAAAGTCGATTTGTACTGTGCTAGAAAAATTTCAATTTTCAGGCAAAAAAAATGCTAAAACAAGTTTTTTTGGCCCAAAAAGTCGATTTGTGCATGCATCTTCGATACCCGTTTATATCCCAAATTTAGCCTAAAAACACCGAAAAATCGAGTTTTTTTGGTCTCAGAAGCGATTTGTACTGTGCTAGAAAAATTTCAATTTTCAGGCAAAAAAAATGCTAAAACACGTTTTTTTGGCCCAAAAAGTCGATTTGTACTGTGCTAGAAAAATTTCAATTTTCAGGCAAAATAAATGCTAAAACACGTTTTTTTGGCCCAAAAAGTCGATTTGTACTGTGCTAGAAAAATTTCAATTTTCAGGCAAAAAAAATGCTAAAACACGTTTTTTTGGCACAAAAAGTCGATTTGTACTGTGCTAGAAAAACTTCAATTTTCAGGCAAAAAAAATGCTAAAACACGTATTTTTGGCCCAAAAAGTCGATTTGTACTGTGCTAGAAAAATTTCAGTTTTCAGGCAAAAAAAATGCTAAAACACGTTTTTTTGGCCCAAAAAGTCGATTTGTACTGTGCTAGAAAAATTTCAATTTTCAGGCAAAAAAAATGCTAAAACACGTTTTTTTGGCCCAAAAAGTCGATTTGTACTGTGCTAGAAAAATTTCAATTTTCAGGCAAAAAAAATGCTAAAACACGTTTTTTTGGCCCAAAAAGTCGATTTGTGCATGCATCTTCGATACCCGTTTATATCCCAAATTTAGCCTAAAAACACCGAAAAATCGAGTTTTTTGGGTCTCAGAAGCGATTTGTACTGTGCTAGAAAAATTTCAATTTTCAGGCAGAAAAAATGCTAAAAGACGTTTTTTTGGCCCAAAAAGTCGATTTGTACTGTGCTAGAAAAATTTCAATTTTCAGGCAAAAAAAATGCTAAAACACGTTTTTTTGGCCCAAAAAGTCGATTTGTACTGTGCTAGAAAAATTTCAATTTTCAGGCAAAAAAAATACTAAACCACGTTTTTTTGGCCCAAAAAGTCGATTTGTGCATGCATCTTCGATACCCGTTTATATCCCAAATTTAGCCTAAAAACACCGAAAAATCGAGTTTTTTGGGTCTCAGAAGCGATTTGTACTGTGCTAGAAAAATTTCAATTTTCAGGCAAAAAAAATGCTAAAACACGTTTTTTTGGCCCAAAAAGTCGATTTGTACTGTGCTAGAAAAATTTCAATTTTCAGGCAAAAAAAATGCTAAAACACGTTTTTTTGGCCCAAAAAGTCGATTTGTGCATGCATCTTCGATACCCGTTTATATCCCAAATTTAGCCTAAAAACACCGAAAAATCAAGTTTTTTGGGTCTCAGAAGCGATTTGTACTGTGCTAGAAAAATTTCAATTTTCAGGCAAAAAAAATGCTAAAACACTTTTTTTTGGCCCAAAAAGTCGATTTGTACTGTGCTAGAAAAATTTCAATTTTCAGGCAAAAAAAAGGCTAAAACACGTTTTTTTGGCCCAAAAAGTCGATTTGTACTGTGCTAGAAAAATTTCAATTTTCAGGCAAAAAAAATGCTAAAACACGTTTTTTTGGCTCAAAAAGTCGATTTGTGCATGCATCTTCGATTCCCGTTTATATCCCAAATTTAGCCTAAAAACACCGAATAATCGAGTTTTTTGGGTCTCAGAAGCGATTTG